>VZRJ01007954.1:317123-373218 GCA_013397565.1 Ptilonorhynchus violaceus | reverse complement strand
TTTGTAAGGGCTTATTTTACTTCTCATTCTCCTACTTTGATCTTGTTAGTAATAAATTCACTTTATATCATTAAGCTGAGCCTGTTTTGCCCTTGAAGTGTTTTCTACCAATCCTTATCTCAAGTCATGAATGCTTCGTTAAATTTTTTCTCCTCTGTCCAGCTGCGGACCAGGGGAGGGTGAGTGAATGGGGGTTTTTTTTGGTGGGTGCCTGGAGTCTGGCCAGTGTCAAACCACGACAAACTGTTACTAAGATAATTTTTGAATAATCTTTGCTATTTTTATTCTGAAAAAAATTAATCGGGTTTTGGCATGAAGTATGTTTCATCATTTGATTATCTGTTTATTTTTTGCTAACACTTACAGAACATCAATGTAAATAGCTATTCGTTACACTCCTCGAGATACAGACCCAAAGTAAGGAACAGCATGTGACCAGAAGAGCTTCCTACCTAAAAAAGGAAGACAGATGGAAGTCTTGAAAGGAACAAATAAATTTGCCTTTACAATTTCTTATTGCTTTTAGATAGATATGGGGAGCGGTGCTACAGAGATGAGATGAGATGAGACATTTTCCCCCAAGTTTATTACAAAGGAGTGAGGCTTAGTCAGGAGCTGCATCTGCAGCCCACTCCACGAGCACCAAGCACAGATCTAGTCAGAACTGTCCTACTCTTCCTAAGCAAACATGGAACCTCCAAAATTTGCAGTAGAAAGTGAAACCAGGACAGAGAAGGAGTTAAAGAAACAGCTTCACTCTCATATTCGTCTTAGTAGTTTACCTGCTTAGGCAGTGGATAATTCTAAAGGATAAATTTATTCTTGCCAGAACTATGGCTTTTGGGATTAGTAGCAGGTAAGCACTTATTTTAGGTAAGTACCTAAATTCTTACTGTTTGTTATAAACAATATTCTTTTTACTTCACTTTTAAACACTATATTGAGACAATACATGTTCTAAGTGAAAAACCTGTTTCACAAGGGTGAAAAACTTTCAAATAATTTACTTCAGGCAAATACAAATATATATTTTTATTCTTTCTCTGATTTTAACACTTAAAAAGAAATAGTTTTTAACTTTAGTTAAAAGTGAATTTTAAAACATTTTAGTTTTGTTGGCATCCCAAGATGGATATTTGATGACTTGGAAGATAGTCATATTTGGGTTGCTCAGAGGGTTAATATACCTAAGTTTGAAGTTGAAACCTGGGTCTAGACCTAAACAAAAAGTACAGTCAATGAACAGTGTCTCTTTGTCTCTTTACTGGTATTTTATTTAATCAAGGCTCATTATTTCAAAAAACCCTTAGTCAGTGTTCTCTAATTTATCAACATTAACTTTTAGTGGTGACTCCCCACCCTCCCAAATTTGAACAGCTTACATAAGGCCAAGAAGCAGTTCTTTCACACCCTTTATCACAGCCAGTCATAGATCCAAGGTTTGGTCTAATATTTAGTCTGCAGTATTACATTATGCATCATTACTCATTAATTAAAATTAATAGACCTACTTGCTTTAATATGCTACAAATTAGCTTTAAAAATGGGATTATACTGGGGAGATAGCTTCTCACACTACTCCAAGTTTACTGTCTAAAGAAGGCAGGGGATTTTCAGAGGATTTGTCATTGCCTTAAATCAATGCCGACAAAGACTAGTAAAATGTCCTTGCTGTTTATAACCTAGGTAACAACCACTGGCAGTTATGGTGAACATTTCCCATGTTGAATTTGATGACAGCAGCAACATCTTTCTCTAAAGAAAAAAGAAATAACTTTCCCAAGTTCATATTGCAAGTCGTTAGTGAAGCCAAATTAGTGAAGCCAAGGACTTGAAGTTATCATGAGCCACCTGCAACCTTTCTCTTCCTCTGGCATCTAGACATATTAAAAACCCACTAGCAATGCAAACTAATGAAATTAAATTTTTAGGGGCCTTCCTGTACGGATTTTTTTTTTAAGCCATGTTTAGCATCAGTTTTGTTTTACCAGCACAAGAATATATAATTTCTAGGAAGTCCACATAGATGGAAAATATTCCACGTATTCTGAAAATTAATCTCTTTCAAAGAAAGTTAGCTGAGAGCAATGGCCCTTTTCTTCCTTTCCTTCAAAACACAAGGAATCAAGACAACTCTCCAGTAAAATCAAATGCAAAGTATGATTTAAGTCATACCCCTGAAGGTATATCTTGTGCCTATGAAGAACTAAAAAATAAAACTTGAGTGCTGATAAAGGATCCCCCAACTATAAGAACAAGCAGTAGGAAGCTAACTCCAAGGCCTGTTTTTAGAATATTGTCTGCCAAATCTGTCGGAAAAGCAAGCCCATTCTGTCTGGTCTTTGTATGGCACTCTGGCTGGAAGCTAGCATTGTTATTGAAGAGTATCAAGGGGTCTCTCATAGGCCGTGGATTCCTCAGTTCAGAACAGGTGCAGTCACACCCTCTCTACAAAAAGAACTACTTTGTTTGAATAAGCACAGTAGAGAAGAATGGGATGTATTAATAGCTAAATAGTGTCTTTAGTAAGAGTGGAACAGCTGGCAGTTCTGTATGACGGCACTCATTCCAATCTATTTTATCCAATTGCAAAACTATAAGCACAACACATCAGAGAACTGAGGGGACCACACACAAGCAATCAGCCACTCAACAGCACTATAATTGCTTCACAGTTGGAAGTTTGTTCTGCCCAGCTACTGTTATTCTTTTAGTTTGAATTGTTGATGCACTGCAACTATCTGGAATCTAGTGTTGTTAATGCAGATAAGCTTGCTCAGAAAAACTCCCTTTGTTTTACAAGCTAGCCTGCTGCAGGAACTGCTGCTGGGCCTCTGAGGATCACAAATGCCTCAAGTGTTGGGTACCAGGACCGAGACAGCGTCAGACACTCTCAACATCTTGGCTGTATCTCCCACAAAATGGTTACCCTGACAAGGGGAAAAAAATCCCAATAAACTCTTAAGATTCTGTAAGACCCTACTTGAGAACCTTTACTGAAGACTACATACTGAGCAAAAGAATAGACTCCATGAGTCCCTCTGAGGTGTATAAATGGCTGAAACAGTACAAGAAGGAATTGGTTTCAAGTACCATAGGGTTACACATGTAAATAATGAGTGTGTGTATGTATGCACAGGTCTTACTCTGAGTGTAGACAAGATACAGCAAGAGAAGGGATATTAAGTTTACTAGGCCATAAAGAAAATTCAACTTGATACATTTATATTCCTAAGGAAATAAGAGTCCATAAAATTCTAGGTTGCAGCTTGCAATAATACTGTTGATTACTGTCTGATCTCCTAGTTGCTTGCAATATACACACATCCTGATGCCAACATTATTTGTTCATTGTAGCTTGATTCTGCAATTTCTTTCTTCAGTCTGCTTCCCCATACTCATCCATGAGCACTTTTCCCCTTCCTATGATAACATAATGCTTATTTGGTAAGTTCTCAAAGTACCTTTCAGGGGGAAGGCTGAAAAGTTCTTGGCTGTAGCTAGGCTAGCAGAATCCATACAGATACAAAATTATAAAAACTCTCTGCTTTGCAGGGTTTTTAGCTTTCTGTTTTCTATCATCTTTTGGGATTAAATACTCAGAGGACTAATTCTTATTCAAAGTTTGCTGTTCAGTAGATCTGTCTTAGACTTTATATGCAACAGCATTTCAGTATGTTGTTGTGATTTCTTTGTTACAGCTTAACATATGGTTCTAGGTAATAAAATAGTGTGCTGTCCCAACTTGTTATCTGTTGCTGCAAAAGACTGTCCTTTTTTTGCTTATTCTCTACTGATGCTCCTTGTGGATAAATGAACAGTTCTTATGGGCATAACAATATATTTGTATGAACTGAGGACCACTCTCAAAACTAAAATTAGTCTCAGCAGGATTTCAGAAATTCTGAATAGTGAGGAAAATATCACGTAAAGAAATCACCAACCTGATGAATGAAACAAGATTTTTACTGAAATTGAGTTGTGAACTAGAATGTGCATGTGGATGGTCAAAAAATGTAAAAAAACCCCAACAACACAAACAACAAAACAAGGATAATTAAGGAATCATCTAGAGTCATCTTTAAAAAAATAATAATTGCCAAATAGAGGCATAATATGAAGGTGCAGGCTGTAATTGTGCATACAAAATCAATTGTGCACAGTCATTAATAAACACCAGCATTTTATTTGCTACTGTCAGAATTCTTACATTAGTAACCAAGAATGCAATTAACCACTAAATACTCATTTTTCCTGTGTTTCTAGAGTTTTTGCTCTCTGCTCCAGGAGAGTTTGCACTCTTCCACACTAGTTTTGTACTCTTCTAGCTTACAGTGCTTCAGGACATCTTCCTTGACAGGGGGTGAAGCACCTTACAAGCAGATCCATAGTAAAACTTGCGATACTGAGAATGTAAGGTAGTTCAAGGGGACCAAATCCGGTTGAGTTCTGTGTATTTAATGTCCATTAGCAATGGGAGTGCATTAGATGCACGTGCCATAATCCATTTCGTGCACTACGATATTGTTTCACCTTGCTTCCCTCGGTAAATGTCAGAAACCAGGAGATGTGTTTTCCATTTGTAATTCTGAAATAAAATAAAATGGTAGTACAAAAGGTAACATCATGATTTGCATCAACATTAAGGAGAATATTTGGAAAATTTCGCCTGCAGACCATGTGGATTATTTATTTATTTAAGGGTATTTAATACCAAAAGTTAGAGAAATTAATATTGGCCCAAATAGAGGTTTTAAGAGTCCCACCAGATAAATATGGATTGTCCCTGATAATCCTCAGTACTCCACTTCCTTCCAATCCCTCCAAATGAGCCATTGAGGAAACTACAATTTGGTTTAGAATGATTTACAGGTAATGCTGCAAGTATAAAAAATTAAGCTAAACATATAATTTGAAAAGCAGAGTTGAAGAGGATTTGGGGTATTTGGTTCCTTCAGGTAAATGCTTCTAACACTGAGATTTGACAAGGTTATTCAAATCACCTAATTCATACTTTAAGATAGGTAATATCTCTGCACTTTTAGTACTCTCAGCAACTACATGAAAAAATAATTTTTGTAACTGTAGTGCACTGTGCTTTATCTCACATGAGTTTTCTCCACTACCATGTCACACAGGCCAGGAAAGCCCTAGAGTTATTATACGACAAAAAAAGAAGAACAAGATTGCTGTTTCTTAATTGACCTGGGGAAAGAAAAAAAGGAAAGACAATCTTGGTGAGGATAATCCCAGGAATATCCCTCTAGCAATCTATATAGTTAGAATAGTGAAAAAGTATCTCCACAGAACTCTGAACGTTGTGATACACAAGTGCTGTGTATCTGTATGACTGCTTAAGGAACACATGAAATATGCACAGAGACACTATATTCGTGTCCAGGCACTGTTCAGAAAAAAATTGTTTGATAAACTCCCACCTATTTCATGTATTGCAAAGTCATGCTAGGCACTTCCTCTTCTTATTTTTCATATTTATCTCTGTTCTTGGTTTTCTAATAGTTCATAAAGCAAAAGAAAATTTCATGGAGTTCTTGCCCGTTGAAAAGGAGTTACTGCCATGGGCAGGGAGCAGTGCATTGATGTGAATGCACTCCTCATGAACGGTGCTCAGTATAACTGCGTGTTTGTGAGCCACAGACTTCGTACCGCTTCTATTTACATTTCAAGATAGATAGAAGATGTAGTATATCCTCACAAGAGATTAAAAAAAAAAAAAAGAGAAAAAGAAAACAAGTCATCCCATTTTCTGACTGGTATGGGAAACTTAGCTTCCAGTTCAAGGGAAGGAATAGGGTTAATGGCATGAGTTTAATGTTGTCTTCTAATTAACATGATTAATTTACATAAAATCTATGCTTAGAACCGGTGTGTGCAGTATAAGCTGTCGAAGTGTAATGAGAACACTAAAGCATAGTTTGCAGTTTGTATCTCTGTTTTCGAAGAAAAATTTAGTCACCTAAGCACATTTTGAGGGCTCTTGAATTCCCTCCTTCTTTCAGATTTTAGTGGAAAGGTTTATCAGCTTTTTTTAACCACTTTCAGCTTTCCAAAAGCTCCATCGAACCCTTTTGTCCCTCTTTCTTGTGTTGTTCAAGCTAAGAGGCAACTTGCAGGTGTGTGCCTGTATTTAGGCAGCACAACTGAATTAACAATGCCTACTAGAGCTGCTTGTGCTGCTGATGTTACTATATTTGGTGTTATATCCAGTTGTCTTGGGCTTGTTACAAACCAAAGCATAGCCTATATTTTGGTACAGAAGACAGATAAAGAATTCTCATTTGATTGCTAAATTAGAGGCACAGGTAGTGTAGTAACACAGTAACAATTACTGTGCACAGCATATTTTTCGAGTTTTCTTTGATTGTTCCTGTTCACTTTATCTAAGATGGGTTTTTAGAGAAAATGTTTAGAAAATAGTGACCTCTGACAACAGGAAAATGGACTGGAGCTAGTGTCAGGAGTAGGGCGCACACTACCCATGCTGCAAGAAAATAGATAATGAAAAGACATGTGGCTTGTGCTTTGTATAGTCGTAGATTTTCTTCAAGTTATACTACAGCTTTGGCAATCCTCATCATCGTATTTCATGGACTGGACTGAATTCAGAAACCCATGTTGTGACCTCAGCTCTGCCAAAAAAAGCACTGCAAAAACCAGATCAGATTCTGTTCTTCTTCTCAGGCTAGTATATCAGTACAAATATTCTCATTCAGGGAATTTCTCATACCAGATAGGATGAATTAGCAATTTAATAAACATCTGGAAATAATTTATAGTGGGTAATGGGACCGGTTTAGGGCTTTCTTTTTTTTCTTAATTTTTTTTCCCTGAACTTTCATCAGCAGACTGAGTGATATCTCTCTTACCTGCAGCAAAAATGGACCTGCTTTAGGATGAAATCACAAGGCTACTCTTATACTACTGCTACAAGAAAAGAAAAGAGAATTATTTTGGCTGCAGGGTTTCTCAGATGTCGTGTTAGGTGAAAAAAAGCCAAGTATTCATGCAATATTTCAAAGAATATGGGCAGGCACTCTGTGTGGCTATTAAACTGTAGGACATGTTAAGGAGAATGAGGTGGAGCCCAAGTTTGAACAGGACCCATGTCCATCCTGAAGAGGAGAGGCCAAACAGAAAGCTCCAAATCTGTGCTTCCTCAGAAACTCAATGCACATGGAGGTAAAGGCCTGATTTTTTTAACTTTCTGACACCTGACTGATTACCTATCTTTTTCAAACTATCTTTTCCTGCAGATAGTATAAACAAAACATCTTCTGAAATATCTGCAGTTCTTTTTTCTGCCCTAGACAGTCTGACTTCAAGCCTGTTATAATACAGCAACAGCAGTGTGCTGGTCAATATTGTCTCAGCCTGAAGGAAGACCAAGTACCCACAGAGATTTTCTTTAAGATTTATCAGCTGCTTTCAGTTCTGTAGATAGTGTGGTTTCAAATCAATGGCATTAGACTAAGACGAAGTTGGTCCACTTCCTTGAGCGACATCCAGACTCAGCTTCACTTCTGGAGCAGTTACATGTCTTGAAATTTGTCAGCTTTTCATATCAGCAATTTGAATTGTGGCAAATAGGTTTTCTCTTCTTTGACTTACTGGTTTTTCAGGGCTGTTAATTTGTTCTCATGAGTGCAGCAAGGAAGTTTCAAGCATTTTTGCAGATACCCATAACCAAGAGAGGAAGCTTCTGGAGAAGCTCTGTGGCACTAATTAAAAGGTTCATTTCACTGAATCTGGCTTTCAACGAGTGCAATGTTCTGTGTAACATCCTCTCCCAACTCCGAGAATGTATTCATGCACAGATAAAGACAAACCATATTACAAATATGTTACAGTTTAGGAAAAAACCAATTAAAACATATTGCTCAAAGCCTTCTTTGCATGGGGGAGTATCTACCACTAGAAGTAGAAATGTGCAAACTGTGTTGCAGCTATCTTGTAAGCTGAAAAAAAATCTCCCCTTTAGGAGACTTGGAGTTGATTTTTTAAAAAATAAGAAAATATACAATTCATAAAGACAAATAATAATGATAACAAATCTGTAGCTGCCCCTGACAACAGAACCTGAAAAAGTAGAGTTAGGTTTGATGTGAATTTTAATATGCTGCTTAGATATTACCCAGACGTATGCATACAATATTAGAATTGCATTTAGTTTAAGACTGTATTTGGCATAAAAATGGAGACATCAGAGTCTCTTCAAGCTACATAAATATAGATCACATGCGCAGGAGAAACAACTATGAAAAAGTCATAGTCTTTTCAAACAAGGCCAGAAATAGTGGGCTAACCGTGTGCTTTTAGGTATATGACCTTTGTCTTATTACGTGTACCTTTAACTGTGATAAACATCCATTTAAATGAATATCATTTCCTTACAATTACAGAAGGGTCATACATAATATACTAAGTTCCCCTGGCAGCATATGTGTTAGTCATGCATATTTCATGAGCAGTTTTATTTCTGCAGTCAGCTTCAAGTGAAGCTCAAGCTCATGGCTTTGGTATGTAGGAAATTAAGGTCTTGCCCACAAAAAGATTCCAAGACAATGATTATAACTTTGCACTTTATCAAGATGAGCAGCAGAATGACCTCCTTGTAACATTTGATGGGTATTGGTATCAAATTTCTTTGTGATACACACTAATTTCCCTGATTTGTCAGTTGCTATGGAAAAAGCATAATTTCCACAAGTGTTTGAATGTAAAAATTTTGATTGTTGCTCAGCACTGAAGGGCAGGTAGGAATGCTGTAGGTACATTAGAAAATGTGTAACAAAAGAAGAGGGGTGAGGAGGGCTTCAATAAGTCGAATATGATACATGCTAAACTTTTATAGGGCAGCCTGCAAAAAAATTTGTGATCCAATGTATGATCTGGGTAGGTAAAGCAACATCTGTTTCTACACTGTGATGGCTTTTCCTGATGCAAAAGGGGAAGGATGTAAAGGGCTGGAGCCGTAACAGGAATGAAAGAAGACTGCAGTATGAAACACAAAACTCTAGAAATTCTCAATACCACCAGCAGCAATTTCCCCCTTTTTTCTTTCCAAGAAAATCGGTTTTATCAAGGCAGCTTTATCAAGTTGATATTTTTCAGTGTGGTAAAGACACAGTTTGGAGCCGCATAAGTCACAGATGTCAGCTTAGACAGTGAACACATTCTGCTGTTGTAGCAGGACGGTTTGGTCTCAAGTCAAAAAGAAAGGTTATTCTCTGTTAATCTTTAAAACAGTGCAGAGCCACACAAAATCAAATCCAGCAGAAGCCCTCCTCTGAAGTATGGCTAATGCACAGAGATTGAGATGCCATGTTTGATGCCCTGTGTTTTTGGGAGATATTTTTTGTTCGAGTGATTGCAGTGAAGAAAGCTGTTCTCCTTGATATGCTAAATTAATATTTATGTTGTTAAAATATCAGAGACACCACAGAAAAATATTAATATAAAAAGGTTATAATTATCTTTAAAAATGTGGCAGCAATTGAAATGTAAATCCTAGTGAGCTGGGAGAGAGACTTGTTTGCATTGTGCCTGGGGCACCCTGCCTGCCTGCCGCAGCTGCCATTGATCATTTCAAATCAAAGGAAGCTGGAGATGTCTCTGGTGGCTCAACTGGGAAAAAAGCAAGCAGAGAAAGATGCTCTGTTCTGCAGGACTGTTATCAAAAAATGAGCTGGAATGTGTTTCAAATCTTGCTCCTGTTGAATATGGAGCCCTTCAAAGCTTTGCCACAATAAATAAAGTTTTCAAAACATATACTATCTAAAAGATATGTTTGAAGTCCCCGTGAACTAAGCATTTTTCCCTTTCTTGTTGTTATTAGGAAACAACAGCATGAAACTAATGTACATGTGGTGATTAAATCAGAAGACTATGCAAACAATTCACCATTTTAGAGTGGAGTTTCTTCTTTTAAATTACTGTAGTAGAAAAAAAAGATTTTCAGGGGAAAGTAGATATATTTCCAGCAAGAAAATATTTTCAGCACAGGAAAGTAGAAATGAAAATGATATCATTATTATTCCCAACGAGAATGTCTCTATACTGTACTGGGCAGCAACAAGCAATATGCCTTCAGCTGTCTACACTTCAATAATAGGAGATAAAATGCATCTTTGCTAAACCCTGAATATTACTATGTAGACATTTCTTGAGGTCCATTAAATTCTATTTGACATACATTAAAAAGATTTAATCACAGATGCCAGTCAACCAACCAACCCATTAATCTAGCTGTTTTCCCTATGAAAATTGTATTTAAAAAGGTCTTTTTTCCCCCCCTCAATTTAATTTAGTCATCCATTTACATTTCATGTATTTATCATGTAAATGTGCCTTATTTGCAAAAGAAAAGCTCAGGACTCAGTGAAATAAATAGTTATTTCATTAAAATGGATACAAAAAACCCTGTGATTAGGGTAATTAATTTGCACACTAAAAGCTATCTTTCTAGTTCAGATCATTAATATTGATGGTGTTCGATTTTGTTCTCAGTAATGTTCCTTGAAATACACTCAGAACTGGCAAGCAAGGATGAAGAAGCAGCCGCTTGAACTAGAAATGAGGATTCAATAAGCACTTGGCTACTTTCCCT
The DNA here is from genome assembly GCA_013397565.1 of Ptilonorhynchus violaceus. NCBI lineage: Eukaryota > Metazoa > Chordata > Aves > Passeriformes > Ptilonorhynchidae > Ptilonorhynchus > Ptilonorhynchus violaceus. Next base: position 362,591 of record VZRJ01007954.1, on the reverse strand, counting down.
CTTCCACCATTCAAAATTAATAACATACAATCATGATGCCTGTGTCCCAAAGTGAACTGGATTATTTGGATTGTATGGCATTACGTGGTTCGTCACAACTGAATCTTATTTACATACATGGTTCTCACTGCATTTCTCGGACTTTTTTTTAAATTGCAAAATAACATTAGTAGAGATTATGTCTAGGTATTCATGCTGTTATGCACATCACTGCCAGATAACAAGGCAGAGTTTGCCAATACACTCTTTTGTCATTAGCGTTTCATCTGCATAATATGCAAATTGTGTTGAACAGTTTCCCAGTTTGAGTCCTTTCTACCACAAGATTCAGTCAAGACTCGTATTTTGTTTTCCCACTGTACTGCAGATGTATTCCACAAAAGACCTTGCAGGAAAGGTGTCACATCACCGTGGTGCACTATCAATTACAGCTGCAGGCGAAGTGCTAGGAAAACCAAGTTCTGGGAAAATTTCGGAGACATTATGATATTTGTGTCTACATACTCAGATGTACTTTGTGGTGGTGAAGTCAGACTTCTACTGTAGTATGAATGCTGTATGGTTTATTTGTACAGACAAATTATATGCATACATGATATATGGCAAGACAGTATCTATGTGAAACATTTACTTTCATCTTGATGGCACAGTCCACTTTCTGCTCGTTTTCCTTCTTTGGCACCTACTTGAAACCTCCAAGAATCATCAGAAAGTTTCAGTGTTTTGGAAACAAGTTAGCAAAACCACTTTTTCAGTCCTGTTTGCCAAATGTGGAGCTTTTGTAGCCCCTTATCCATCTCCAAGATCACATTTGGACAATTTGTCCTAGGTCAAAGACAGTTTAATGTGATGGGAGCTTGTCTATAAATGCTTTTTAGACATGAAGGATTAGAAAAATGCATCCTATCTTATTAGGGACAGTATTTGATCCACATCTGGTAAATTTAGTATGTAGAAAAAAGACTTCATATTTATTACATATATTTTGCATATATTCTGTACAAATATGTACATCTATATAGTTTCTTTCTGAAAATGTCACATGTTTTGAAGTAATTGCAAATTTATTTTACAGCTGTTAATTTGTAATTTTATAATCTAATAATTTTTTTATTCTCGGTCCTTTCTCAGGCACCATATTTGCACTCTTGACTTTCCAGGCAGTTGCATACCATATCCTATGAAGTGGTTTTAATGCCATAAATGGGTAATTGTTGTGCAGCTTACGTGCCATATATAAATAATATACTAAAATACAAAAGGAATTAGAACCATTTACTTCTTCAGAGTTTGTAAATTCAATCATGGCTTCACTACCGATGAGTAAGAATTAATTCTTAGCTAGTACGATAACGTCCTTTGTTTCTTTCTATGTGTTTGAACATGTCTCAGTTTTGAGACAAATTTAAGAGGGGACACACTGGAATGAGTAGTCTTCTCTAAAGGGTTTCAGTGATCCCCATCCACCAACAGAAAATGAATGGCAGTAGAGGAAAGTGAAAAAAACCCCGATAGTTTATTAAGAACAGAATGCCCTCAGGGCAAGGGAGAAATGTAAATATTGAACGTTAAATATTGAACTGTCAGAACTCACTCCTCACACACACACAGAGGAACAAAGGCTCAAAAATCCCCGGACAATGGGGCAAATGTTGAAGAAAATACTCCTTCCCTACACCTGGTGCCGGCTTTCATGCTGAGGGAAGTGGTGCTTCCACAGAGGAGTTCCAGCAGGAGGCAAAAATGTGGTGGCTCTCTGGCATCGACCTCCTCTCCACAGCAGTTACAGCAGGTGTGACAGCTGGGCTGGAGCCCTTTGGTGTGCTTTCTCTCCCCGGCTTGGCTCACTGAGGCTTGGGGCTGCAAGAGGTCGGCTCCACTCCCTGTGGTCTCACTCCCTCAGTCTCAGAGCAGCAGCAACTGGTTCAGTTGACCTCAAGGCAGCTGAAAGACTGCTACTCCAGCTTCTGCAGACCAGGGAAGAGAAAAGCTTTTTGCCTGGGCCAAAAAAATCAAGCTAGCCAAGTGAAAGCAAACGGCACAGCGCCACGGAACTCCTGGACAGCAAGGCTTCCAAAATGCTCGCCAAAAAGGCCAAAGCTCCCCCTGCCGTGCCAGCCCTGCACACACCTGGTCCTGGGCCTTAAAGATACAGCAACCATTTTTGGCCATAAAGCAGAGGATCATGGAATAGACTATTATCATAAATCACTCCAAGACAACACAATATACAAAACCAATGTGTGATTTGACAACCTGAACGTTGCACTGCAAGTGATCAAGAATAGTACCATCTGAAAATCCAGCCCCATCAAAAAACAACATGCAGAATTAGCAGTTGCTTTTTAAAAAATCCATATGTCTGCTTCGCACAGGTATGTGAAAATATGTGAAAGTAAACATATATGTAAATTTATATATCTGTACATAAAAGCCATGATATTTTTCCACTCATTTGTACTGTGCTGAACCAAGAAGGTATGTCCACTCTTTTAATTTCTACACTGTATGAATGATTGCACATATACATATGTATCTTTCAAGAAAACACTATGATCTTTCAGACTGCAAAAAAATTGTATTTACTGTTAAGAGTTCGGCATTTGCCTAACTGCTCATCCTACTCATCTGATGCATTTAAAATGTGCATTCCCCATGTCTGTCATTAAAAAAAAAAAATGCTAACTGTGAATAATGCAGCAAATACTTCCTGATTCTTCTGATGTGGAACTTGTTGAAGACCCATAAGTCAGTTCAAAAAATAGGAACTCCTGAGTAATGTACTGTGAATTTCTCTAGTATCTTTCACTATTATTTATTGCCAAAAGCATTTGCATTAACATTTAACCATCCATTATTTAGAAAGTGCAGGTCATAAGACAGGCTCATTTCTGTTCATTCTGGACAGTATCCAGCACACTCTAGGTGTTTGAACAATCATGATATTTTCCTAGGAATTTGTTCTTAACACCTGGTTTCTCTCTTATATACCTAGACATCAATTGTAACTCAGGAGGTCACATTCCTTATGCAGTAATAGAGATGGTTTTTGCAACTTTCTAGTGAGGATCCACTACCAGCTTTGCAGAAATGCAAACCCAGCATTGACCATTTGTGTGTCCCTTTTCCTAGTTTCAGTGAACCTTAGATGGACACACACACATAGGCAGATTCCTGGGACAAAGGACCTCAGAGGTGACAAATGACATCTACACCCAAGTGGAAAAACATCAGGAGAAAAATCTGTAATAACCCCCAAGTGTGAAGACTAAGTAAATTTGGTTTAAGGTTCTCAGTGATTCCCAACACGGACCCTGCCCAGCGCTAGCAACGCCACCTGGATTACACTGTGCATGAGCAAAATCAACTTTATTGAGAAAACATGCAGTTTATATACATTCTTTCGGCCACTCATCCCATTCCTTATATGGTATTCTTTTGGTCATCCAGCCAATCACACACCTTCAGTCCTTATATGGGTCCCAAGGCTCCACATTCACCTGAACCAAAAGCCCACTGCCACTACCAGTTCTAGCAGGGGCCCATGGTCCCACATAAGGTCTTCAAGTGGAATTTTTGTATGAAATCTGCAGAAACCAAAGAAATTTACATTTTATTTACCCATTCTGTTTTATTCCTTTAATCTTTTAATGATTTGTTGATGTAATAAGTGTGGCATGTATTATCTTGGAGAAGATATTTTAATGAATCTCTAGAAGCTGCCATTAAAAAGTGCAGCTGCAATCATAATATATTCCCTTTTGCCAATCTTTTCTTTTCTTTATTGTTTCATTGCCTGAAGCTTCTGACAAAATTTCTGGTCAGTCTCCACTCTCCTTTTATTCAGCTATTGCTGTAATGTTTTTTGACTTTAATGTTATTGCTGCTTTGAAATTCTGCTCTGTCTGGAACAGCTGTGAGAATTTTGAAAAATATTTAAAACATTACATGAGATAAATTTATCAAAAATGTGGTTTTAAAAAAAATCTTTCCCATCCTAGTCAACTGTGCAACCCTGAAATATCACTACATTTAAGGCATAGTAACAAGAGAACTCACTAAAAATGCTTCTGTTTTTAAGACATCATAGACACATTCCAGCTCTATAAAATAAACCTTTCCCAAGTGTTGTTTTCGGACGCAAATAAGCACGCGAGTCGCAGGTTCAGGGTTCACCAGCCAGGGCAGAGGCCAAGGAGCAATGGAGCAAAGGAAGGGCCAAAAAAGGGGCTGACCTCTGCCCTTGGTCTTTATTTATATGTTTTTAGAAAACCACCAGGATTGGAGGGAGAGAATACCACCTCCACCTGTTCACTGGTTAGCAGAATTGTCTATCATACAGACTACAAGAAGTCAAAACATCAGGCCGGTTACAATAACAAGTGCCATGTTTACAGAACAGAGCATGGGAAACTATTCTCAGATCCTAAAACATTGCACACACGAAAGAACTGCAAAGTGCAGGACTACACCCAAGTATGTTTATGAAAATCTATTTTAAAGGTGCTTTTATACAATACCTTCTACTGGATTTACTCACAGTTTTAACAGCTAGTTCTTTCCATTAAAAAAAAAAAAAAGTGAAACACTGAAATATTTTAAACCAATCCCAAGAATACTCCATGGTACTTTTTTTCCCAAACTTGTTTCATGAATTGATTCAAGTGGTATCCTCTGATGCATTGTAATAAGACAGTATTCATCCAAACAGCAACAACAGCAGTCAGGTTATAGCAATGTGCTAATTAAAGAGGGGAACTCACCACAAACCTACTCGTTACTATTCATGGCAAGTGTACAGCAAATCACTTAGCTGTTGGTTTTTAAAATAGAAGCTTTTGTCTGACTTGTTTGGAAAGACATGCATGGGCTAAAAAGACTTTTACTAAAGCATGACATTGAAAAGACATTGCCCCAAGGTTTGATTGAGCAAAAGGCTGAAACATTTATAGTTTAATGTTAGACCTTATTTTTCTCCCTAGCTATTCACCTTTCATAATATGTTTCCTTTAATTCACTTCAAATCAACAGCTAGGGGAGCAGTGCAAGGAATCTTCTAGGATATATTTTGTTCCAAAGAAAATGATAGGAAAAACACCCTTGCTAATTAAAATAGAGAGATCTCTGATGCCTGGCAGTTAAATACTGTTCGTCTTTATTCAGGCATGAGGAGAACGGCATTGCAAATAGTCAAGAAAACCATTAGTCTCATGGGTTGCACTGTAAATAACTGATTCATTGAAAACAATAGACTGTGAAGAATGAGTGAGTTTTATTCCTAGAAATGCACAACACAGAGCGCTTCATATTATTTAAAAAGTAAAGAAAAAGAAGATTTTCAACAACATACTATTTTATAAGGGTAGTTAACTGAAATGAATAAAAATTAGGAAAAACTATGCCATATCAAAATGTCCCACTGATCAACATTTAGTAGTAAAAATAATAATAATAGAAGATGGCAAGAATACTGCTTCTCTTTAAATTCTTTTAGAATTTATTTTCAAGTAAAACGACAAACTTATATTGTTATCCTCCTTGGACATGAACAAAATCAAACATCTAAGTAGGCCAAAGATAAGATTTCCACCATTCTCTGGATTAGACTAAATTGTAGGCGCTCTCTCAAGTTTTATTACAGTCTTTGATGGGAGCAGATTGAGGATAATCCTTACCATGTCTGAAACACTCCATTCCACTTCATAGTGTTTATAGGCAAATAGAGAGGCAAATCTTTTTGTGAGAGGATCCTACAGTTCTGTATCTTTTCTTTAACGGAAGTTACAGATTTTTCTGTTGTCTATATGTAGCCTGGCATAGATTTATAGGAAAATACATAGTTAAAAAAGCTTTTGCGTCTCCATTCATTCTTCACTTTCATGCCCACAATGGCAGTGGCTGGTACAATTTACATTTAGCTGCAACCCCGACCATATTGGTGCCATGGCCAAAGAGCAGTAGTCAAGTACTTGTCTTTCTTCACAAGTAAAGCATGTTTGGGAGAGGCCACAGAGCCAAAACACCCCCAAGGTGTTCAAGGGAATGTGTGGTGCTGGCAAGCTGAACACAGATCTCACTTCCATCACATATCCAATACAGACAGGCATAGGACACTGATTTCTCTTTAAGTTTTCACCTGCTCATGCACATACCTTAAAAAACCACATATTTCAGCTTTTAAATCTGTATTCATGCAATGCAAGATGTAAATATTGACCTTTACTTAAAGACACATTGATTAAAAGCCACAAGAAAAGCAGAATGGCACAAATAAGGTGTGGAAATAGCTGAGTGATGGATGGTTTTTGGGCTATGAGAAATACTCTTAGTGAAGTTACACTTAAAAGGATTGGGTGAACTAGTGTGCAGTGACCAAGAGGACAGCAAGAGCAAAGCATTAAAAGTAGCCATCAGCATTAACAGGAATCACTTAACAATAGGTAGAAAAATTCACCAAAAATTAATTAAATTCTGCTTTTTTCTCTCTCCTTGCTTCTTCAGGAGAAAGTGTGTAACTGGTGGAAGCAGACACCAGAGTGAGCATGAAATATAATTAATTCTGTAGGCTGTCAGTTTAACAGTATTTGGCACTGGGGTTGGGAGGGGAAAGAGCAGTGGTTGTATCATCAACAACACAGGACAATGAGCCTTGGCATCAGTGGCTGTACGACTGTATATGATTGTGAATGTGTCTTTTCTGTTTGTTTTAGCATCATTACAAGAAGTGAACAAAGGTTCTTTAAAAAAGGGCAAATCAGCACAGGAAGTGGGAGGGGTGGGTGGAGAAGGCCCCAAATTACTGTGTGCAGTGGGAAAGAAAAAGTTTTTGGAAGATAGCAAAGACAGGTCAGTGTCTTATGCAATTCACTGCATAAGTAATTTACTGTTAAAAGAGCTTTGGATATAGGCAAGGTAAAAGACAGGAGACAGGGAATTCTATCGTCTTAATATTAAGCGGTTTCCACAAAACCTTCAAATAATAAAAGTCCTCAAAGAAGTGTCCTCCAACAGTACTGATCACTCACTTCCTGTATCCAGAGCCTGTGTTGCACAAAATGGAAGATGTCTGGAATTTAGTCGTAGCACTACAGTATGCAGTAATAAATATGAACAGTAATAAACAAGTGGGCTGGGTGCCTGATGTCTACACCACATTTTAAATAATCATTCATCTTATAACCACTCATATCTCTGAACCCACATAAAGGTTTTGCTGTTCACAAGAATGAATAGATGTATTGCTATAGCTGCTTTACCTTGGAAAACAGACTTCTGTGTTGTGGAATCCAAAAATATCATCCCTACTTGAAGTAGAAAGGTAAATTAGGCAGAATTTGTTGAGAACATTTATGTTATCACATAATTTGATAAAAGTTTCAAAAATATCTGACTGAACCAAACTGGTTCAACTTAATTTTAAGAAAAGTTTCCTACTATTCTATTTATCCCATCACAGGAACCTGTCCCTTGGGTAACTGGATTTCAATATGCAAACAGTCACAAAGTGAGCTAGTAATTTGTGCATAACACTGCAAGCATTTTATGAAGAGTGAAGAAAAAATTATATTTGTTTGGTTCTCAACAAACAAAAAGGCAGACGAGTGACTTTTAGATCACAGTGAATGACAAATAAAGAATGAAGGTAAAACTGGGGGTGAACACATGATCAACACTTTGATAGTCTCACAGACTGAGGCAACATGTGCTAATAAAACACTATTTTCCAGCAAAAACAGTGAAACAGTGCTGGCAGAAATATGTCTTACCATTGTCCCTTAAAAGCCCTAACACAAAGACACTATGCTAATTTTTCTTTACATGCAAAACCTTTTCCATAAATTATGTATAGAATGAAGCCTACTTATAATATATTACATTTCTTTTCAAGCTTGATTTTATACTGGTCTCAGCCAATGCACATTCAATAGAAGGACACATAAGCTGTATGTGCATAGAGAAAAATCTCAAAAGAGCTGTGATGGAAATTTTGCAATAAATCAAAGTACCTGTATCGGTACAGCAGTTATGTAAGTAACTATATCTCCACAGTTATCTATATAAGACGTAATTTTCAAAAATCTATATTTTCAGTAATCTATGAACTATTAGAAACTGCTGCAAGGCTAGCAATTATGAAAAATTGCCTAAGTAGAATGCTGAGATATGAAGAAAGAATTCTAAACAAAAGCACTTCTTTGAAACCTGAAGATAGTTGTGCTAGATGTGGAAAAATTGAGGCTGTAACAAATGTTCCTTTCTGTAAATTTTTACTTCCGTAATTATTTTATACTCTTATTCTATTCGAAGTTGATCTACTAGCTTAAGAAGGATCATTGACTACAACATTTGCACAGCCCCTCTAAATTCCACATAAAAAAGAATTATCCTGACTGCACAGCAAAACCAAAACTCTAAGTTAAGAAACAGATGATGTAAAGGCTACAATTCTTGTTATCACTCCCAAAAGGACACTTTGCAGCAGCGTTTTACCTAAAGAGAGCACATGTTCCAGGCAACAGTACATCTGTCATTTCAGAATATTAAATTGTAAAAACTGAGTAAGGCTATAGAAATGGGATGAATTTTGTGTTGTCATGCTTATTCAGAACACATGCTCTCTTGCCACCCACACGACTAGAAGAGTTAATCTAGACGACAACAAGGCAGACCTTACACTGTTGTGAACTCACTTCCCAAACTGCATTTAAGACTTACTTTCAGAAAAGGGATGAGTTAGGTTGCAGTGTCTTATTTAGCGGTAAGAAATCTAGAAGGAAAGCCACAACAGGAAGAAATGGAAAGGTGTCCTGGCTTAACCAAAAAAGGATGTATTCTATCACTACCCACATAATTCCTTGACAAGCTGGGTCGTGACAGTTAGATGGTTACACCCCTGGTCCCTGAGGCTTTGCACGTCATGTGAGGTGGGGTGGTACTCCTTATCTCAACTGTGATAACTATCCCTGCCGACAGAAAGCACCACCCATCCTGAGTGGATTATCTCTGTCAATGGCCGGTTACCAAACTGGATAAGCACCAACCAATAGAACGTCAGGAACATCCTCTTCCACTCTGGAAATCCCCAGCCCTGGGGGAGACACAGGTAAGGAAACACCACATAAAACCAGGCTTGGGGATAGAGAGAGACCACTGGGCAGCCAGAGGACGGCAACACCACCACTGGATACCCAGAGGACTCTGGACAACCAGGCCACAGGATACCCAGAGGACTAGACCCTTCACCACCACTGGACAACCAGAGGACAGGACCACCACCACTGGATACTCAGCGGACCAGGCCTTTCTGCAGGACTACTGCCATCAACAGCACTGCAACCACTGGACAACCAGAGTTCCAGACCTTCAACAGGACTGCAACCACTGCCAGGTTGCACCATGGCTCTGCCAGTTTAGGCCCGTGTTTTCTGTATTAATACATTTATTATAACCTTTCTATTAAATTCTGTAATTCTGACCTAAAATCTCTTTCGAGGTATTTGTGTGGGGTTAATTTCCCCTGCTGTTTCACTTTCAAACCAGCACAAAAGGTATCTTCTCGTTTATCCTGCCACAGACCCTCTGGATGTGATGTGGAAACAGGTGTTCTTTGGATTCTCTGGACTTCCAAAACACATCCATGAGCAATGCATAACCTCTTTCCAGTAGCAATATTCTGTTTAAAAAAAATCATAACACTGCACGGAAATATTGTGACATGATACCTATCTAATTTCAAAGTAATTGGTCACAAATGTATCCCGAATTTCACCCTCTATACAGACAAATTGAAATAACATCTTATATTTGAAATGAAAAAAGAGCAGACAGATGGTAGCATTCCAGATTCTCAACATGAAAGAAAATTTATGTTTCAGAAATTGTCATCCACATGTTAGACAAAGTAAGCATAGTTTTAAAGCAACACTGGACCTCTCCCAGGCCTCTGCATCTGTCAGTAAGGGAAAGATCCTTTACATTAGTTAGACAGATTTACAATTTGTACTGAAGATGAGTAGACATTTATGTGATTAAAGAAGAAAAAGATAAAGGGGACAGAAACAACTAACTGAACAAAGTTCTCTACAAATTTCATCTTCTATCCATGAGCTTGAGTCATGTCCTTGTCTAGTAGGTTCTTCTTCAGAGCTCTTGACATATATGCTTAGCTGGATAGGTTTGATTGTCATGATCTGGAAAAGTATGAAGTAGATATGAAGTGACAAAGGTGATAGCTTGCAGCATTTGGGGAACTGGATATGCCAAAACAATTAAGCAACAATGATTCAAAATCCTGTCAGAGCAAACTAGTGAAAAAATAATTGGGATTAAGTTGCATAATAAGCAATAGTCTGAAAGCTGCCAAGGTGAAATATTTTTCAGAAATGTAGAAGAGGGGAGTCTGTAGAGACTATTCTGGACAATTTCTTTCAATTTACTGGCTACAAGAGGGCACCAGTTTCAGAGTATTTAAGGAATTTCTACACAACAGCATATTGTGTGGTAATGTCTCCTTTGGCCACATATAGTTCACAAACACAAGTGTTTTTCAAGTGTCAGTAACCAATATGTGTACAGTGAGCCTTCTGCTGTGTAGGTGGGTTGGTAGCTGAGTTTTTACAGCTCAGTGGCACTTTCTGTACAGTGGCAACTCATAGTGAAATGCAGGCACAGTCACATTCAAACGGGTATCATTTCATATCCTAAGTACACTCTTCATTCTTCATTTCCACTTTCATTCTCCTCCTGCATGACCGTGCCTGGTTGTCTCTACTGGTCTGTGTTACCAAAATTGAGTGGAAGACAGTAGGACTCACTGGAACCTTGTTGTGGTTTAAGCCCAGCAGGAGATGAAACACCACACAGCAGGTCACTCAACCCCCTGTCTCCTCCCACCCTGGTAGGCTGGGGAGAAGAATCGAAGTAGAAGTTTTATGTTGAGATAAGAACAGTTTAATAATTGAAAATTAAATAAAGTACAATAATAAGGGTAAGTAATAATAATAATACAAAGGCAAAAAACCAAGTGATGTACAATGCAATTGCTCACCACCCACTGATGGATGCCAGATCCCCTTCCTGAATCCAGATCGGCTGCACTTCTGGGTGACTCCCCCCTGGGCATGACGTTCTGTGGTGTGGAATATCCCTTTGGCCAGTTCGGGTCACCTGGTGACCGAGCTAAACTCCCTCCCAGTTTGGTTTTTTTTTGGTGTACCTCCTCACTGGCAGAGCATGAGATGAGTTAAGAAAAAAGTCCTTGACTAAACAGGACTTAGCAAAACTGCAAAACATCAGTGCATTACAACACCATTCTCATTTCAAATCCAAAACACAACACTGTAACAGCTACTAAGAAGAAATTAACAGTACCCTAGCTGAAACCAGCACACTTGTATGGTATATACTGCTTTTGAAAGCAAAAAGAGAAGTTAAGGAACTGTCAAAGCTGACTGTGCTGAAATACAGTTCCAGATGGACCGGGATTTCTGCAACTGTGTGTGATGTAGTTAGATTTCCGAAATGTCAGAGGAAATCACATCTTTTGATGTCAGCAAGTGAAAATAGTCTTGAAATTACAAGTGTACATGCAATGAGTCCAAGTTATTTGCTTTAACGAGGTCTCAAAAGGCAGGGAAGTATCTGTCCTAGACAATTACTTTTCTGAAAACTGACAACTTGCTTATGAATGGCAAAAAAAAAGGTTGCTAAAATATTCAGGATATCAAAAATCATGTGGTTAGAAAGAGCACAGGAAGGGTATGTAACACCATACAACTAATCATACTGCACCATGGACTTGGACTAAACCATGGAGTCTGTAAGCAACTAAAACCGTAACCAACTACCTAAAATCATTTTTTTACAAACAGGAATTTTTGTCTTTGACAGAGATTCAATATCTTTGGAGATGCACGTTGATGCTCTGCATTTTGTCAAGTTCACTCTCACTCGGTGGTTACCCACAGTTCAAGATAATAAATATCTGTAAGACAAGGGAGAAGAAATACTAAGATTTCTTAGTTCAGATTTCTCACATTTTTACAAATTACAGAAATCCCCAAACCACAATTCTGGAAACCACATCATTGAAAAGAAGTATAGAACACAGGAAAATCATGTATTGTGTCTTTTCCAGCAAATCCAATAGGGTGTGTAGGCATGTGTATGTGGGGAATGGGACTGGGTGTATGAGAGAGAGATAAGTGGCCAAATTCCAATAAACTAGTCAAAAGTTTATTTATTCCAAAAATAATTTCCAATTTCCTATATATATCTGTACAGATATCTTCGGTAAATGTGTATGTATGAGATGATCTGATAATATTATTCTCATAAACAAGATTTATTTTCACAGAAAAGTAGAGTGTGTTGGTAGTGTGGTTTTATTCTGCAGCTAAGTGGTCTCTGCAGTTGCTCTGTATCTCTCACTATACAGCTGGTTACTCTCACTAATTAATTGCTAAAGGTGTTATTGAAATTTTGGTTTTATAGAGAAAGAAACTCTGATAAATATAGATAAGACCTTGTTAAAATAGGTGAGAACCTAAAAGGATCTTCTTGCATTTGATCTTCATAGTACAACTAAATTAATATAGCTAAGATTAATGAGAAAATTATTTTTGACAAGACAGCAAGCACATTTGTTTGACTCGTTTCTTTTTTATATGACTAACAAATTACTAATATTGCCACGACAGATTGTTTTTCATTTCCATAATCTGATCCCAGTGAATTAACACTTTAGATTTTCAAGTAAATTCTAGGGCCAAAAGATACGTTGTAAAACTGGTCCTAATGGGATGGGCCCGGTTTGAGTCTTTTTGTAGAAATGCCTCTCAGAAAGTAGTTTCGAGAAAAAAAACAGGCATTCTGTGTGTCCTGAAGGACTACATCAAGCTGCAGGCAGAGGTGCTGCAAAGCAGGTGTGCAGCATCATGGCTGAGAAACTAAGTGCACAGCCCTCTTTCAGCTTCCACTCAGCACTGGGGACTGGTGTGCTTGGAGCTGCTTTACCCACAGCCTCTTGGTCCTCTGAGTCACATCTCCTGAAAGAGGGCAGGGAAGACAGCAGATCAACCTGCAGGCTTCGTGTGTGTTGCAGGTTTGCTGTGGGGCTGCTCTTCCCTTCTTTTCCCTGTTAAGGTGACCTTACCCCAAACACTCCCTTGCATAAAGCTGCTGTAAAAGCTACTGATGCTGGCTTTCTGCAAGGGAATGTGAGCTTCAGTGAACTGTAACACTGGCGCAGAAAAATGGAAAGCATCCTGTAGGGAAATGAAAATAAACGTGATGTCAGGCAAAGGCATTACTGGATCCACCTTTGCAAATTTACATTTACTAAAGACCACAAACTGGAGGAGAAACATCAGTTTCAATTGGATAGAATGCTCATAGTCTTGCCACTAAAAACTGTGTGTCAGACTAGGCTAGGAAAGAGTAAGAGACCCATCAGGATGGTTTTCAAAGCTCTAGTCATTAGAGTTTATTAAACATGTTGACATTCCTACAAGGAAAATACGATCAAATCATTTAATAGGGGAAAACAACAGTTAATGAAAATGCAATTAGTCTGGGCATGGTTTCATGAAATGCCAGGCAGTTTAATAAGAGAACAGGAAATGTCACAAAGTGATGGTGAATGTCATGATGGCATTTTCTCAGGCTAGAATTATTTGCGTTTCCTCCCTTCAACTCTGCGTAACACATACAGTATTCAATGAATAATTGGAAGAGAAAAAAATTGGGGAAAATTTGTCCAGATCTACAAGTAGCACCTTGCATTTGATATGCTTCATGAACAAGAAAACAAAACCCACATAGTGTGCTGCGTAAGAAGCTCATAAATTATTAACCAGCAGTCTCTAAGTCTCTAACTAGAAGTTGCTTGACAGTTGTGGACAATTCCAGTGCATTTTTGTATGATTTTTTTTTTTTTAAACTCAAATAGGAGTAACAGCATCCAAGCAAACCTGTCAGCAAATTTTCTCACCAGCTAAACAACTGCAAGCAAAACTTCTTATCCTTGAATTGTGCTGTTTTCTGCCTCTTATAGTTAGAGAGACAAAAGTATTCCATTTTTCTACCCACAAAATACCCAGGGATTCCATCATTTTAGGGCATGATCAAGCAAGCTAAAAAGTCATGAAATGCAGCAGGTTTATCAAAAATTGGCATTGTGTTTGATACTCAAATATCTGGGAAAAGAACTCAAACACAAAGTAGAGAAAAATGTCCTTTTATTAGATCCTTTTCAACACATTCAAAACTGACAGCTCTTTGTCTTTAAAAAGGTAGAAATTTCAAATATCTTATCAGGCAAGGACAGAATATATAATTCCAAATAAAAGGCTTTCAGTACTCTGAGAAATCCTTTTTGCTTAAAACTAATTTTTTTTTTACTTTGTGTTCAGAAGTAGAACAGTTTGTCAAATTCTCTGCAGAAATATTTTTAGATACCTCAAAAAGTGTATTTGGTACTTGATTTCTTGTTATATGAGCAAAAATTTATTTCATCAAATTTTATTCTTCAGAAAGGTCTTTCAGTTGAGTTAAATGTCCATTTTGTGCAAAACAATGACCACACATCAGCTTGGAGTGATTGCATGGTAGTTACTTAGCCTGGCAAATGGCAGCAAAATGTCAGCTGAAATGAAAGACACACAGCCCTGGGCTTATCACAGAAAGTGCAGATGATTCATGTAACATCGTAAATAAATAACACAGGCTTTGTGTTAAGGTAGGTTTAACAGTAGAGGTTCTCTTTTCACCACCAGCTCATTTCAAAGCACCCATAATAGAAGCTTTATTTGGTGACAGTGACATGCAGCAAGATAAGGTATCCTGTCTTTAATGCTCATATTTCAAGGTCACAGAGTGTTACATTCCATGTGAACATGCAGAAAACTCAATCAGATAGGACCTGCATTAATGGATCATCAAAATATTGATAGTAGATTTTCTTCCCTGCCTGCAGGGAATGTTTAGCCTGGCTGGTAATTATCCAGGGTAGGGGAGAGAAAGGGGGGTTTGAAGAGATGTGTCAATCATGATTTGTCTACATTTGTCACAAAAATTAGGGGCAATTATTTGGCAATGGAGCTTGTACCCAGCATTTGTAGATAGTCAAAGCTCTTACTGACTGATGACAGTGAACAAGTCTACAACTTTACAGTGCATAGCCAATAAATAAACCATTTTCTGGGATATGAGACAGACGTACTACTCATGTTGCTAAAAATCACCGTGATTTTTGCCTAACAGAAATAAACTTCAGATCAGTTGTTTTCTTTTTTCTAAATTTGCTACTAAGCCTGAGATTTTAATCCTAAGCACATGTTGATAGCTCAGGAGAGCAAACTGGTCCAAAGCGCAAGCAGTGGTGGAATACTGAGGGAAACAAAAGCCTGTGTTGGTGAAAACCATATGAGAAACACTAGAACAGAAAAACTTTCTTATCAGCTTATGGCTACTACTATTTCCGAAGCCCAACATTATTCTAAAAGCATGTTAAGTCATGAACTTTGGCTTAACTGAACCAGTTCTGAGTGATGATCAGACCGTTTGCTACAGGGCAGCTGACAGTACTTATTATTTAGGGTGTGATATGCCCAGGCAAGAGAAAGCAATAGATACAGTCAGAATTTCCTTTTGTATTTCAGTTATTTGTGCAATTTATCTTTACAAATAACAATGTGTTACACTTGAGAGTATTTAAATAACATTTACTGTCCATTCAAATTTTGTATTCTCTGAAAATTCTTGCCGTAAGTATAAAATAAATTCTTGGTAACACAGGCACTTCTGTTCAGCAATTATTGATGAATGTTTTCACTTTAACAATGGTCATACTATGTTGGGCAAAAGAAGTTAAGAAGAATGTGGGTTTAGTAAAACTCTATTACCCTTCAACTCAGTTATTTCCATTAATCCCAGCATATATCAAAATCTTGAAATCTCTGCAGGTTTGTTAGATGCACTTGGTCAACAAATGTTAAATGTTTTTTTCCTGCTTCCCACAGTTTGGTGAAAACCTTTGTGTAACCTTGTCATCCTTTAGATAGGTAGTTTGGAATGGTAGATTCTGTCCATCTTCAAGGTTTCTAAACAGAAGACCAACAGGCTGTCTCCAGGTAGTAATTTCAGGCTTCCAGAAATATCTCAGATATATGACTAAAAGACTTCAGAAACTTTCTGCTGTGATACAGAAAGGTAAGCCACCTTTTGTTCAGTGATACAAAAAGCTTGAATACCTTTTAAATTTAAACCAGCAAAACAGGTTTAACTATGTGAAATTTCTAAAATGCCAGATTAAATACCCAGATGATTTTCTGCAAGGCCATCTGTCTTAAGTGAAGTTTTCCTTCCTTAGTTCATAAAATCATAACTTCCATCAGCAATAAAGCATCTATCAAAAATCAATTACTTTTTCACTTAGGATAATGTCACAAACTTACTCTTCTTTCAGTACTGTTTGTCCAACAGTAATCTCTTTTCATTCTATCATGATAGTGGATAAGGCAGTGGGATATTAAATTCCAAAGTTTATCATTCTGTTCTATATTCTAGTACTAAGACCTTATGAAGACTTAATTACATATGACTCTGTCTCAAATTTATGAGTTGCCAACTGCCTTGCAGCAGAAACTAAAATTTCCCCTAGAACTTCTTATCCCTAAAAGTTGATACTGAACTGCTGTCCTGAAACTATGTCTATATTAAAATCTCCAGTTATAGACTTAGTAATGATTGTTTTGTAGATATCTTAAAAATTCAATCTGATATTAAATTAGAAACCTGCAGATGATCAGCAAGGCCTTGTCATCTGACATTAGAGCTGCTTGCCTGATGTGAGAAACAAATTCCAGCAGATGGAAGGCACTCAGGAAAATTCTGGGCATTTAGGAATACAATTACAGCTGAAACAAGAAAGTTCTGTTTTGTTTCTTAATCTCAGAATAAAAACAAGAATGAAACGGTCATGACTTCCGGGACAATTATCTAAAGACAAATCTTGAGGTCTGTAACAATATCCTTTCTTGGGCAAAAAAACTGAGTGAGTGAAAACAGGAGTAAATTGATGCCAGAGACATCTGGAGAAAGGGAATCTAAGAACAGAACTGTAATTGCAGCTGGACTGCAAGGGAAATCAGGCCTGAAAGAAAGATCTTATGAAAAATTGTGTAGAAAGATAAGCGAAGCAAGTAGGTGTTGCGGCGTGCATTCGACTGGAGATGGTAAATGCCGCAACCTTCCCGAAAGCGTCCTGTCCAGCGGTACCTCAGCACAGTGTGCAGTGGTCAGTGGAGCAAGGATGCAGCCTTCCCATCCCTCGGGAGATGGGCTTCCCGGGTGATCACAGCTAGCACCCTACCCCACCAGGGCAGCTGGACGCGCAGACACACTCACACACACGCCTTAAGCCGGGAGTAAAGAGCTGGAGGGCACTCTCCTTATGGTGTTCCACAGAATAGCTTTATTCCCATGAAGGGGTCAGGGAAGGAGAGCCCAAGAACAAAGCAGTGCACAAGGTGTTATACTCAACTAAACAGAGGCAGAGAGAACACTAGGAGCCAATAACATATGGGCCAGAGGGAGGAGAAAAGGTGGGGTCACAATACTTTAACCAATAAGGGTAGACAAGGGGAGGAGCAGGGGAGCACGGCCAATGAGGCATCGAGCGAGGGAGAGCGCTCTAGAACTAAACCATATAAGGAAACATAGATTGACAGAGGAATGTACCACTGCAGGGCCTGGAGGGGAGAGCTTCNACTAAACAGAGGCAGAGAGAACACTAGGAGCCAATAACATATGGGCCAGAGGGAGGAGAAAAGGTGGGGTCACAATACTTTAACCAATAAGGGTAGACAAGGGGAGGAGCAGGGGAGCACGGCCAATGAGGCATCGAGCGAGGGAGAGCGCTCTAGAACTAAACCATATAAGGAAACATAGATTGACAGAGGAATGTACCACTGCAGGGCCTGGAGGGGAGAGCTTCCTCCTTACTATATCTTAGGGGGAGATTTTAGACTTTGGACTTTGGAGCCTTTACTCAATATAATACCTGGGCTCTCTGGCCCACAACACCTGGGCTCTCTGGCCCCATTGGCTCCTCAGTCCCTCCTGTGGCTGGCCCACACTCTGCAGCATCCTTTGCTGCAGGCTCAGCCACCACCACATGTAGGGTAAGGATGGAAAAGCCATCTAAAAGCTGTTACTCTCTACTCTTAAAAGTGGAAAACAGAAGTGACTTGACATGGAAAGCCTGTGATCTGAGACTATCTCAGCAAGATCTTAGTACCTTTCACCAGCTTCACTCAAAGTTAATGACACCATAGAACTGAAATCAAGCTCAGGAGCCTTCAGCCTGAACTGAATAATCAGTTCAGTATTGTTTTAAATAGGAGTTACTTCAATCATTAGGCTGCAGTGTCTGGTTAGAGCTATATTTGGTGAAAGGCTCTGAAAATGTAGAGGTTTGAAATGTCTTTGAAATTTCCCTTTGTCTCTCTTTTCTGCACCATATACATCATATAAATAAGGTATAAACATAAATGTAATTTCTTTCATTATTTCTCTTTCAAAAGTGTATCTTTCCTCTCCCATTCCAAAAAAACCCCATTTCATAAACTGTCCAAAAGGCTTTTCTAGTGTCTTAAGAACCATAACCCTTTCCATAAGCAAGAACTGTATAAAAAGTCATTAGCTGATATAAATTCTTGCAGCTTTTCTGATTTCACTGAAAATAGTTTATATGTAAAGAATATTAGGGTCCATGTTTCAGAAATGCTCTGCTATAAATAAAACAATGTGAAAACTGAAGAATAATTAGAGAAACCTGCAGAGAAAAGCTTAGTCAAATGGGCCATTGGTCATACAATACCATACAAGTAAGGGTTAGGACTTCATCTTTGAGGTTGTTCAACCTGCCCCTGGAGGACAGGGTAACCCAGTTTCTTGTTAATAGATCCTGTGGGGTGGATTAGTGTGAAACAACACTGAATGATTGGAGTTTATAAATATATATATGTAGGGTTTATTTTTCAACAATTTGGTTGCAATGGAAAGCAGGTGTGTAGCTGTTTTGGTTATTATTAGCTATAGCAATATAGCAATATGAAAGTATAAAAATATCCCTTTAGAAAACGTTCGAGGGAAAAGAAGGAAAGGATAAGAGTAGAAAGATATCACTATTCATGGGTCCCTCAATGAGACTTGATTGTTGCAAAGTGATGATTAGAGTCCTATCAAAGTGATGCTCACAGTCTTGATCCGTTGGGAGTGCAGGAAGTCCACAACAGTGGGATAAAGACCAGTGGGATAATATAGGCTCAGGTTTACGTGAGAATGCCCAGGTACATCCCCTGGGGGAGAGCTTTCAGTCCTCTGATGGATGGACCCAGAAATGAGTCTGGGGGCACTTTGCGGTCTTTGATGATTTATGACTCCTTCTAAGACATGACAGCTGCCTCTCATGTCAGCACAGAGGAGCCAGTTATGATGCATCAGAAGGGATGAAAAGCCTCAGGGCTCCATTTGAATGTGAATGTCCCATGTGAATGTGACCTTCCACAGGGTGGGGTGTGTAAGGGAGGACAATCAACATGATGAAAACCTTCTTGCAGCCTCTGGTGGTGGGTGTTCACCACCTCTGTCTTATGGGGATTGCCACCTCATACCCAAAAACTCACCACCTCCTTCGGCAGCAGGGGGAGAGTCAAACCTGCCCTCAGCAAAGCACTTTGCCCTCCACTACTGGTCATTAACCATTAACATTTCAGTCTCTCACAGCAGTGTTGGTTAAGATATTCCAATGTATGCATTAATAAAAGCTTCAACTTGGGAATTTACATGGGAAAAGTATTACAACAAAATTACAGATGATATAATGAATGTTCAAGATTTTAGAGGTTACAGGTGAGAAATTTTCAGCTTCCCTACATTCCCTTCAAAACATGCACCCTAATCGTGCAGACACAATACTTCAGGTTTTGTCACAGATCAAAGAGCTAAGACAGATACAATCCAATGCCCTCATTTTGGTGGACAATTTACACATATGTTTCTGCTTTCCATCTTCTTATAAGATAGATGTCATTGTTCTTGACATTCACAATTACAACAGGTTTATATGGCACTGCATACAACTACTATTAAATTCTTAAAAAATATTTGAGATTCTTAAGACTAAGGTCTTCAAAGCTAACGAAAAGCATGTCCAAATTCTGCAATCCACCGTAGTTCATTGTTCCCAGTTCTAAGTATAATATGTTAAAGTTAAATCCTACCCCCAACCCCAGACTTTTTTCAGATCCCACTGCTTTATGTTTATGCTTCAATGCTTTGAACTTCTCTCTGAATCTTTTCATGAGAGATACGGTAATCAGCAAACATCATCAGCCGGAACACCAAGAGATTAAAATATATAACTAAATCAGGAAAAAGTTTGTTATGCACAGTTTTATGCAAGTCATGTTAAAGTATTTCGGTCCTACTTATACTTCTAATGCAGAAAATAGGCATTTAGTGGTAGTGGTGTTTATGTATATCAGATGGGGAAACAATAAAACTTAAAAAACTTTTAAGTGAAAAAACTTGCAAATGGCCTGAAGCTAGGATTTAATCTGAATGGCCACTTTGCAACCAAGCTAAATGAATAAAATATTCTCAAGCACAAGTTCAAGTAAATAAGCAGAGTGAAAAAACTTGTAGCAAAATGCTCCCCAAACTCATTCCAAATGTTTAGCAACTGCAATCAACAGTTCTGAGAGACTTGTACAATTTTTGTCTGCTTTTTGCCAGAGAAATAAAAAATAAGTGTAGGGGGTTGTAAAAATGAATGGATTTCAAAAATATTGATCTGAGGGATTATATGGGAATAAGAAAGGAATGCTCCAAAGTAAAATGTGATTGTCTTTTTCTTGGCTACTTCTTCTGGTTCCCATTTCTGTTATAATGCTGCTACATTATGTTTTCTCTTGCTGAAGTATTACATATGTAGTAGAAAGGAAGTGACCTTGGGACTTGGACAATTTGCCTACATTTAGTTCTAATAGTATAATTAGACAGGAGAATCAGTGACACTGCAGCTAAAAGCTAGAGATGAACTAACCATTGCTTTATCTTCTGTTGCCATGGACTACATGATGAACTCTACAGTGACCTAAATTTATTACAGAATAGTGTTCATTGCTGCTGTACTAAGCACTCCATTGCAATTACAGCACATTAGCCAGAAGAGTGAATCTCAAGGGAAAATGTCTAGTCTTTTAATCAAGCAATAGAAAAGTCAGAGTGAACAAAAATTACACTGCTGTGTATTTCTGCAGTCAATCTGTAAATGTACATCTAGCAGCAGTCTTAATTTTTGCCAGAAAACATTTCTGTTATATACAGGGGTCATGACTGCATAGTTCAGTCACTTAATCTTTTCTGTACTTCAGTGCATTTTTTTCCATATTATATTCTCAACCTTACTGAACTTTGTTGGGAACACCAGAGAATTAAAATAACCAGTCTTAGGATTTCACCTTTAGACTGACCTATTTCAAATTAGAATAATCCTTTTTTTTTATTTCACTGGTGTATCTCATAAATCTGAAGATATGGGGAAAGCACACTGTGAGCTGAGCGCTTGAAGACAGGCACACTTTTCTTGAAAACAGCTTTTAACATTTAATGGGATCTGTAAAGCTCACCTTACAAGTATTCTGAAATCGGATAAGTCATTCATTTGTTTTAATGGATAAGAGGAAAGCTTTTGTAAACAAAGTGTTTCAAAACATCACTAATGAGTTTTCAAAAAAGAAACTGTCATTTCTGTAGCAATAGCTGAAAGTGCTGAAGTTTAAAAAAAGACTAATTTGAATTGCAGAAAAAAATAGGTCATGAAATTTAAGGTATATCTTATACTCTGCTTATAGGCTGAGTAGAGGAGGAAGAGCTCAAGCTCTTTTTACTTCTATTCAAATGAACAACAGAATTCCTAATGCTTTTAGGGAAGACAGGTGCAGACATAGAGGCAATCCACATGACGCAACCTTAAATAACCGTCTAAGACACCAAAGCCGGGAACTTCACTCACTCCCCGCTACTGCAGAATAACTGCAAACAGCTGGTCACCTCCAAAGTTCTAGTCAGCACTGTGTAGCTCTGAATCACTGTCTGAATGCACCTACATATTTTCTTTGTCTTAAATAAGGTACTATTTAGGGGCAATTAGAGTCTTGGGTTTGTAATGCTAGATGTCTGAACGTGACTGGTGCAGACCTTCTCCCTGCTGAGTGAACAGAAGGGAAATCAAAATAGTGAGTGCCTCTCTTGGCAACAGAAGAATATAATTTTGAAAATGCAGTTTTAAGTCAGGTTTCTTGGTCACTCATCTAGGTAAGGATTTGCCGAGTTGCAAAATCAAAGGGCTTGTTTTAGTTTTTTTCATTCTCCTCTTTTAGATGTACATAACAACATGCAACAAGCACAGTACTAAAACAATGTGTATGAAGAACAAAATAATTTACCTCCCAAAGCTTTACTACTTTTGTTTTCTTTGTAGTTTCAGAACTATAGCCATCAGTAGGGGAAAGGCCAAGTTACATACCCTTGTGACTCCAGTAAATAAACGACTTGTATTTTCTGAAGGAGCTCAATTCTACTGGACTAGTAGAATTATAATATATATTTGTAACTACAACACCTTTTATAAGCTGTCAGTAGTGTTGATAAAATAAAAATTAAGGACGAGATACTGTATGCTTGGGCTGCTCATTTATGTTTCTCTCCATTCATCTATTTCTGCAGTGGCTGCTAAAAGCCTTATCATAATATTTCACAGTAAGCACTCTGTGGTATATTCTGTGAAATATATGGGTCACTGAAACTCCTTCTAAAAGGTGGAAAAAGATACGCCACATGCATTATGGTGAATTGTAGACATTACAGGATCATCTCTTTGCAATCTATTTCTTCTCATCGGTATTTTAAGCACTAAACAGACAGAACTTGGAGGGCACGTCGGAAATATGTATGAAAAATGCAGAGGGAATTGTACCTATATCTGCAGACTGACTAATGTACAAGTACTAAACTATTTAGCACAGAGAACAGATAACACTCTTTGAGATTTACTGTATCTGAACTCTCTGCATTTTCAGAGCACCTTAGTATAAATGCTATCTCAGATATTTTTAAGGTGTAGCTGGCATGTTGTATGACATTTGCCTTCCCAATGCATTCTTCCCATCGGTGTGGAATAAGAATTGTGGAGAACTTGAGGGAATCAGCCAGAGGTAAGCCTGCAAAACTGTTGTCAGAAGATCAAAGAAACATTTGGAGAACTGAAATAGACTTAGATGCAAAATATTTCCTAAAGTGTAAGCAGAGTTTTAGAGAAAGAAACCTATATTATTTGGAGACAGAGCTTTAAAAAAAAAAAATTTAGCTAAGAGAGGCAATAAGGTGGAGACAAAGGGGAAAAAAAAGAAAAGGAAGTTTACTGAAAAAAGAGAGTCACGAATGAAGTTTTTCTCAAAGCAGAAATTAAGAGAATGAAATGAGTCTTCAGGAAGAGATTCATAAGTGCAGCTGTCTCTGCAAATAGCATTAGAAATCAGAGGTTAAAGTCAATACACTAATTTAACAACAGCACTCACATAACACTTGGCACATTTGGATAATTTTCCTTTTTTAATGGGAGTCAAAATTCCATTTTCAATCTCACCGCAGGTCTGCAAGGTAGAATAATATAATTCCATTGCACAAATGGTTGCAAGAAGGCATAAAAAAAGGACAATAATTTGCTATGCTAATTCATTTAGCTACAAATATCACCTGGAATTCTTAACATCCTCTACTAAATTTAACATTTCTACATAGAACTGTATTTGTAGGAGCAGTCAAAATTAGGAAGAAGGACTAAAGCAGATGTCTCCTTCTTGGTACATTTCACATTTTCACCTTTAAAAATATCCAAAACTCTGAAGTAAAAAAAGAAAATGTCAAAATATCTAAGCCTGTAAAAAATACTAGTTTCATGGTTGTGGAACTAAACATATATGTACACTTACGTAAAAATGCATTCAAGAACACAGATGATTTTTTTTTCTGGTACACTTTACTGATCCTTATTTATAGTTGAAAGCTACTTTACTCTTAGGAGAAAAGCTTCAGAGATTTCAGAGGAGCTGAGCTTGCTGGTTTAACTTCATTCAACATCTCAAAATGATTATAATGATGACTACACTCTAGTTGCTTGATGGGAACATTTGGCAGTATAGCAATTCCCCTGCTGTTATTATTTGACATGCTTTCATGATTATTTGTATGAGGACAAAGCATTATAAAAGGGTTAGACATAAGCAGGCACCTACATCAGCCCACACAGAAAAAGATTCTTAAGATGCCAGTAAAAGAAAGGGAATATATAAAGGTTTCTACAACTTCTCAGTCTAATTTATTTTTTTCTGGTTTTATTATGGCATATAAAAGAGCAATCTGGGGTGAGATGGAGGCCAATGTATAGCAAATAATTGTGTATTTGGCACTCATTTTCAAGTACGCTAAATGTTTTGGAATTGCTTTGATATTGTAATGATATTTCAGAGCTGTATTGCACATATCAGTAATACTAACAAGGACCAGATTTGTTGTATGTGTTTCTTTTCTCCATCTTCCCATTTAGAATTATTCTCATTATTCTGGCTCAAGGAAATTAGATCACCTCAATCACAGAGTCACAGAACACAGAATGCGTAAGTTTGGTAGGCACCACTGGAAGTCGCCTAGTTCAACCTTGTTCAAGCAAGGTCCCCTAGAGCACATTCAAAAATGTATACAGACAGCTTTTGAATAACTCCAGGGAAGGAAACTTCACAACCCCTCTGGATAATTTGTTCTGGTTCTCAGTCATCCACACAGCAAAGCAGTTCTTCCTCATGTTCAGGTGGAACTTCCTGTGTTCTGGTTACTGCCCATTGTCTCCCATCATGTTGCTCAGTATCACTGCAGAGAGCCTGGCTCCATCCTCCTGACATTCTCCCTTCACATACTTTGATAAGATCCTCTCACAGGTGACTCTACTCTGNAGTCGCCTAGTTCAACCTTGTTCAAGCAAGGTCCCCTAGAGCACATTCAAAAATGTATACAGACAGCTTTTGAATAACTCCAGGGAAGGAAACTTCACAACCCCTCTGGATAATTTGTTCTGGTTCTCAGTCATCCACACAGCAAAGCAGTTCTTCCTCATGTTCAGGTGGAACTTCCTGTGTTCTGGTTACTGCCCATTGTCTCCCATCATGTTGCTCAGTATCACTGCAGAGAGCCTGGCTCCATCCTCCTGACATTCTCCCTTCACATACTTTGATAAGATCCTCTCACAGGTGACTCTACTCTGGGCTAAACAGGCCCAACTCCCTCAGCTTTTCCTCATAAAAGAAGGGCTCCAGTAGCCCTCCACTGGACTCACTTCAGGAGCTCCATGTACTGAGAAGCCCAGAATGGGACACAGCACTCCAGATGTGGCCTCACTAGGGCTGAGTAGAGGGGCAGAATCACCTCCCTCGACCTGCTGCCAGTGCTCTTCCAAATGCAGCCCAGGATACCATCAGCCTGCTTGGCCACAAGGACACACTTCTGGGTCATGGACAGCTTGTTGTCTCACCAGGACTCCAAGGTCCTTCCTGGGAGAGCTGCTTTCCAGCAGGTCAGCCCCCAGCCTGTGTTGATGCATGGGATTATTGTTCCCCAGGTGTAGGATCCTGCATTTGCCTTCGCTGAATTTCAGAAGGTTCCCCTCTGCCCACCTCTCCAGCCTGTCAAGGCCCTTCTGAAGGGCTGCACAGCCCTCTGGGCTATTGGCCACTCCTCCCAGCTTTGTTTAGTCAGTGAAATTGCTGAGGAGGTCTCTGCCTCTTCATCCAAGTAATTGATGCCTAAGTTTAACAAGACTGGGCCCAGTATTCACCCTTGGGGGGCACCACTGGTGACCCGATCTGGTGGCCTCCATCTAGACCCTATACCACTGATTACAACCCTCCAAGACCCACCATTCAGCCAGTTCTCAATCCACCTCACTGTCCACTCATCCAGTCTGCGCTTCCCAAGTCTGCCTATGAGGATATCCTGGGAGACAGTCTCAAAAGCCTTGCTGAAGTTCAAGTAGACAATATCCATAGCCCTCCACTCAGCTATCCAGCCAGCTGTCCACTCATAGAAGGTAATCAGGTTGGTCAAGCAAGATTTCCCTTTGGCAAATCCATGTTGACTCTCTTACCTTTTTATCTTTCACATGCTTAGAGGTGGCCTCCAGAGTGTCATTCTACCACCTTTCCAAGGACTGATGTGAGGCTGACTGTCTGGTGGTTTCATGGGTTCTCCTTCTTGCTGTTTTTGACAACTGAGGTGACATTTGTTTTCTTCTAGTACTCAGGCACCTCTCCTGACTGCTACCTTTAAGAGCTGATTTTCACTGTCACTCCTGTGGTGTCTGCACTCATGGGTATATCCCATCAGGCTCATGGACTTGTGGTATGTCGAGTTTGACTAAACAGTCTCTAAGCCAATTCACCTCAATCAAAGGAAAGTCTTGCTTCCTCCAGACCACCTCTCTGTCTCCTGGGTCAGGGATTCTTGAGAGCTGGCCTTGTCAGTGAAGACCAATGCAAAGTAGGCACTCAGTATGTCTGCATTCTCTACAGCCTCTGTTTCAAGGGTCCCTGTTACATTTAGTAGTAGGCCCATGTTTTCCCTAGTATTCTTTTTGTTATTGATGTGTCTGAGGAAGCCCTGCTTGTTATCCTTGACATCCTTGGCCAGATTTAGTTCCAGATAGGCCTTTGCCTTCCTCATTGCGTTTCTGCGTACTCTGACAACATCCCAATATTCGTCCCTGCTTCCATCTTTTGTATTTCCTGCTTGTGTCTGAGTTTTAACAGGAGTTCCTTGTTCATTCATGCAGGTCTCCTGGCCCTTTTGCTCAGTTTCTTGTCCATTAGGGTGCAGCATTCTTGAGCCTGAAGGAAGTGACCCTTGAATATTAACCAGCTCTTTGAAACACTCTTCTGTCTGGGGCCTGTTCCTATGGTATTCTCCCAAGAAGATCCCTGACAAGACTAAAGTTAGTTCTCAGATAGACCGTGATTGCAATCTCATTTGCTGCCCTGCTTCCTCCATACAAGATGGTGAACTCCACAGTCTCGTGGTCACTACAGCCAAGGCTGTCCCCAGCCTTCACATTTACAAGACCTTCCCTGCTTGTTCATATAAGGTTCAGCAGCACATCTTTCCTGAATGGCTCCTCCATCTTCTGTGGCAGGAAGTTATCATCAGTGCCTTCCAGGAACCTCCTGGACTGTGTTGTTCCTTCAGCACACATGTAGTTAAAGTCCCCAAGCGAACCAGGATCTGTGACTGATGCTGTTGTTACAACCGTCTGTAAAAGGCCTCATCTACTTCCTCCTCCTGATTAGGTGGCCTGTAGCAAAGACTCACAACATGTCACCATTGCTAGTCTGCCTGTTAGTCCTAACCCAGACAAATAGTCTAAATCTTCCCATTTTTCTCCTATACTATATGCATTGTTATACAGGCACTTCAGCTTTCCAGAAGCTAAGACAACGCACCCTTTGATGCTTCTGGGATGTACATAGGTACTAAAATAGAGAGAAAATTGAGGCATAAAACAATTAAATTATTTCTTCAAAGCTGCACTCTATAGTAGGACTGTGAATTGGGCCAAAGTTTCCTGCAAAAGTGAGTCCTTATCTTACATTCCATCCACTCGACTCTTCCTCATCCTCTCATATGTGCTTCTCTGTGGAAGTGATCAAGAGCTAAACCCCGGAAGATGCCTGGCTTTTGTACTGGAATTACTGCCAGAGATAATCTTGAAAGACTACTTAATGTGTGAGAGAACAGCAGCCTAATTCATTCCATGACTCCTTCCCCTTGGTATTTTAAAATTTTGTGGGTAATACCCTATTCACATTATCCCAGACCTTTCTGTGCCACACAGCTTTCCGTAATAGCTGACCAATGCTTCTCTTTTTTTGCCCTACAACTATCATAGTCTCCAATCCATAAGCCAAACAATTGCATTTTTAACCAGCTTCACACCTTCTGGGCACAGAGAGATTCCCTGCATTGCTTAATGGCAATTGCTAGAGTTCAAAAAGAGAGCAGTAACATCAACATTATGAAAATAATAACCATGTCTGCTTTGTTTTTCAGCAAAACAATGTTCATTCTTGTAACTGGGTTGAAACACATTTGGAAAGGCAAAAACTTGTTACATAGTGTTCAGACATTTTCTGAAGCATCCAAACCACCATCAGCTTAACTTGGACGAGATATTTTTCTAGAAATGATTCAAATTATTGTTTCCTAGTTGTTTTACGAAAATATGCTGGACTGCAAAATTTTAGATGGCTGTATTTTATTTTACTTTGGCACTGTTTATTCAAGGTCAGAACATCAGTACACTTGCAATTCAAGCTTTTTAAAGCCTCAGGGTGTAATATTATAGTTAGTGCCCCTGAACAACACCTTTTTACAGAACACTTGTTCAGAAGATGTGAAATTAATTTCTTAAATAGCTAGACTAAACGTACTAACAAATTACCTCCTCTCATGATTCTGTGTTTCTAGAGTATAACCATTACACCAGTATATAATGCAAAGGGTTATAGATGTTGAAGGAATAGGCATCATATTAGGTTAAAAATCAGATACAGTAGTTTGATCCAGAATTAAGGCTGGTGACAAGATAAACATGTTTAGTCTTTTACAGTGAGAAATATTCCTTAGATCTGAATAGCCCTCTATGATTTATTCAATGTACCTTTTCCTTTCAAGGTCAACAGTGCAGAAAAAAAAAAAAAAGTAAAAAAAGAAACTAATTTCTCCCTTTAATGCTTCCTATGTCTTTTGAGAAGCTAATGCATTTTCTAACCACATTACAATGAGTTTGCTTTCTAAATGAATCTCCCACAGAGAATTCATTCAGACTTACCAGTTTGTCATCTTTCAGAAGCAGACTCAGGATGTTGAGATTTTGAAAAGATTCAGTGGTAATGGAGTTGCTATTTTACCATGGCACCACTGTGCTATGTATTCTTTTGAATTCCCTTCCCTCACCTACATATTCAAACCTTTTCAAAGACAGTATAGGTGCCTGCTCCCTTCCAAACAAGTAGATTCCGGGAGGTCAGCTTTCAAATAGCCCTTTTCTGCAACTCATGATCTTGGTTGTTTTCTTCTTTCTTTGATAAGACTGACTTAATAGTGATGAAATTAACTGTCACCATAGGGTTTTTTTCCATAGTTTACCCACAATACATAGTTCACAGATAAAAGCAAGCATGATCCTTCATTCCATATATCATGAATTGATATGAACACTGAGTTTTGAAGTCTACTGGTCTCCTCCATAGTGTATAGGTCAACAACTTCCAAATATGATAGTAAGAATTGGACAATGAGAGGGAGTGCAAGGACACCAACTCCTTACTGCTTTCCTGTCATGCCATCACATAGTGTAAGATTTAGTTGCTGCAGGTAAAGATTAAAGACTCAAGAATTTCTCCCAGGCTCACTGTAGGTAAAGGGCTTGCAGGGCTCCTGCACTCATTTGCTCACCCTCAAAACAGAAATTCCCAACATAGTCCTGCAAACATCACCTATAAAAAAGAAATGGCTTTCTGACAATTTAGTTTTATGTTCTTCTGATGAAGGACACCATCCCCAGTCACAGAGAGTATCACATCATGTCAGTGATGATACTATTATTTTGAAACACTAATACTTGTCTGATATGACTTATATGGATACTACCCACATTATAGTTCGAGCTGAACATTACTGTTTTCACAGGAGAAAATTTGGTCTTTATATCTGTTGAATTAAGGTGGTTAGTAAATATATGAAGTATGGTTTGGTTTTGAATTTATAAAAAAACATTGTCCAGAATTATGTTGGAAAAATAATTTTGTTAGCATCCACTGTAGTTCTTCAAAAGCAGCTACTACCGATACACTATTGCTTGATAAAATTGTTATACATGCTCTGAAATAAACTATTATGAGCGCATTTCTTCATGAAACAGCATTCATTAAAACTGGATACGCTCTTAGCTG
Organism: Ptilonorhynchus violaceus; assembly: GCA_013397565.1. NCBI lineage: Eukaryota > Metazoa > Chordata > Aves > Passeriformes > Ptilonorhynchidae > Ptilonorhynchus > Ptilonorhynchus violaceus. The sequence continues at coordinate 332,469 of VZRJ01007954.1, read as the reverse complement.
GAAATTATGCTTTACCATCTAGTCACCTTTCTAAAGTAATATATACTTTATAACATAGTGTTAACAAGGCAAACTGTAGCAAACTCGTCATCTTCTATGGTCAAAATGTGAATCAAACAGACCATGTACAAAGAAAATATGCTGTCAATTAAATGGATGCTGTCTGCAGGTAGTACTTACTGCCATCCAGATTCATAGTCTGTATTCTTACTATTCACATGCTCGTCTTCTTTAAGTCATTTTTTCAAATATTGATTTAGAAAGAAAATTATTAACCTAGAAGTAGCCAGCAGAATACACAATATAAGTTCCTCCATCTATTGTAATGAAGACATTGAGGTAGTTACTGCTTACTTAGGAGCACAGTAGTGACAGACCAACAGGCTGAAACATGGATTTAAATGTATGTACCAGATGCTCAGCTGATACAAAAAGGATCGTATCTCCCTCAAATGCAGCCCAGCTGCACAGCATTGTACCAGGCAACCTTCTGTCCCAGTGTTTGTGATCCACAACTTGGGACTAGCAAAGGCTGATCGGTTTGCTCCAAGAATTATAATGAAAATAACAGTAGTAAAAGGTTATACTCTGGTGTATTTGAGTGACCTGGGGGTTGAATCATGATGTATTAGGCATGGTTTTACTGAATGCTGCCACGAAGACCTAGTGTTGGCTGGGAGGGGCAGTAGCATGTGTGCTCCCAAAACCATTGAGTTACTAATAGGTGTGTGATTTTCCTCTCCTCCACATTTTGTCATTGCTTAATCCAGCCCTCTCTATTAAGGAGGCAGAGAAAAGACAGGAAACTGCCTGTCTTGCCTTTTAGCAAGGAACTGCGTCTTGCCTTTTAGCTTTGCTTGGGCATTGTTTTCAGAGGAAAGTGGCAACAAGACCAAGTACTCAGATCTGGAAGGACAGGGCATGACAACAGCAAAAGGGGAAGCATTACAATTCACTTAAGCAGCTTGTTTTATATAGTTAATCACCTGCTTAAGCCAAGCTGCTGTTTTGTCTGATGTTCCTTGCTTTGCAAAGCAGAACTGGTTTTCATTTGTGAGTGACTAGTTGCCTACTCAGACATCCATATTTTTCCTGCTACACCAACGTGTACTGAACAGAAGGTTCACAGAGCAACAACTGGGAATATTTGGATGACTACATTTAACTGATTTTTGCATGTTAAAATACTGAATGAGTAAGGGCTGCTTACCTGGCAACCTGCCATTATGAATACTAGCACTATACTTTTTATTTCTATGGGTCACAACACTGAGAAGTATGATCCTTGGAATCTCTAACTTTTCTGTTTCTGGATACATTGACTGTACCTTGACTGCTATTCAAGAGGGTGTTCCAAAAGTTATTATCATCACTGCAAATACACATTGTTGTTTAGGATATATTGAGAATATATTGTTAGACTTTAACCAGATTTCAATGTAAGAACCATTTCAGCAGACCTTTCTTCTGACTCTTGCATATTAAGGCTGGTTTTACTTGTAAACTGTGTTTTAGCACCAAAGGGAAATAACACAGTTGGTTAACCACAATTTAAAAATAAAGATGAAGTCCTGGAAAATGACCAACATACACAGGGAACTATGAGAGCCTCGAGATACCATTTAGTTTTCTTCCTGGCCAAAGGCAGAATCAATTATGCTATTGTCAGCCTTGACAGATGTGATTCTGAATTGTTTTTAAGACTTCCAGTGTGTGTGGGGGGGGGAGGCCCTGGCTCTCTTTTCCCATGCTTTGCTGTCCTTGTGCTTTGAAATGTGACTTTTTCCATCAGTGGTTTAAGGCTACTGTCTCTTGTTCTGCCTGGCACAGGCATAGAAATGAGGGGTAAGCAGGGTCTGACATCTCCAGTCTGTCTTTGTTCCCGATCTGTTCCTTAGCCAGTACACTTGTCCCCTACTTAAGAGTTTCTGCCATCTGTCCCTGAAACTCAAGGCATGAAAAATGCAATAAGTGTAAAATATATGCCATCCAATTTGCCAGAAATTATTCACTATTATGATTGCTGAATAAATGCTAATACTGCAATTAAATATCCCCATTTAAACATCTCAGCAATGAAAGGGATTATAAAACTCCCAAGACAACAGCACAATATAACGGAAAGAAAGGTGTTAAAAGTTCCTACTTTTGTTTTATATAAAGATGTATTACATATCTATATATTGCTTTCCCATTTGCAAACTAGTACATACTAGTTTGTCAGTGGTATGTAATACCACTGACATCTTTCACCAGCAACATAATGTTTCAGGCTTCTCAAATATGTACTCTTCCCCAGCCAAAAACCCCCAACAGCTGAAAACATAAATCTTGCAGTCAGCAAAATAAAAAATAGACACTTTATTACACCACAGCATTTCCCTCAACTTTCTCTGTGGTATCATTTGAAGCCTGCTTTCTAAAACAGAAGCTGAACAAATGAATCCTTCTGTCCTCACTTTCAGTTGTCAGCAGTGCTTCAGTGTGAGATGAAATAAATTGCCAGTCTCTTTCATCTTCTATAATCAGCTCTGCACAGCTGAGTACACCCACAGCCCTGGGAGCTGCCTCTGCCAGCACTAATTCTGTGTGGAACAGGAAGTCTTTTTTAGTGCCATGATTCTAAAGTTCTATGCAGGAGTGGGTTTTATTGTTTTTATTTCTCCCTTTTTCTCCTGAGCACTCTCCTCGGACTGATTAGTTATTGTACAATCCTTTTCTGCAGGAGACAAGCTTTTAGGTGGGAATGTTATTTTCAAAATGTGCTTGATGCAGGATGCTTCTATTCTAATGGATTGCACTATCACTGATATTATCAATGCTTTTGCAACATAATACTTATACATTGAAGATTGTTTGAAGAAGCCTTCAACCAGTCTAACAATAGGACTAAACACTTCATTTTTCAGAAATGTGAAAGCTCTAAATTCATTACTGCCACATCAGTCCGGGGCATCACGGAGATTTACTTATCATAAGGTTATTTGTCTTTCCACCATTTTTAACCTTCTCAAGAGCAGTGCCAAAGACATCAGGCAAGGGAAGTCTGATATTTCTAGACCTGCAGGCATCCTAAATCTCAGGCTGTTACCTCGTATCACATTAATCCTTGGGGTAGTGAGGAGCAATCAACTGAAAATCTGTCACTATACATACAGAGATGTGGAGATGGACTTTGTTAATGTACTTACTGGGCCAGCTGATGGGTAGTAGAGCTGTGGCACCCTATCCTCCAGGTCATCAGCTCGAACCAAGGGCAAGTCAATAGAGTGAAACATGTTTTGGGCTTCTGTGCAAGTTGCAGCAGACACATTGAGAGAATCATCCTACCCACCACTCTTGCTGGCAGCCTCTGAGAGTATGGAAAAGGCCTATTTGTCACAGAAACTGAAATATGTTATTCTCCTTCCTTCCTAGCATTAGCCCTTGAAGGATAAAACTGTACAACCTTTGATACTTGAATGCTACCTTCTATAGCCAGGCTAAAGACTGAAATTTTCAGTCACTTAACCTATCCTGGTAGCATTAAATAAAGGTAAACAAAAGGACAACATTTTACACCTCAGTAACAAAGGAGTTGAAACGATCTAGTAAAAGAAAAATAAGGCAAAGATCAACTTTCTCCAACATTTATACTTCAAATAAAGCCTTTTTTGCGTGTTAAATGACGTCAGTAGTGGAAGGCTAAAATTTGACTACTGCCTGGTTTCTCATGGGCTGGTATGTTCTGTGCGAACAAGCACATTAATTAAGCAGTGAGACCTAGTAGGAGGTGCAATTCTATCATAAAATAATAATAACAATGACCAATTATGAGACAGAAGCAGAACACCTCACTACCCCCTAGAATCTGATTATCCCAAGACATACAAAACAAACATTTTTATTAAAAATTATTTTTAAAAGTCTTTATTAAAGCTCTTAGAATTAAGTAGCTACTCTTTGGAAAATTCATATTTTAGCATTTGATTGAGAGAAAGCTGACCCTTAACAAGGCAGAAATCATGGTGAGAGTCTGTTATAGACCACCCAATCAGGATGAAGAAGCAGAAGTATCCTATAAGCAGCTGCGAGAAGTCTCACAATAGCTGGCCCTTGTTCTCACTGGGGACTTCAATTTACCAGATGTATGCTGGAAATACAATACAGCAGAGAGGAAACAATCCAGGACATTCCTGAAGCACGTGGAAAATAACTTCCTGACACAGTTGGTGAGTGAGCCAGCTGGGGACCTCTTCTTAGTGAACAGAGAAGGACCTGTGAATGATAGAATCATGGATTCATTTGGGTTGGAAAAGACCTCAAAGGGATGGTGACTCAACCACCTTCCTAGGCAGCCTGTTCCAGTGCTTGATAACACCTTCAGAGGAGAAATTTTTCCTAATAGCCAATGTAATTCCCCCCCCAGTGCAACTCAAAGTCTTTTTGTCTTGTCCTATGGCTTGTTACTTGGGAGAAGAGACCAATCCTCACCTTTCTACAGCTTCCTTTCAGGCAGATGTAGAGAACGATTAGGTCTCTCCTGAGCCTCCTTTTTTCCAGGCTAAACCCCTCCAGTTCCCTCCGCTGCTCCTCATAAGACTTGCACTTTACATCCTTTACTGGCTTCATTGCCCTTCTTTGGATACTCTCCAGCACCATCCCTGGAAGAATTTAGAACATGAGTAGATGTAGCACTTAAAGACATGGTTTAGTGCTGGACTTGGAAGTATTGGGATGTCATTCTCAGACACAAAATAAGCACGCGAGTCACAGTTATCAGGGTCCACCAGCCAGGGCAGAGGCCAAGGAAGAATGGAGGAAAGGAAGGGGCCGACCTCTGCCCTCGGTCTTTATTTATATGTTTTCAGAAAGTAGAGAGGATTGGAGGGAGAGAATACCACCTCCTACTGTCCACTGGTCAGCAGAATTTTCTATCATACAGACTACAAGAATTCAAAACATCAAGCCGATTAGCATAAACAAGAACTATGTTTACAGAACAGAGCATGGGAAACTATTCACAGAACCTAAAACACTGCACCACTAAAGAACTGCAAAATGCGGGACTACATTGGGTTAATGGTTGGACTTTATAATCTTAGAGGTCTCTTCCAACCTAAACAATTCTGTGATTCTGTGATCAAGGGTATTGTGTGGCAAGTATTATATAATACCTATAGCAAGGCTTATATATTATTCTACCTTTTAAAAATGTTTTAACAGCCAATAAAATTTCTCCCTGGACAAGTAGTTTTCAGTCTTGAAGGCACAGCTGAAAATGCTAGTAATATTTTTTAAATTAGTACATATTCACTGTTGACCTCTAAATTGCCTGGTTGATCTTTGGCACAAGTGAAAAAAAAGATATGCGTCTTTCCAATACGTGTGTATCATCAGTGCACTGGCTTCTACTCAGAGCTCAGGGGTGCAGTAGACAGTCACTGTGCTCTTAGATCCACTGGGAGAGGGAAAGGCAGATTTCTGGTAGGTCTCATTCCCTGTTCACTGACCAATTCTGAGGTGAGGACTTTCTGGAGAATACATTTCACTTCCTGGCTCTGATGATTTTGTGATGTGCACACTCCCACTCAGCTATGTTGAGCAACACTAAGGAAGATGTACCACTACAACCTCACTTCCAGAGAATTTTCTTCTGCATGAATGCTGCAAGCCTGTTGTTTAAAAGCTGAATGGACAACCCATGAAAAACAGTTTTAGTTGAAGGATAACCATGCCTTCACATAGGCGGACAAATATTTACAAGTATCCCATAAACACAAAAGGTAGATGTGAAATGTCCCCTCCCTTATAAAACCACTTACAGATCAGAATAATGATATCTTGTAAACACTACATAGTTCTAAGTATGCAAAGTGGTGGAAATGCAAGTCCTGTAGCTACATCATAAGAGGAAATTATCTGGACCAAACGGAATACCTAACTACCAGATGTGTCAGAACCTAAAGCCAGATCTGAATTTTGTTCTTCATAAGAGGCCAAAACAAAACTCCCAGAGTTGAACTTCCTTGAACTTTGGGGTATTTTAAATGCGAATTCAAAACAGGAATGCTGAGTCCATTTGTAATGTCGTTAAAAGTTAAGTATAGGTAACACAGTGATAAAAATAACAAAGTGTATGGATATTCAAAATAAAGTATAATTGTGACTTCAGACCACTGCACAGAGAATTTTAAACTTTTCCACATAGATTTATGTTGCCTGTTCTTCAATTAGCTATAATGTACTTGACAGAAATCTCTATCATGGGTTTAAATATTATTAGGAAAAAGAACAGCACAATCATATTGGAATTTACATGTCTCAGAAAATGAATAATCGGCATTTCTGAATCAATAAACCCTTCTAGTCATCTGTGCTTCTAGAAGGTTGTTGCTTGCTGTCAATGATAAAATCAAACAAAGGTCAGAGACTCCAACCACAGGCTCAAGATCATCCTAGGAAACAGGGCTGAAGTACTTGGACCTGAAAAAAGAAGCAGGCTGTCTTTTTCCAGCCACCTTTAATGGGAACTTAGCATGTAGGTGTGAAGGCTTCAGGGTTCATCTCCTGGCTGTGACTGCTCTGAGGGTGTGATGGCCCCCTCCTCAAGGATCATGGACATCCAGACAAGATGCAAGTACAGATCCACTCACATCATTTCTCTTTTTGTCACTGTGAACTTGCCCAACAAAAAACAAAACAAAGACAAACAAAAAACACCCAGAAAACAAAAGAAGCAAGAAGGCCCTGTTTATGGCTATAAAGGAGGGAATGCTGATGTCCACAACAACATATAACTTCTCTTTTTCCTACCTCTGACTGATAAAGAACAACCACCTACCTGCTTTTGGTAAAGCTATTGAGGTCCATCATGTTAGTCAGGCAGAAGCTAGGTTGCAACAATACTATTTTCGTCAAAATTTAGCTTCATCCAAGCTATCTTTCAAACCACTAGGGAAAAGAATGTCAGGATAACAGTTACCTAGAAGTGAATGAAATCAACACCTCTCTCCCAAAGCGGTAAGGTTTTTTTTAAAGATATTTTGACTAGCAGAGTATTTTCTCTCTTGCTTAACAGCATCTGGGGTAAACTATAACCTTCTTTGCACAAAAAATCTAGATGCTTCAGGCTATCTATTGTAACAAATATAAAATCAAATCCATATGCATAACATGACAAACAGACATGCATGCAGTAGCTACATTATTGCTGCTGTTGAAATACTTAAGAGACCTGCTGCAAACTGGTTCCTTTAAGCTTGATTACAGATGTATTTGGAAAGTTTAAAGCAAAATTAAGATGCAGTGTGACTATTGCTATTTATTGCAGCTAACACAAATCAGAACATTAAATATTAGCAGAGGATATAGCCTAGTGCCAGTATTTGTTCTTTGCATAACACTAATTTCATCACTAATTTGTAATGAATAATTTTATTAGTTAAAAAAAGCAGTTACATACTCAGAAAATGGTTATGTTCTAGGTAATTTTTTCCAAATACTGATCTGTCTCATTCCCACATGCCTGTTTTCTACAAAAAAGCTCTTTGTAACTATGTGAATTGAATTTAGCTTTTCTTAATATTGTTTACTAAAGAGCAATACAGTTGGTATAACAATAATATCCAGCTAAATGAATATTTAATAACTGGGGCTGGGATCTAAGTAGATTAAATGAAAGGAACTCAATGAACAGGTGCATAGTTAGATCTCGGCACATTAAATGTCAGTAAACATGGCATTTGCTTTATAGGCTTTTCTAGGTGTATTTCTGTTTAGAAAGAAGGATTTATTTCTGCAAAACATGTTTCATAACCCTCCCAGTAGTAGACTGATTTGCAGAAGCTTCTTTCTTACCTTTCTTTTGTATAACTATTAGATCTCATTGCTGTTTCCTGTATTTGACAGTAGTTTTCCTTTGGAAGTCAAAAGAAACTCTCTCATTAGCTACAGCTGGCACAAGGCTAAGACCACTGACAGAGAAATTTGCTTTCAATCATATATTCCCATTACCAGTAATACATAGCATATGGGTGAAAGAGACACAAGAGGCAACGAATACTTTTGGAAAATGTGGAGTATCACAACCTTGCCATATTGTACATTAAATTTACATTATATCCAGCAGCCAAGGAGAACATTAAATATGTTGATATTACAAGTTCATAATATCCTTTCTCCCAAGGTGCTGATATGATTTTATCCTAGGAAGATTTGTACAATTCTAGACAGAAATGTGGCTTTATTCATGGTCACTCACTAAATTTCTGCAATTTCAAGTACTCTGCAAGGCAGAGTTCATAGACTGGCCAAATCTTGCAGGTTCTGTAGGGAGTCTACAGAATGAGGTGCACAACACGTTATCGCTAGGAAAATCTTTTACAAAGCTCCTTTTTGATTTTTTTTATTGCCTTATTGTTCCTGTGTTTTCATCACTCTAGTGTTGAGGGACATTGTTACATTTACTAGGCTTGTATCAAGGGACACATCTTAAGCACATTAATATTTCTGAGTACTGGAAAAACTAATTCCATAGGCGTAGATTTCCTTCTCAGAGAATTAAAAGTTTGCAGAGATACATCTGAATCCCAAGGTGAACTTCCTGATAGTTTAAGACTTTTTAGAATTAACATTTTGGCACCAGTTATTACATAAATGGGACCCAAGTGTAATTCTTGGATCTAGACCTATACATGGATCCAAGTTTTCCATATTTGGTTATTGATGTAATTTCTGTTGAAGCCAATGGGAGACATTCCACTGACTTCACAAAAAATACATCAGGCTGTTGGCTGAAAAAATATTTACACAGAGGAATTCACCCCACCACTAATTTTAATAAACATGTTTTTAAAATTTGCTTACAACATTTTCCATTAAGCAGAAAAGCTAACAAACTGAAATGCTCTTTTGAATATAAATTCTATCTTGACAATATATTGCAAAGACTTTTCTCATGACAAATTAAAAAGGTCACATGAAATACGTATGCTCATTTATTATATACATACTGTTAAGGCTTACAGAAGAAAAAATGTATTGCTTGAAAAAATCCACAAAGAGCATTTGATTATTCTATCTGAGTTTAAATGGTGATGGAAAAACACCAATTTATATATTGTTCAGGTAAAAACAATTGACACAAATTCAGGTTGCATTCCATGTTAATTTTAGAGATTACAACTCCATACAGGTCTCCTGAGAGCATGAAAGCTAGTTAGTCTTCTATTTTGTCAATTCTTTGTGAAAAAGTGTAGTTTGTATAGCTAAGACTTTGTGCATCTAGCAGTACCTTATTTTACTAGGAAACAGTGGAAATTTCCTTAGAACATTAAAAAAAAAAGAAGAGTCTTTAAAGAAAAAGCCCTACTATGAAAACAAACTATGCACAAGAGCTGTCTTGCTAAAACTAACAAGTTCCAACAACTGTTAATTTTGTCTGGTTCCTTGGTGGAAGGTTTATATTGCAAACACATTCCCAGTTAGGCTGTAATCCATCTAAAAGGTGGCATGATATCAACACTCCCGCAGCCAGGGCCAAGTCTGTGTGCATGAGGGTAAGAGAAGTCCATCAAAAAAACCACCAAATCTTGGTTCCTGTAGTTCAAAGACTGGTCTCGTCAGAGCAGAAGGAGCTTATTTTGATTTTATATTTTGGTAAGAAAAACTGACATGGGTTTGTTTGTGTCTATTTGGCTTCTGCCAGATGGAAAGGTTTGCTCATCAGAGGCAGCTGTTTTAGCAAATTACCTCACTGTGGTATAATGTCTGAGTTACAACACGCTATCGAAGAAAATCCTTTCATTTCCCAGTGAGATCATGATAACTAGAAACAATTTCAATAAGATTTTTTTATTTACTTTGGAAAGGATTCAGTTGGAAAGAATGGTGATACAATGATATATTTGTTTTGTTCATATTTCTTTTTTATATGTATTAAGCATTTGGTTTTGTTTTGAACTAATGTATTTATCATTTTCCCAGGGGTGATATATTTCATATTAAAAAATATAACTGCAATTACACTGGGAAGGAAGTTACTCAATATACAATATACCTTACTGAAAAAAACTATTCCAAAACTCTCAAAGAATTAATTCTTTGCCATTTATACACCTACTTTGTGCTTACATGATTAAAATAATTGCTAGAGAAAATGTAAAGAAACACAGATATCACAAGCTACATACAGTCTGCATCCAGAAGGGTTATTTGAAGGGATAAACTTTTTGGGGGGAGTTTAAGTAACTTGGCTGTTTTGAAGAGCTGAAGTAAAAAAAAATCCACATTTTCACCCTTTTAGTTTCATTGCTGTAACTTTTTCTAGAAATAGGATTAGCATGCTGGAAAGTAAAGAACCTTGACATTTGGCAGGATCTTGGTCCTCTGGTCACAGAGGTGCCTTAGGAGGTCTAGTAAAAATTGGCTGTGATGTGCTCTGGCAGAAGCTGTGTTTCCTGTGGCTGCTGCAACTACAGCTGCCCAGCACTTGCATTTGTAGAGGCAATGTCAGTTCTGTCAGCATTTTTTCCCCAGCTCCATTTTGAAATATTCGTTACAGGCTGTACTTGCAAAATGAGACCTGAACTGGATACAAAAAAGGCTTTTCTTCTTCCTAATTGGCCAAGCGTCTCTCCAAGCAAAAGTGAGTGTAGGGAGCCTTGCCTATGCACTCCTTGGGAGCGACACTCTTCCCAGAGCCTGCCCCTGCATCCAAAGAGCTTAAAAAGCAAAATCCTTATGGTTTCCTTTCTGATCAAGCTGCTTCTTTCAGTCATCTTTCCTTTGACTATTGGAGCGGAAGATAAACTTTCAGTGCTGTTCATTAATATTTTAGGACACAGCTACAGAGATTGACCAGATGCTAATCCTTTATGAGCTCCTGGCCTCTTAAAAGGCCACTTTTCTGTGTCAGGCACTTGCAAGGTACTTGGTAAAAAAAATTACAATTAGCAGAAGAAAAATCTGTTCCCAACATTAGTTTATGCAGGTTAAAGTGAGCAGCAAGAGCCTACGGAACTTGAACCAGGACTAGGAACTTGATTTCAAGACAGCTTCATATGGTTTATGACATCTGGCCACAGGAAGGGCACTCCGTACACACCACAGCATTATTTTAGGACCTTCTGGAGAGGGTATAATACTTCAGCTTGGTTAGCTAGTTCTATGGTTGCACAGTTCATTGATCTTGGACAGCCTCTGTGAGCCAGCAGCCACAGCAGCAAATTTAGTCTAGACAGAGCTCTTGTTTACTTTCATGACTGCAAGTGTATACTTTGAACAGACAACTTCACTGAGCTGATTCACAGTGAAGCCTACATTGTATTTTCAGAAGCACTGACCAACACAGAAGGCACTAGCAATTTAAAAGTCCTTCCACCATACATGATTGTCTTTCATTTTATTCACTACTGACTGTCCATTTTTTTATATGGTATTGTGAAGCTCTTTACCGTTTCCTTCACCGGTGAATCACTTCAGCACTTGTGCCATCTGCTGTGCTTACTTTCATCACATATTTACTGTCTCTACCTGCTTATTAATAAGAAACTCAAGTTCCACTATCACTTTTTGCCAGTTGGAAATGAGTCATTTGTTACTATTCTTACCTTCTTTATTCAGAATACACAACATTTACACAACAGTTATAATATGCTGAATATGCAGTGTAGGGTACACTGTCTGGCAATATATGTTATATTTGTGCCTCATATGTGTATCTGGTTAGCCAGCTGTAAGGTCTGTATTTTGCTTACATAATCCACATATTCTGAAACCTGAGAAGCTTTTTTAAAATTTTGTGTATTTCTCAATAGGAAAGATCATAATCAAATGTAACAGGGGAGTTCTACTTTAGAAATATGTTATTAAATTCCCAAATCATAGGAAACCTTCATGATTATCCTATATCTAGTCCATCTGGGAAACCAGCTCAGTTTAATAGCTTGTTTTTCCCTAAGCATACGCTAGGGATTTATTAACCTGCAATACTTCCTTCTTTATATCATCAGGCATATCATTTGGGGAGGGATCTTTAGATAGTTGCATCACTTGGGAAATCTGCTGGAAACTTACATGCTGGAAACTTACACTCCTGATAAACTTTGCCTTTTGTTCTCCACTGGGAGGGGAGGTGGGTGTGTGAGTGAGCAGGATTGCCAAGTTACAGGCAGAAAAGTGGGCTGCTGGCAGGAAAGGAGCCAGGAGCCAGGGGGAACCATACTGGAAAGAACTCCCAGGAGTGAACACTGGGATATGGGGCTGGTGGTGATTGCCTGAGCTGCTGTGTCTGACCCCTTGCAAAGGCAGACAGTCCTGCAAACAGCCACTCATCAAAAGGGTCCGTAGAGCTGCTGTCTCACATTCCTCACATGATCCACCAGCCATAAAAAACTTTCCAATACCCCACAGCAAAATAAAAACCTTTAGTACAAAACCAAAGCCACAGAAGCTATAAGGTGTCACAGGAAATGAAGCAGAAAAGAACAAGGGCACTTTTCATGTATTGTATCCATGAAGTAGCAGGAAACATGGACGTTAACAGATGACTTTAGGAGAGAGATTACGCCACACCAGAAGACAAAATAACTGCAACAGGCCTGCAGGTATGGCCTTGGGAAAATTTTTCCTGAGGACATATTTGTCAAACTATAAGCATGTGTGCAAATAATACCAATATGGAAACCTTGATCTTGACCTGCATTCAAATTTGGTGGCTCTCTTCCCTGTAGTGCCCAGGCTCAACATATGTTTTGTGAATGGGTGAAAGGAATTCCTTGCACTCATTTAAAATGTTCATGTGTGTATAGTGCTTACTTGGAAAGTCCCATTTGGTCATGGAATAAGGTCTGCCCAATGTTGAATGAGTTTACAGGTAAACGAGAAAACACTGCTGCCCGAGAAATAAACAATTTTTTTGAGGTTTTATGGTCCTTGCTCACCACTCACAGGGGTGGCAAAACATACTTCTCTCATTAAAAAATCCACATATTATTTCTTCCATATGACATGTGGAGTGCTAACTTCTCAAAGGGAAGTTTAGTTGAATTTACTTAATACAGGCAAAGCAATGCAATTTTTTCTTTTCCTTCCAAAAAGTGACAAAACTGTATTCCACAGAAATGAAAAATATTCTATCCAAGGTAAATGAAGTGTTTCAGACTAAACTGCTAAAATTAATTTTCAAATGCTTATTAATGTTTACTAGTGAGAAGGAGTAAATGTGTTTAGAAATAGGGAATGGTCTTATCTCAGACTTTATTTGCTACTGGATAGCAAATAAAGGAGTATTAAACTGTGAAAACAGTGTTTTATGAAAAGACACTCACCGTCTTCCAAGGGATTTTACACATTATTTCACAACACTGAATGACAGACAAACTGGAAATATCTGGATGAGACAAAGGACTTTCAAATATGCAAGGTTTTCATTTTATTAACCAGAGCACATGTAACTAATCTTGGAACCCAGATAACTATTCTTTTCAAAGCAATTAGCCTTGCTTCATTAATATGCTACTTAACATTTGCTTGGGACTTTCTTTTGATTTTTTTTCCCTCATGAGTGAAGTATATTTTGAATTTTTTAAAAAGATAATTAGAATAGATTGCATGCATTGAATCTGAGAACATCTACAGGCAGGCACTCCAGAAGACAGGAGACTGACATTTGACCTTGAAGCATTAGAGAAGTCATAGACATTTGGACCGAGACATAAGAGTCTCAATTTCCCTTGTATATTACAAAGAATAGATGGATTTGGCACAGTACAAGCAAGAAAACTTATCCAGGATGTTCATTAAACTTTTACCTTTCTGTGGTTCTTTAATTTTGGAGAAAAAAATGTAAGGCAACAGTACCATAAATGGGAATCAGGAGTGATTCTGCAGCATCATAATGTATAATTTGGATAATTCTTTATTATTTTACCATTACTTTACCAGAGATTACATAGTTCCATCAATTAGATTGAAAATGATTAGAATTAGAAATCAGTTCTAATTGATTAGAAATCAATTAAAACAGGCATTCTTATGAGTCCTGCTAGCAGCTAAGAATGTGATTTTTTTTTTTTTAGATGAAATTCGGTAGTTATCATTCTGTCTTGATCCTCTTTGGAATCTGTTAATGGGTCTTGGTGTAACAGAAGATATGAAGGTGATGACATTTCTTATCAGTCAGTTGGAAACCTCATGGTGAACATCAAGCTGTTGTGCAAAGCCTGGATGAATCTTTGCTTCACAGCACCTAAAGCCAGAGGGCTTTTTCAGATCTCATCTGCTGTGGTAACTAACTTTAAACAAGTCAAATAACACCATTTAAATAAAAGCTTTTCAGTCCAATGCAGAGAAAATGTGAGAAATTGAGGTACCAATCCCAGAAGAAAGTCCTTTGGAAGTAAGGAACAGTGTCAGAGAGGCAGCTACAGTAGAAAGTTGCAAGGTGTCCCTTTGCCCTATGAAAGATACAGGCGTCCAAAGCCTTTTTCAAATATACAATATTTTTCTCCTTGCCTGATTTTTAAGTGACCTTTGATTTGGCACTGCACACATTACCCAAATACAATGAAGTCTAGAGAGACCACTCCCTCAGCCATCAGAGAGAGGTAGTAGCTCCATTTCATATTTAGCAAGGAGTGATTTCAGAGGAAGGAGGAGGTGAGAAGAAAACAATGAAACTTTTGGAATGCCTGATCAAGAGGTCTTTCAACCCAAATCTCCCTCTGTTTCAATTTATCAGGCAGTAGTTGGATCCATTCCCTCTCTTTTCTGCTCAGTGATACAGTTTTTATTGGTAAATTCCAAAAGTCTGCTGTTCTATTACCATTACACCTGAAAATTCAGAGCAAATTGTGGTTGCTTAGTACCATGCATACTTCAGAAGCAAATGGACAAAACCGTGAGCTCTGACTGTCTCTACTGGATTCAGCTGAGGCATTTTCTGCCTGCTATGGCTTGTTCTAGTATGTGAGCTTTGAACTGGGGCAGCTGAGGAACCAGTACATATTTACATCTGCCATGCCCACTTCAGGGCAGTAACCTTTGGCAGCAGCACAAAGGGACAGCTGAGAGCAATAACCTTGTAAATACCCCCATTACAACTTGCCAGAAACTGTGAGTCAGACTCCCTGACATGAACATGTTATCTGTAACATGATGGAAGATTTTTGATGCATTTTATTCATGTCTCAAAATAACGTCTTGTCCTTCTCTGGTCTGTGTGCCTCCTTACTCCCACAGGCATATCATTTCTCATTGTTTCTTTCCTTCACACTGCCACTGCAACTAATTCACCCGGAGCAAAACCCTGCTCATTTTTGTTGCCAATCCAGCTGATCAGCACAGTGCAGTCTGAGGATTTTTT
>VZRJ01007954.1:234195-317095 GCA_013397565.1 Ptilonorhynchus violaceus | reverse complement strand
TTTTTTTTTTCTGAAGTGTAGTTAACTGGATAAACCTTCTGCCCAGCAGCATTGCGATTGACAGCCATTTGTCAGAGGCAGTCTCCCTCCTTCAGCGTGCTGAACCATTACACAAGCTAAACTCATCATGTGGAAGGGCCAGGCCAAAAACGGAGCCCCAGGCTTCTTGAAATGCAAGCCAATGTGTTAAGCAGCTAAGCACCCAGCCTGCCTGCCCTGTGCTGTAGCTACAGCAACGCTGTGACCGCCTCGTGGGGCTCCCTGTAAGTGACCTGCTACTTCCCAACTGAAATGCCTTGGTACAGTATAATCATGAATCCATAACAATAGCTCTGTACTGTATATTACTGGTCTAATCAGATATTTTATTGGTAACAGTATACTTCTTAAAGCTAGCATTTCATTTGCCTCTTTTGCCTTGTAGAAATCCTGCTGCTGAGGCAATGGATAGCTGTAAAACTAATGGTCTTTCTCAAACTCCCCCTTCTGAGAGAGAGATAGAAAGAAAGAAATCATAGTAATCTCCAGTCTTTTGTGTTATAACGGAAAGAAAACAAGAATCATTCAAAAATGATGTGCCAGGCAGCCTGTATTAATATTTATGTTGACTTTAATATTGATAAGAATGCACCTTATGCTTTGTTGTCTACCTCCAGCATCCATAATATCCCTGTTATTCAAGCTAGTAGCCATTACCTCGCATCCCTCTCTGTACACAAAGCTTCAAACAGCCTTGGCAGGGCTCCAGCTCACTTACGCTTAAATGGACACTCAAGCTTCGACGGACACACAGCTAAATAGAGGCCAATAATTCAATATAGTATGACTGTACTGGGGCTTCTAGTAAATCCATCAGGCAGTAAATATCATCTGAAGCCAATGCAAGCTTTTATCTTTCCAATTTTGTGTATGTCTGTGTGAAACCCAGGCATTCAGCGAATCATGTAATTTATTCTGCAGTGCAGAGCCTGGGTTGTCTCAGACATCATATTGACTTTTTTTCCATCTGTCAGGGGCAGTCACTGCTACGCTTTTGTGCAAACGCATCACATTGCATTTATTTATTTATTTAATCCCACTCTCTAGTGCAATTGGGCAAGGACACATTTTTGCAGATCAACAAATACTAAGAAAAGCATCTGAATATCATTACAACAGCATGTTAAACATTTGTCCTAACCAGTTTGTTAAATCAGCAAATGCACTTCCAGCAAATGCTTGTAATGGCTCAGAAAAGACTCCCTACTGCAATGTTTTATTAAGCCTCAAATATGCCCTGTTATTTTCTTTTGCTCTTTAGGTCAGCGGAGATGCCAGTATAATGTAAATAATGCCAAACAGCTGGGCTTATTGACTTGTGCTCTGTGTTTGAGAGGATATTCAGACCTAGTGGATGATACAAATACAAAAATAGTTAGCGCAGATCAGGCTAGTGTTCTCTCCCAGAATTGTAGGGTACTTAAATCTGCCCTTTCAGGGAGAGATGTTGTGCACACCCCATGAGAGCAGCTGGGCTGACCAGAACCTTCCTCCCAGGAGTGAGCATGTGGCATCACTGCCAGCTTCTTCCTCAGGGCATCCCTGTATACTGAAAGAGGTGACAGGAGAAAAGAACCAAGTGCATTTGCTAGCACTGAGGGGCTGTTCTGCCTGGGAAATACAAAGCCAAAAGATCTTGGCCAGGAGGTACAAGGTCAAAATGACACACTGTGGAAAGCTTGTGACTGCATAGCTTATTTTAGCAGGTGGACCATATATATGTCTCTGTCAAGAAATTAGTCAACTATCTCAATTCCCTGACATAAAACTAGCTTTTATTTTGAAGGGAGAGAAGTAAGACTTCACTAAAGCTATCCACTTTAAAAAATAGGGCCTCTTTGAGAAAAACTCACACATTTTACACATATATATATTCTCAAACTTCCCAAACACTTTGCACAACAACAACATTTAGTCCATATCATATTAGTATATAGAGTTTGGTTCAGAAATCCTGCAGGGTTACAGACACAAGGAACATGCATCCATGAGAGCTCACCAAACTTAGAGCCCAGACCAGTGTGTTTCTACTGCCTTTAGTGTTCGTGATTTATTTCAGGTTTAGGCTCATGGGATTGAGTACAAATGCATCCACACTGTAGGCACAGTTCCCTTTTGACTAGTGGTAATCAAATTGCAAGACCAAACTTGAACTGCTAGGTAACTCATTGGTTATTGCTACAAGAGATTGCAAGAACAGAGCAGGCAAGCTGGTTGTTGCAATCCCATGTGGCAAGATTTCTGGCACTGGGACTGAGTATGGAAACACAGAGATATTGTGACTACTGTGGCCTTCATCAAGGGAATGCAGAGTGGATGACTACTGGAGCCTTCATCATGCATAGTGCAACAGCAAACACTGCAGTCAGCCTGACCAGAGAGTTTCCTTCTTTTTCATTTTTTCTATTATGTTCCAGCCTGTGCTCCTCCTGAGCCCTGTCATTCAGCAAGTGATTAGAGATTCTGTTCTACACTTCTGTAGTGGGCATGGGAGATGTGTGCTACCACAGGCATTTTCTTGACAACAACAGTTTTTAGCAGTGCAGGAGTCTGAGATTCATACTCCAATCTGCTACCCACCTGAGGGAAATGTCCATAATCAGATATGCAGCAGCTGCTGCTGGGCTATAAACCAGAACATTGTGGGCCACTAGGACTGATTTATTACCACTAATATGTAGGTGATGTCTGGCTCTTCAGATATTTCAGCATGTTTTTTTCTTGGGCCAAACAAGCATCCGTTCCTAAGCCACAGGTAGGGAGACTCAGGGAAATGAAAGCTCCAAAGACTCCTGAAAAACATGTAGGCAGAGCAACAAAAAATGGCAGACAACTTAAAACCATGAAAAATGTATAACCCTTCAGGACCTCTGAAAAATAAGGCCAGACTAATCATTCTACAACTATATAACAAGGAAACTGAGAGACAGCAGGTAGCTTATTTGCCAGCACAGAAAAAGGAAAACTAGGATAGCAACCAGCATGATCTTCCAAAAATCATAAAATATTTGCAAAGGTCATGAGTCACTAAGCTCTCACATAGAAAAGTGAACCAAAACCATAAATTTCAATAGACATAGTCGGTAGGCACTACCCCAAATGGGAGAGCTTTCCTCGTCTTTGAGCAGTTGAGATAAAAGTGAAGATCACTCATCCCACATCTTTGTTTGATCTTCACTGCCAGATCAACCATTTGGCTTACATCACTGCGGACTCAGACTAAATACAAGGCTCTCTGGACCACCAGAAAGTTCAGATGCAGGGGAGGTTCATCATCAAGATAGTAACAGAGCACAGATGTAGTTGTTTTAATAAAATAATGTCATATAATTCCACTTAGAAAGTGTACCTCCAGCACATTTTGAACCTCACTGGCATGTCAATCATAAACTGTAGAAACTCCATATTTGCATATGAAAAGGGCACTTTAAGGAAGAAGAAATTAATGATAATAGTATTGTTATTCTGTAGGTGTGATTTTCTTGAATTTTCAGCAATGTGAAGTCTGGCTTTTGTTGGTTTTGGATGTTTTTCCTGTAACAAATCAGATAAATCACACAATGGAATTGAACCTGTCTCTTAGAAAAATCAAAACTGTGTTATCTGTGATCCAGATCCTTGCAGATGTTGAATAGTTGAATAATACCAGCTATAATGAAAGCAACAACAGTTGAGTACTCCGTGCTTTCATGAGTCAGAGCCTCAATGTACAGCCCTAAACAGGGGAGCATAAATTATACTTTTAAACATTGGCACAGAAGCATCTGAGTCTCTTCACTGCCTGCACTCCTGCTCCTCATCCTTCTCTCTTTCCACAAACGTACATGTGCACACATGCAGAGAAGCAACAGCACCCAAACATGCATTCACTGCACCCTTATTAACCTCCAGTTAGAAGGTACTGCCTTGAACACATTACTTACAGTATCCTGAAAAGCAGCATGCTGCTTTTTTAAAGAAACAAGTTAAAAGGCAACTCGCTGAGCAATTCTCCAACACCTGAGAGCAATTAATGGAAGCAGAAACAGGAAACATTATCAATTATTTAAAACAAAATTAATACCTAACATCTACCTTCTCCAACACTCATCAGTTTTATACCTCCACCTGAATAAACTCAGGGCAGACAAAACCACAAGACAGACATAGACCACAGGCTGTGAAGTGCAGCAAGTACTGAAAGAGAGCTCTCTGTCTCCATGACTGTCCTCAGCATTTTTAGTTCTGCAAATGAGACTCAGGCTGTCAATCCCTCAGTTTTGATACGTGCACCCTTGCGTCCTGTATTTTGAAATACTATATTCTTTTCTGTCTATTTCAGGCTTGTCTTGACAAAAGAAGCAAACCAGACTATTCAGCTTGCATGAGAGTGATCAAAGAACAGTAGACATCTTCTGTGAGTTGTCAGTCCTTGAATTTAATGAACAAAAAAAAAGAGGTATCCATAGGTCATGCTGATTTGGTCAATACAGAGAAGGGGTTTATAAGGCTCCAGAGCAGCTGCTTTCCAGAGCTCTATGTGTTTTTTAAATCAGTACTGACGATCTTGAGGAAAATATTGTTGTTCAAATTATCACAGACTTGGGTCTGGACAGACGGGATTTCAAGGGAACATGGAGTTTATTAGCTGATGCAATTGCTGAACATTACATGCGGCAGAAGGAGAAGGATATTTGGCACACTAATGGCTAAAGATTTTCAGAGAAAAGCCTATTAGACACAAAGTACAATAAGTCCTTTGTGACTCTTCAGGCTAAACAAGGCTTGAAGTGCTGGTGCCTGTTGTTCCCCCAACTCCTATTAGCAGTTTCAAGGAAATTCATGAGTGCTTCTTTCTGAGTAACACAGGCTTGCATGAGGTCATCTGCTTAAAATCCTCCTACAGACATCCAGAATCCTGACTAATTGTTTCAGATGAAGTGCACTATGTCATTACCATGAGGTCTAAGTACATTACTAGTCCTTAGGATGAGATTCATGTTTTTATTGTTCTTAGGGTGCTAGTAAGGAGATTTCAGGCTTTCCTTTTTTTTTTTTTTTTTTTTTAAATCTGTTTCGGAAGAATTGAACTGCAAAAAGTGACAGGGAACCAAAGAATGGCATACAGGATGTCAGCATGGAAGCTTTTAAAAAAATGTTACATTAACAGCTGAGTTTTAAAAGAGAAATAAATAAATTTTGCCAAGTACTGCTGGGCATTTTAATTATATATTTATTTACTGTAGCTCTGTAACTTCCAATGACTTCATTAGAAAGAAGTTTAGAATACAAAATTTCTTCAGTGTCACCTAATTACCTTTTGAGGGAGGAGGAAATCTGAATGATTTCTCTCTGAAGAAACCCAGTATTGCTTGCAAATGCTACATTCAGCACTGGCACAGTGAAACACTTTTCCGTGCAGGAGAAGTTCTTGCCAAGTTGCTGCAACCAGTGCCAAGGAGTGGCCATGCAGGGGCAGCCCAGGCATCATGGGATCTAGGGAGGGGAAGCTCCAGCAAGGATGGAAAGTAAATGTGGAGAACAGCTCTCCAGGAGACACAGAGTGATGTTGCAGGCACAGCTGGTTTGGCCATTCCTTGGTGAGCCACTGTCCTCCTGCAGCAGCGGATTTGTGCCTTCCTGCAGCTGGCTCCATAGTGCAGTACACTTTGTTTGTTCAGGCACAGTACCTGTCAGGAGATGCACTCCTGCTGCCAGGACTCCTATGTTGGCTGCTCTGCAGAGGAGGATGAGTTACAGGAACTGTGAGGTGTAATCTCTTTAGTGGGTTAGACACAGCTGGAATCACAGAAATGTAAACAGAGCTTTAAAAAGGAGATATTTAGGAGTCTAAAAATAGAGTCATGTCAAAAAAATTAGACCCCTTAGTCACAGTAACAGTCAGGCATATCTAAAAAAATTCTTAATTGTACCAAACATCTTTTTATAAATAACTTTTAAAGAATTGACTCAGTTAACACAGCTTTTGGCAAAGAAAGAGATCAAAGCCAGACCTTTTTGCATCTCCTAACATGGCCCTCTAATCACTGAAGCTCTTTCCTCAGTGCACAGCCTGTCCCTGGGACTCACTGCAACAATATATATCTGGAGCAAAGACTTCAGCAGGATCCAACAGCAGATGACATGTTTACCTAGATAGTAAAACTTG
Source organism: Ptilonorhynchus violaceus (assembly GCA_013397565.1). NCBI lineage: Eukaryota > Metazoa > Chordata > Aves > Passeriformes > Ptilonorhynchidae > Ptilonorhynchus > Ptilonorhynchus violaceus. Next base: position 310,908 of record VZRJ01007954.1, on the reverse strand, counting down.
CTGAGTTGAGAAAGTAAGTATTGAAAAAGAGAACATCGGAAGGAATGTAAACTCTCATAGTTCAGGACTTAACTCATGGGAGCATCCATGCGGAGCTTGGAGAAGGCTTGTCCAAAGAGCCAAAGAGTCCAAAGAACCAGAGAGAGAACCACTACCAAGAACAGAGTTTTCCAATTTTCAAAATATTTTCATTCACTTATTTCACAAGCCAAATAAATTGCACCAAGAGGCCCTTGGAGGAGAACTGGAAGGCTGTGATTTACCACTGACATCAAAACCAAAAGTTCTTTGACTGCTCCTCTGGGTGAATGTTGCAAGTTCAGAAAATCATGATAAACTGCTAAGAAATAGATTTTTTTAAAAAAAATATAATTCACATTTCTATTTTTATGCAGAAAACAGTGCTGTATATGGTAAGTATCCTTACTTAGGTTATGTAATAGATCAACAATATCTCCATTTTTCACTCTCACTCAGTGTAATAATATATTTTAATATAACAGCATCCAAATTAAAGTAAAAACTGTCTCCCATGCTTACCCACCCCAAAATCGTAACATTCAGACCAATCTTTTCTGATACTCAGGCATTTGTATCATTGTGTACCTCTTCCGCAACCAGTCAAAGCATAATTTGAAACCACAAAACAACAGTGCGGAGAAGTAACTGGGGCTGGGGCTCAAAACCTCATGCAAGTTCTAACCTGGCTGCAGATCATACCTAGTCATTTTGTAGGAGCAATACCTTGCCTGAGACTGCAGCAGGTATCAAGAGCTAATGTAAATAGTTGTAAAGGCTTGATCTCTAGTGAGGGTCCACCTTGAGTCCTGTATTTAGTGTTGGGTACCTCACGTCAAAAGGGACACTGAGGTACTCAAGTTCATCCAAAGAAGGGCAACCAAGTTGGTGAAGGGTCTGGAAAACCAGTGTCATGAGGAGCAGTTGAGGGAGCTTTGGTTGATTAGTCTAGAGAGGAGGAGGCTCGGGAGGACCTCATCTCTCTCTACAACTACGTGAAAGAGGTTGTAGCAGGATGGGGGTCATTCTCTTCTGCCATGCCTCAAGTGACAGGACAAGAGGACATGGCCTTAAAATTTCATCAGGGGAGGTTCAGATTAGATGGGATTTTTATCACAGAAAGAGTAGTCAGGCACTAATATAAGTCGCTTAGGGAGGTGGTGGTGTCACTGTCTCTGGAAGTGTTCATGAAGCATCTGGATGTGGCACTTTAGGAAATGGTTTAGGAGTGATTATGGGGGCGCTGTGTTGATAGTGGAACTAGATGATCTTGAAGAACTCTTCTAGCCTTAACAATTCTGTGCCTTTGTGACGGTAACACCTGCACGACGTCTTTGATGGTGCGTACATCCACCATGTCCAGGCACTGAGCAGTTGTTTTGGGCCTTCCTTCTCAATCTGGCACCATCTCCTTCAACTCAGCTACAGAGGAACAAACCCAAGTCTAAGGATACATATGCAAGCAGACAGGACATGGGTGATCCCACAGCTGTGTGCCAGGTCACTGTCAAAAAGAGTGGCTGCCAGTCTTCTGCTGAATTCAGCATCAGTGAGGATTTTCAAACCTAAAGGTAACCTTCATTTTCAAGAGCGGGAAATGAAGATAATATTTTGAAAAAGCCTTTACACAATGTTGTTTACAATAAGATAAGGTTAGGTTTAGGCTGGACTTATCTCAAACTGTCAAGATTGCCTGAATGTGATCATTTTCCTGGAAGAAAATGCACAACAATATCGTCAGTCAGCCTGTTCTTAATATAAGGTAATAATGGTGTATTAAAAGCTGCAATTCTCATTCAGCTACCGCAAAAGTGACAACAGCATTCTTACCAGTGGACAATCACTCTGTACCAAATATTTATTATCCCATCAGCACAAAGAGTTGAAAGTTGACTCCATACAGAGCTTTTCTATGGTACACAATATCTATGTATTGCACCAGTGTTTGCTTATTGCATAATTTTTATTCTCCATGTACATAACTTTAGGCATTAGTCTAGGTTATGAGTAAGGAAAACAAAATTTTTTTCACTATATATAGTGAAATAGACATGGTGTTTGCATGGGCAAATGAAAGGCAATGCATCATGCCATTAGCCTTCACACAACTGTTGCCTATATTTTAATTTTAGGCACACACATATTTGATATGAAGATCTGACTGTGGTTTAAAGAGCCATGTGTTTTCTAGAGGTGTAGCATTAAGCATTACTTACTTGATTGTTTGGCCAAACTATCCATGTATGCAAAGTAATCATGCACTGCTTGTTGAAATATACAGTTTTAAGTCCATTTACCATTTTTTGGCTCCTACGTCAGTGTGTAAGTTAACATTATAGGCCACAGTTTCTGAAATGGAAGCTGTGTTTTTGATATATCTATATTTTGACATAGATATGTTTTGTTTGGCTATATCCACAGTACATTTTATTTTACTTTAATTGCACCAAAGCCCAATATTAGTTCTAATGAGTAACGGTATGTTCCTGGGAAATCATTTCAATATCAAAATGGTAGGTAGAAGTAGATAGTGCCTAGTAAGTTAATGAACAAATCCTCTGTTCTGCAACCCACCAAATGACTGCAAAAAACCCCTCAGTGCTATGTAGTAACTTGATTATGTGACTTATTACATTACTGTTGCATATAACTGCTTGAAAAAGTAGAAGCTGCTTTGTAGTTAGAAATTCTCTTTTCTCAAAAATTTTAAACAAGTGCTGACATGTGAAAGTATTCTGTCTTTGTTATTAGCCTAAAAATATAAGATGTGTTTACACATTTTTATTTTTAAAAAATCTATTTGGGTCAGACTAAATAAATCAAGTAAGTATAGTACATTCTAAATTTGAGTCCCTCTTTACAGAAATTTCTAATTTAAAAAATGTTTATTATATAAAACAGAGTATTTTGCCTGACTTTGAAGATTGTGCTCTGTTCTTATGGCAATAAATGTCTTAGACTTTTAGGCATGGCAGAAAATTAATCAATTCTGCCAGGTGAAAATTCAGAGAGCAATTTTGTCAGACTTGTTAGGGGTGTCTTTTCTTAATCAGGACGATAGCTGTTCTCCAAGCTGCTCCAATTAAGAGAAATCTACTGCATTCAGAACCTGTGCATACTATGCTGAAATTCAAAGACAAGAGATTAAGAAATTATTATATGTCAAAGTTGCAGAATATAACTCTAATATGGGAATTAAACTCTTTTTCCTCAAACTCCTTTGTGCAGCTTAAATGCCTGCCTGTCTTACATGTCAGTTTTTTTCTGGCCTAATAATTTCCAACATGCCCTTTGCCCTAGATCCTTGAAATAAAACAAGGATGGCATTTGTCAGCAAGTTTCTCAAGTCTGCTACCTCTCATTCCATGAGCTGTCATTTGAAAAGGTACATTTAACTTGTGAAAAGGTCATTTTTTGACTAAGAAGAGAGCTTGATGTTTTAGATGATTTGTGTCTTGATCCAAATTCCATTTGACTCTACAGAAATAGCTTGCACATGCGTAAGTATCTATACATCTGTATGTGCTTGTGTGCATACACAAATGAAAAACACAACAGGGCACACTTCCATATTAAATAATTTCCCCTCCTTGGGATTTGAACATATACATAATCCTATGGCTTTCCACAGGAGCCTGTATCATTACTCTTGCCATATATAGGTCAGTTTACCATGCCTTTGTGTCTCTACCATACCTTCTGATTTGATGTCCTATTACAAAGCAGATGAAGAAATAGTTGGTATGAAATACATAAGTGGATTTTAAAAAGCAAGAAAGAGATCTTTAGTTCAGTTGCTTAGTGTGTTTTTCTCGCTTGTAATGCTCTCCAGAAGAGACTGGGAGAGCTCTGTCTTTCGTGGCAGGCATGCAGACAGGCAGATAATGTGCCAAGGCAGCAGAAGGAAGTAGTCCAACAGCTCACCTGGAAGCACTGCCTCAGTCACCACCAGGCATCACTATCACAAGCCGTAGTTACAGGGTTTTGTAGCACACTAGTACATCACACACCTGTATAAATGGTATAAGCAGTGTGCAAAATCATACATAAATAAAAGAGAAAACCCACATCAAATTGCCTCATGGTTATTTGAGGCATAGAGGTGAGGTTGGTTAGGTGCACAATTAGTGTTCCTATCTGTTGTTCCTGATGCTTTAAATTCTGACGATCATTTCATTATCTGAATTAGAGCACCACGTCTTTTTCAAAATCATCCAGAATTCACCCAGGCCATCAGGTGTCTGTGGTGATGTGTTAAAGTTAAAATTCAAAGGTAAAATCTGTAAAACATCATCCTGCTAACATTGGCTCCAAGGGAGCTTTGGATCACCACTGCTGCCCAAAGGCACCCGGCCATCTTCTCAGCCCAGCCAGGGAGCCCTTTTTGTCCCTCCATCCTACAGTGGCACCAACTGCACAACATTCTGCTGGCTGTGTGTGGCCTCTGCTGAGCAGCACATAGCATGATCTATATGTTCTGCAAGACAAGGCTTTGCAGCAGCAAATTTCCCCTGCACCTCTGACTGATATATGAAAGAGCTGAAAGACTGGGCCAACAGGTATCAGGTATCCACTGTCATTAGGACAAGCCCTGTGAATGGTTCTCCACAGCACACAACTGTTTTCCTTTCTAACAGCTGTTAAATATTTTTCTGCAGCAAGACCATGTAAGTAACAGCAGATTGAATGTAGATCTTTAAAAGTGTTTGTGTTTCATGAGGTGAAGAAAACTCTTTTTCGTCCAATGGAGACTTTTAACTGAGTATATAATAAAGGAATTTTTTCTTTCTCTCTCTTTTATGTCATGTAGAAATATAAAAGTAATGGTAATAGGTTTTCCTCTTTGCTGATAATGTAGGGTGTTTCTGACAGGAAGGAAATTCAAGGCGACATATTCCTGGCTCAGTTAGACTACTCTGACTGATGTGGTCTGGTTACCTTTTCCCCCCTATTTTCTCTTTAGAAATATATTATCACTGGGAAATCTGCACCTCCGAATGAGCCATGTATTTCTGTTACAAAGGTCAGCCCATTATATAATTTTACACATATGTCCAATACAAATCAATTCTATTTGGCTCAAGTGCACCTAAAGAGGCCCAGAGTACATTCAATCCAAATTGTATCACATTCTCCTCAATCAAATTCCCAATAATTTGATGCTTTTTTTCAGTCCACTGGTGTTAAGGAGTATTAAAAGCCAGCTAAACACAAGATAGAAACATTTCTTAGTAGGTTGACTGAAATAATTGAAGATGAGACAGACACAAAGGCACCAAAATCAGCCCTGGATTTTGATGATCTGCAAAAAGGCACTTGGTTACTTTGCATGATCAGACATGACATGGTAGTTAAAATTTCATCATTGTTATACAAGTTTTCTGTAGAATTATCACTTTTTATTTATCTAGAAATTAAAATCAATATATTTTGCTTTGTGCTATGTGCATAGCATTTATGAATCTCATTAATATGACACAGATTTGTCTAATTTAGAGTGCAGTGTTAAACATTTTATAATATAAAGTGAATCATGGAGTCATTAAGGTTGGAAAAGTCCCCTAAGATCATCAAGTCTGACCACCAACGTGATGCCACCACCATGTTCACCATTAAACCATGTCTCTAAGTGCCACATCCACAAGCTTTTGAACACTTCCAAGGGACAATGACTCAACCACTTCACCAGGCAGCCTTTCCCAATGTATGACCAGCCTTTTGGTGAAGATAAAGGGATTACAAACTTCTGTAATGATGTACCTGTTGGTTTCAGTCCAGAAAAGTTACACTTTGGTTTAAGAATCAGGCAGCTTTTTTCTTTCTTTGATAAGTATCCTAAGCAATCTAGCCAATGTTTATGTCAGCTAAAGAGACTTCTGTCTTCTCCACTGCAAGTGGATATGCTGCTTGAAAAAGCTCCATGTTAGAAGAAAATATGCATATCTGCTGATATCGGGTACAGGGCATTTGTACAGCTATGCTGGGCAGAGCCTAAGTCTGTGAAGCCCGTGTTTAGCAGTCAGGGCACACCTGCAGCCTGTGGGAAGGCAGCTGCTAGCCCAGGGCTGCAGCAGAGCAGCTCTCTGACCATCACAGCTGTGCCTCTGCAACCCTGGAGCAAACGCAATTCTACTGATTAGGTGTGGGCTTTTTTAATTAAGCACTTTTCACTCAGCACACAACCTAACTGTGCTTGCCCAAAGTGCGTCTTTGCTGCTGGTTATACTCCTTCTCAGAGGAATATGTCTTCCTGCCTCAGGCCAATGCAGCCTGCACGGATAGCACCTCAGCAAGAACAAAGAAGACAATTGTGAAGAGGCAAACAATCTCTAACAGGTATAAATTATTCAAGAACAAAATGTTCAAGTAATATTAACCTAAATATATCGTCATCCATTTTTCTCTGATGGATGAAATCACCTAGTTAGTATTCAAGTGTTACTACCTAAATAAAACTGATTGATGGTAACTGAGCAGACTGTGAGAAAATTTAACCAGGATGCCCAAATTCTGTTCCTTCTTGCTTAATCAATCCCACCTCTGCTAAATTGTGCAGCATTTTGTTACAAAAGTCTTAGCAAAGAAATTGGTCTGTGGCAAAATGAATAAAACATTTGCCTCAGTGCTAGAGTAATGACCCTTAAGTGCCTTAGAAAAATGAGCTGCAAGGATTCCTTCCTTTTACAGAGAGACTTGAAGTAACTGCTAATAAGTTAAAAAAGGATGATGTTTAAGGGTGGGGATAAAACAGGGTATGTACCACTTATCTGAGGTGTCAGCCCAATCTCTGCACAAATACACATCTATGGGATCCTGAGGTATGAGTTTGTTTTCATCCCCTCACCTCTTCCCTATTGCAGTTTTTACACCAGCATTAATCACCTTCATCTTTTCTCGTTCTGTTTTCATGGAGCTTATTGTGTCACCATAAAGACATTGATCAAGTGGTGGCTGACAGGATGCAGCTATTTACTTTGAAGCAGTGGGAGCATAGAGGGCAGGGAAGCACGGTGAAAATCTGCATTGGCTGGCACTTACAATTCCTGAACAATTCATACGTCTCCTTGAACACGTCCCCGAAGGCAAAGAATAATGACTTGGGTTTCCTTACAGAAATGTCATTTTTGTCTGAGGCATAAAGTAGTAAAAGGAAGAAAAAACCACTACATATTAAGCGTGCTTAAAAAGACTTATTTAAAGACAATTACAAAGAAATGTAAAACTAGTGACTGAATGGTGGAGAATTATTTACTGTCATTTCAAATTAACTTACTTTAAATCCATCTAAAGCATACTTGAAGTTGAGGCCTTTTTTCTGATTTCTATTTTAAAAGTAGAAAGGGATAAAGAAGAGAGACCACTGACATCGGGTGTGTATTTCATTAGATAATATAATTGGTAGACAGCTGCTAACAACAAAATGCTCCTTTAAGAAAGCAGTTATTTAAAAACTAGTGTGAGGTCATGTAACCTCATTATTCTCTTTACATCTTCCATTAGGTCAAAATACCAATACCTTTTGCAGTAACTTTCATCTCAGGCAACATATGCCAGTGTTTCACTTTCAACTCTGGCTTTTTTATTCTTCAGAAGGATTACAATCTGCAACACCACCGCTTCATTTTCATTACATTGCTGTTCTATCTTTTACGGGAAATCAGTTTCACATTGAGTTATTCTTATACTCCTTAACAAGGTTTAGAAAGAAAAGGAAAAGATGAATCCTTTTAAATTAAGAGGTCCCAGTTTGATAGCACTTCCCAAATCCAAAAAAAAAAAAAAAAGGAAAAGAAAAAAAAAAGAAAAAAGAAAATAAAAGAAAGCTGTATTATCTGAATAGTTTGCTTTTAAAGGATATGTGGCAGTGGAACATTCAAATCCCAACTGTCTAAGCTGAAATCATTGATGTGTATTATCTGTAGGCTGCTATGATTAACAAGGCAGCTTTAAAAAGACAATTCTTAAAGCCTGGACAATTTCTTTGGGCTAAAACTCTGAGGATGCCCTCACTATCCTTTAGCTGAAAAAAGAAATCCTCTTGTGTGTGAACACATACAAAAAATTTGTCTTCTCTTCCTGGACTTTCACAGTCTTTTTCACAGGTTCTTTGCTTGACTCGTAATTCCCTTTCTGTGCAAGGCTAAGACAAGACCACTTCTGAACATTTACACAGAATAATAATAAAGTCCTCTGACTGATTCTTAGCATGCAAAGCCCTCCTTCCAAGTCTTCCATAGGTATCTGCTACTGCTTTCCTCTACCTCCTTAGAAGGGAGATTTTAGGAGGAAGCTTAATATATTCTATCCAATGATTTCGTAGGAGTTGATGAAAGTGTAATGACCTACAATTATCTTAGTTTCATAGACTTAGTTTGAGTAAGTTTGCATTTTCTGATTCCTTGATTAATTTTATTTTGGTTTTTTGGAGGGCAGGGGGAAGGGAGAAGCCAGGACATTTCACTCTGACTCCCCAAAAAAATCTGATTCTGATAAACTGGTTACAATTGTTCTGGAGTGATANAACAGGCTGCTGCTCCAAACTCAGCAGGAGCAGGATCGCTGGGAGTGGAGTCACTCTGCCCAGCCCCAAGCTCCGGGGAGCCAAGCCGGGGACAGAAAGCACACCAAAAGGCTCCAGCCAGCTGCTTTTGCCTGCTGTGACTGCCTTGGGAGACGAAAAAAGTCGACACAAGGTAGCCACTGGAATGTTTCTCTGCTGCAGGACTGCTCCGTGGTGGGAGGGAGTGGTTTGCTGCCCTCCATGTGGAAAGCCGGTGTCATTTTTGGACCACATGTTGGGAAAGGTGTATTCCTGCTGCACTGCCTCCACTCTCCAGACACTTTTGGATTTTTGTTTCTGTGTGTGTGTGGGGAAGTGGTTTCTGATTATTTGCTGCTTAACAGGTTATTTGGGGGGTTTTTTTCCCTTGCCTTGTGGGCAGGCATTCCATTTGTTAATAAACCGTTTAATTTTTTTTTTTTCTTTCACTTTCATCTATTAGTATTCATTCCCTATTGGTGGAAAGGGGTTTTTGGAACCCTTTTGGAGAGAAGGACTCAGTCTAGAGAGTTTCTCTCTTAAATTTGTCTCAAAACTGAGACACAATAAAATAGCCGCAGTTTCAGTTTGCTGTTGTTTGAATGTGCTTCCAGTTATTGGGAAAGCAAACCTCCATCTTGGTGGATTGCACGTTCGACACAATAAATTTCAAATGATAGACCATGAAGGAAAAGAGGGCTTAAACAAAACAATGATGGTACCAAGACCATTTTAATTTTTGCTTCTTTTCAGGTAAAGGTTGGACAAAACCATCTAATTATTTTTATAGACTTATTGAGGTCTTTTAATTGCCATTGTCACATGTTTATTTGAGTGTAACTCTTCTGGTGTCTGGCTGGAGAACTGACATGGTTTCCTGGGAACAGAGGTATATCTTTAAGGACAAACTCTACCACAAACTTCTGATAAAACTATTGTATTATGTGCCTAAGTTACACAAGTTCCAGAATGGCTCAGCTTGGTCAATCTATAATATAACCTGAAATGCCAAAAGTTTTGCAAAAAAAATAAAGCAACATCATGCATTAAATATTGAACCAATCAAGGAAACAAAGAAATAATATCTCTGCCCTGAAGTGGAATATGATAGTTGTTGTTTTATCTCATATTACTGGAAATTTAAGATAGCCATAATACTCTATTTTTTTACTGTCTCTAAAAATAAATTATTCCCAGAACTATGATTCTGTGTATTATTTTCAATGCACCGTGAATATTCGTCTTTGTAAATCAGTGAAAAAAAAGTTGATCATATAATGGCAACTATCATGTATAGTGACACCATTCATTAGGCTGACAAAATTCCAAGCAAGAAGGACTGTATACAACAAAGTGCTAGGAAGCACAGTAGGAGATGAAATTTAGCTCCTGGGAGTGGTCTAAAATGAAGACTCCCTGTCTTCAAACTCTGACTCTGAAACTCAAGATCAGGAGATGCTGGTGCCTAGAGCTCGGCAACATGAGGAAAAAGAATGCCTGCAACAATTTGGGCAAATGGGGTAGCAGTCTCCAGACCCAGCTTTCAAAATTAGTTTCCTCAAGTTTATTTGCTTCTAGTTTCTTTGCATATTCTCAGTTCTTACTACGTAGAGGTGGAATACTGAAGCACTGCTCTAAAAGGACCAGTTTTGCAAAAATTTCACCAAAAAATGGTGTCCCATCAGTCCAGGACTATGACTTCAATAACGAGATTTTCACCTTGGTGGCACATTACCATGAGGTTTGATTGTTTCAGCTGTGTTTTGGGTTACGATGTGAGATGAACTTTCACACTTGGTACTCAGGGACAGGTCTCTGTTTGGACTTCACAAAGCCTACAAGCTATTTCAAAATACAGTGAATGAAGCCACATTCTGAATCTTGCTAGCAGCAAATGGACTTTGAGCACTTAGCATGGTGGATTTACCAGCATAAATCAAAGGTAAATACACTTCAACTTGAGAAAATACACCGGTATAAAAACTACCCAGAATTTAGATGAGAATTAATAAATGAGCATATCATGAAGTGATTGTATGTACTTGTAATCTGCCTCATATATTCACACACTGAAAAACACATGGGCTACAAAAAAACCAATAAAAGTTTCCCTTTTCATGCTTAGAGGGAGCTTCACTTTGCACTTCAGGGCTCAGAAATGAATTAACTGATTTCCATCAATACCTCAAAGACTAACATTTTTTAAATTATGGTTTAGGGAAGGAATGCATAAGGAGTCTGTTTTCATGCAGCTTTGCAGACCACTTTAGTTAACAAAATAATGTCCTTTCTAGCCATGTCAAAAACACGTATGGTAGGTCATGACATAACTGATGGACTCCTGATATAAAAGAAAAAGCCATTCTGTGAAAACCAGAATCTTAACAGATGCTACAAGCAACAAAAACAGAAAAAGAGAGACCTTGACAATATATTTTATTCTAATTTGTTACACTGCCTTTGATTAGCACTTTCCAAAGGTACGGTGAAGCATTTGACAGACCTGCACATGCTGAGGATGCCCCACAATTATTTTCTCTGTGATTAACTGTCAAAGACTTAGAGACATGCTACTTGTATAGTCTGCACTCACCTTTACAATAGTAAAGTTGTTCAATACATTTCTCCAAGGATTAAGACAGTATGATTTAGATGCTTGCTAGATGACCAGTAGCATTCAGAAAAAAAAACAAAAAAACTTGAAAATTCCATAAGTGTAGAAGGAAAGAAAGGACATTAGGTTTTTATTACAACAGGTAACAGGATTGCTATCAGTGCACTACTTTCCTATTGCCTGAATGAGAAGTCAGGACTCTGTAAATGATACACTGTCAGAAAAAGCCTCTGGATGCACAGAAAGAGTGGCATAGCAGCTTCTTTTTCTTGCAGAACTTAATCGTATGAAATATTTACTTAAGAAATGCAAAGTAATTAAAATGGGTGGGTGGGTGTGTATATATGTAGGCATATGTGTATGGGCCTAATCTTTGAGAAGGTTCACTTCTTAGAGTTGAGTATACACTCTTGTATATATCAAGTATCCCTAGAATTAAAAGAAAATATATTTGAAAATGATGTTAGAGCTATTAGTCTAGTCTCCAAAGAGATATTTTTGTCCAAAATAATGAACCCACAAGTTTTGAGGTTAACTATATGTGCTGAATATAATAAACAGTGATGGTCACTGCTTGTTTCATGTAGCATGTCAGTTTCAGCTGGTAGAGGAAGCATTAGCCAGGATTGTCGTAAACTGACAATATATTGAATTTGCATTAAAGTGTGGACAGGGTGAAAACTGGCAGAAGACATTTGTCCATCGAAACTCATCCTAAACTGGATTCTCTTGTCCCTTCTGTATACTTTCACTGACTTGTACAGTTTCTTCTCAGTCACTCTCACTTGAGATGAAAATGAGACCCACTGTTTTATGATGCTCACATGGGGTTTTAAACCCATTCATATCCATTTACATTTTAGCACTGAATCCAGAAGCCATACTCATACTGTCCACAGCTCTTCAATGCCTGCTGGGTTGTCTCCTTCATAGCAAGTCTGAAAAGCTATTCTTTTCCTCCTCCTAGAAGAATGTAGAATTTAAATACTGAAGCAATCCTAGGAGTTTTTTTGTGTATCTTTCCCAGTTGTTACCTACCATGATACATAAATAACATATATATTTTTTAATATATCTATATAGATATAGATATAAAATAAATACCTACCAGTTTCAGGAATAATGGTTTCCTAATGTATTCGTACAATGCATTTTTTACCCACAGCAGCTCCCATTCTCCATCCTTCTGATAAGAATTAGGGAGGAAAAAAGTAGTTTAAGTGCCACACTTCTTCTCAACCTCTGTTGACTAGAAAAAAGACTACGTATTTGAAAATATTTAAAGTGTTGACTTCATTGACATTGCAGACAGGAGACAAAACGTTTTGTCTCTGTCAGTCCAAGCCTATCCCTCACAGCACATCACTCACAGCATCTGGGAGTTTAGGGCACACATGAATAGTATACATACTTTCCTGGGGCAGCCTGGCACAGACCCAGCACAGGCGGGGATGCTATATGACATCCAGTTATACATGTGATAGGAGGAAAGCAGAGATACCCAAACTGGGCTTAATCTAGCTTCAGTGAAAAGAGCTCAGCATAAGTGATCATTCCAGCCAAGGCCTTTACCAAAGCTTTAACCTTAATACAGAGGGAACTGTGGAGCTAAAATCTAAATAAGAAGTGGCCCAGGGTGCTTGTCCTAAGCAGTAGAAAAATTATGTTTTTCCATACTAAATCTAGCCCCAGCCCATACTTTTTTCTTTTTTTTTGCCATTTCTGTCTTCTTCCTAGGGACAAGTTTATAATTTTTATAATTTTACCCACTGTTACTTGCATTTTTCCATTTCCTTTCATGGGGCAGCTTACAAGCACTATGTGGGTTACAACTGAGCAGAAGAAGAAACATTACCTCTCTTCTCATTTGTGCATACAAAATCTTTTTTTTCGTTCCATTAATTCCTCAATGATTTATCCTCTCTATTTAAGCCTAATTCTCAGTTGTTCTCACCACCTTTCCCTTACATACTTATGTATCTACATGCAGACACCAAAAAATGCACATTACACTGTGAAATCAAGAGCAAACCATTTAGAGCTGACTGTAGGACTCAGGAATCTCCTTTGCTGCTTGCAGGTTTAGATGATTTGGGTTTGTGGAGGAGTGTAACAGACCCCAAGCAAAGTTGATCAGCTTTCAAGATTGCATTTAAAATTCAGAGCACTCAGCGACTACTACAGATCCATGCATTCAGAATGAGACGAAGCAGTAAGCATGAAGAATGCAAAATATATTAGTCTTCATTTAATAGCAGGAAAGTCACTATTCCTCTTTCACGTACTTGATCAGTAATTTTGTGTGCATTAGTTTCAGAAAGTAATGTTAGGTATGAGTGGGTTTTTGCCAATAAAATGTCACAATGACCAAAATGAGGACAGTAAAATATCTCTAGCTCCTTTTTTCACATAAAATAGCAATAGATTCAATATTATATAATTACAGAGACTGAGAGAAATAGAGTGTAAAGAATGTGAGTATGCTTTGTGTCATTATACTAAAAGATATTAAACTCTTTATTTATTTTATTTCACTGCAAATATTCCTGTGCAGGGCAATTCTTCCAAGGCCTCAAACACTACGAACATATACATCTGTAGGAACACACAAGGATCAGATGGGATCACAAAACCTAGCATACTTTTGTGAAAGCTATTATGAATGAGGGCACTTAGAAGAAACAGCAAATATTCAAGTAGTTTTCTGTGTGCACTTGGTTGATTTGCTAGTGTTAACATCAAGTTGTATGGATAAATGAGGAGTATTTGTTGCTGCTGGCTTTTAGAAAGTGGTCATTACCATCACTATCAAAGTCTCTTTCCAGTCTGTGATAAATACACATTTGTGTCTTGTCATTTAAAGTACAGTGCTGCTGTCATCTATTAAGTGTATTTTCTTTGGGAAATTATCCAGTTATGAAAAATTTTTAAAATCCTGTAAAAGGAGCAGTGATCAAGGTTCATCACCCAGGCATGGAATCTGATAATGGCATTCCTTCACTCCAGTTCTGAATGCCCAAGGGACAAAATAACATAATCTTTTAATGAAGTTACACATGACCTTGGTATGTCCCTGGGCTCAGTGAAGAAATTCCATAATTTGTCTCTGATAATGAATACATCTTTTTATAATCACTGGTAAGAAAGTACATTTCTTCTGGTTTGTACCTGAGAAGAACCTTACTGAACACATCAGTCTGCAGAAGAAAACCAACAGCCAAAGCCTGTTCACAGATCGTTGAAGACATATAATTAAACTGCTTCTGTGCCTAGGTGCACAACTCTTGGGTCAAAGCTTACAAAGTGCTTTGGGATCCTCAGGTAAAGAGGCAGTAAATACTGTGATAATAAACCTTGTTTTGCAGTGGTCCTGCAGGGATAGTTAATATTAAAGTGGCCATGATAGAAAAAATGTATGTAAAATCTACCATGAATGTTTTGGAAGGAAGTAAAACCTCAATATATTTGCTTTAACAAAAAAATAAAAATTTGTTAAGCAGATTGATTCGCAGACTCACACAATCAAAGCCTTTAGAAAAAGTGAAGCTAGTTAAAGTCTGAATCTGAAAGACTACAAGGGAAGTAGTGGCAATTTGCTTACATAATTTCCTTTCTCAGGCCATGGAAGCAGTGAACTGAACTTCATTCACTGGAAGACGTTGGGAATTTAACATAAAGAGCAAAAAATAGTATTTCCAAAGATTCTGACACACAACTAGTCCTTCAAAAAGACAAGATCCTTCAGTTTAGCTCTTAAGCTTTTCAGCACTTTCTGTTTCTCTTAGGCCACTGACTTTGGACAGCAGTTTCAAACACTGTTCACATGCAAGTGACTTGATGCCAAGAACAACTTTGTTTGGCAGCAGGAGCTGATACATATGCTTTAGTTCTCCTGCAGTACCACATACGTCTTGCAAAAACTGTGGTTAGAGTCCATAAAAAAGATCTAACTTTTACAGCATCTTAGTGAGGAAATATACAGTCCCTGACTAAAGGTCTGGAAAAAGATCCAACCTTGGAGCTTTTATTTTTATTCAGCTGCCTTTTTCTAGATAGCATGTTTCATTCAGCTTATGACAGACTTTATTGGTATTATTTATGAGAGCTGGATGACTGGTTTTAGATAAGATATTTTTTAACAACTTCTGGGCAAAACAAACAAGGGAGAGGAGGGAGTCCCAGTAGCCCTGTGGCAGCCCACTGCCTGGTGGTTATGGAACTCATGAAGAACATGGTGCTATCCTCTGGTTGTAAACTGCTGTGAGATACTTAAATGCATTTTCAAGAATATTTTAGGAAAATTTACTTTGCTTCCATTGCGTGCTCAAGAGACACATACCTAGACATACCCGAATAGTCTCTCAGAATTCTTCTTTTTCAGCCAGTCTGATGTTTTCTTCCATCTTCTACAAAAGCATCACTACATAGTATGCCATTGTTGGTATTATCAATTAGTAGTATGTTAATTTAGAAATGAAAATTATTAACACAAAAAATTAATTGAACTTTATATCTGTTGTTGAGTAGAGAATGAAAAATTACCCAAAACAATCATCTGTGTACTTGGTTGGCTATCCAGGACCTTATGGCAGAGCCTTGCTCTTTAATTCATAGAATGGTTACTTCTTTAATACCTTAAAAACAATTTCTTAGTTATCTTATTTTATTTGTAATTTCCAGAAATAATTTTGTGGTGAATTCACACCTCTTCTTTTGGAATTCAATGGTTATTATTGCCGTTATTTAGGCAAGGAGAGAAACAACTACGATCTTTCAATATATTTTACTATTTTCATAGAATATTGATTTTTCAATTCTCTTATCAGATAAAAGTGTTATTTGGGAGGTTGGTGGAATCCATTCTTCTTTAATGTACAAACCAGTTGGAATAATAAAAGTTTAGGGTTTATGGCAAAATAAAATGAAAGTAAAAGAAAATCTGAGCAAAGTGTCTAAACAGATTCCATCTGACCTACCTGATGGGGATTTTATTGTTATTATGAAATCAATCTTTGGACTGAAAATTTGAAGCTTTAATCTTTGAGTAAAATAGCCACAGAAATTGTATATGAGAAGAAAATTAAAAAGTACTTATTTTCTAATAAGTATTAACCCAAAGCATCTCAAGAACATTATAAATGAGTAGCTCAAACATACATTTCGTAGTATCTTTGTCATTGTAATAGCTTTGTCTAAATAATGTTAGTTGCTAGACAAGCAGAGGAGAAATTTCATTTCACTGATAATGAAGCAATCTTCAGCAAGATGTCAAAACATCCTAAGTGGTTAATGACATTTCTTGTGATCCATCTGTTGGCTGTCCTTCCCCTTGGGACAAAAAGAGAATCCTTTTTATTAAATGTAAATCAGTATTTAGATAAACACTAAACAGATGAAGAGGAAAACACTCTGACAGCTTTCAAGCTTAGGGACTGTAAGTGTGCTCAACCACTGTGTAAAAACAGTATTTTTTTTCACACAGACACCTTTGTGAGTGCCTAGCAGAGTGGCTGCCTTGATCTCCAGCTAAGGAGGAACCAGATACTGGTTTATGAAATGTATATCTACACACACACACACACATGTACAGATAGTTACAATGCTGATGTGCACTCGTATCATGTGTCTCTTATTTTAACTTCACATTAATGCCCTGGATACCAATATCAGGGAGAAATGTACTGTGGATTTATAAAAAAAGAAGCAGGAGGGATGTAACAGCATTATCAGATACTTTAAGGAGAGAAAACAATGGCTCCTCTCCCTGGAGACTGCCATGGGAAGGCTGGCATATGCCAACTCTGGCACCAAGACAGACAAGGGACCTGGGTTGCCAGATGTGTCTGTGGTATGTGATGATTGTTTGGTATCTAAGTTTACAGACAGCTGCTGGGGACTGTACCTGCCTGCACTCCACCCACAGCAGCAGCTCTGACAGTCCTGTGGCCACCTTATTTTCTTTCCCTTTTCCGTAAGCACTGATGGATCTTTCTTCTCCAAGACAAAGCTTGATAAGAAAAGTAGCTAAAAAATGACATTTTAATTAAAAAATCATAGAATCGTGGAATCATAGAATGGTTTGGAAGGGACCGTAAAGACCATTTAGTTCCAACTCCCCTGCCATGGGCTGGGACCACTTGCACTAGACTTGGTTGTTCTGAACCCCATCCAGCCTGGCCTTGAACATTTCCCGGGATGAGGAATCCACAGCTTCTCTGGGCAGCCTGGTCCAGTGTATCACCACCCTCACAGTAAAGAACTTCTTTCTAATAGCTAACCTAAACCTAACCTCATTCAGCCAAAGCCGTTCCCCTTGTCCTGTCATACATGCCCTTGTAAAAAGTCACTCTCCAGATTTCTTGTGGCTCCCTTCAGGTACTGGAAGGTGCTACAAGATCTCCCTGCATTCTTCTCTTCTCCAGGCTGAACAGCCCCAACTCTCTCAGCCTGTCTTCAAAGGAGAGGTGCTCCAGCTCCTTTATCATCTTTGTGGCCCTGCTCTGGACTTGTTTCGTCAAGCCCACATCTCTCTTGTGCTGGGGATCCCAGAGCCGGATGCAGTGTTCTAGGTGGAGCCTCACAAGAGCGGAGCAGAGGGGCAGAATCCCCTCCCTCCACTTGCGGGTCCTGCTGCTTTAATGCAGCCCAGAATGCAGTTGGTTTTCTGGACTGCAAGAGTGCCTTGCCCACATCGTGTAGAGCTTTTCATCCACAAACATCCTGAAGTGCTTCTCCCGGAGGCTGCTCTAAATCCATTCCCCAGCCATCCTATATTTGTGCTTGGGATTGCCCCAACTCAGGTACAGGGCCTTGCACTCGGCCTGGTTGAACTTCATGGTGTTCACACAGACCTACCTCTCAAGCCTGTCCAGGTCCCTCCAGACTACTATGTGCAAATACTCATAGCAAGCTAAGAACTAAATTATATCTTACTTTTCTAAATGAGAGTGAGGGCCTAAATCATCAGGCTTTTTCTGTGGTCACTTCAACGCCATTTTTCAACCATTATTTGAAGATTAAAAGGAGTAAAAATTGTTTGTCTAAACGCCTACCTCAGATGAAATCACTTAAATTCACAAATATTACAATATGACTATCAGAAAATACTATGCTGTACTTGCCAAGTTCCAAAAACAAATTACGTGAGAGGTCAATAAAATTTGCTACAAGTCTACCATTTCAGAATAGTGAAAATCTCATGAAAACACTTTTGGCACTTCTGCCTGCTGTCACTGTCATCTTTCCTAGTAGGAGTGGGAGATTTTAAGAAACAGTAATTTATGAGTCTTGACCATCTCTCAGCACACCTCAGACTCTTTTCTTTGCCACAGCATTGCACATATCTAAATAAATCTATTACATATATACTGCTTATATTGACCAGAAACAAGTAAATCACTCACAATGAAGTGTACCCTTTCTTGAAAATATTTAATTTACTGAGCATAAACAGAAAGGCAGTGCAGAATTGCACAGTAGGTCCAGTGCTTCTTGGCATGTGCACCTTTGATTATGCATGTTGGTAAGCAAATCCATCACCTCCAGGAAGTGCCAGCAGGAGTAGGGCTGTGGCATGACACCTTCCCTCCATGATGGAAACACATCAAACATTCAATCTCATTAAAAAAATGTTTGGATGCTACTGACTATAATTATTAGAGGGTTCTCCTTCTGAAAATAAGTTAATTCATATTTGTTTTAGAATTCTATCTTTCCTGGACATTTTTTGCTTTATCTGTTCTGAAGGGTTTTGGCATGTGCAACAAGCCCTAAAGATCCTTCCATGCTCCTGTTCATTGAAGCCAGTATCAAATGTCTTAAAATTTTCTCATAGCCTTCTCAATCCTTAAACAGCCTTGTGTATGGTCCCCAGCATATTTACATCAACACCTGAACAAGCACCATCTTGTGGTCTTTAAACAAATCCCATCAAATATATAGTGTTTCCTCATAAAAATGTAATATTGGCTTAAAAGAGGCTGTACAAACCTCCATGATCTAATACACTTCCTTGCCTTTGCGGGCTCTTATTCTTAGCGATAGCTCCAGCAATACAGTAGTTCTCTTTTGGTCAGAGGTAAGGTATCTCTTTTCTTCCAAACTGACCAATCTGGAATTGAACACATTAAAGCACGATGATCAAGAAACCCTGAGGATTTGCACACAACCATCAATTCAATCTTCAAACGACAAATGTCTAGCTGAAACAATAATGTCTTTTTTCATGTGTGCTTCATGGCCCTTTTGGCCATGTTAATGATCAGTTTATGGTTGGTTTCAGCTCTCAGTAAAATAGCCATGCATTAATGGGTGAATAAAAGTAAGAAATGAAGCTTCTTACACAAGTGAACTAAAGACAAAAGTCCTCCTTCCTATTAATTTATTGCTATTGACTTTTTATTAGCATTGAGATTAGGTACTCTTATCTAGTTCTGAGAAATAAGCAAAAGTATATATACTAGGAGTAGCTCACTATGTTGGCTCTTCTCATTGCATTTCTAGTTAGACAAGCTGGGTTGCTTGTAAAAGCAAAATCGTTCCCTCTCTCCTTTCCTGTTTTTAGTTACTTGTCTTAATATTTCCAGTTCTCAGGCTTTCATTCTCCCATCCTTATTTTGGTTCACATTTCTCTCCTGCAAATTGCATCTGCTGAATCTTTTAAATGTGAGATTGAGGATTTCTAGTGAGATCTGTCATCACTGTTGATAATCTGAGTTTAAACTTATGTGACGGTCAATGAGTTTAGGGAAGTGGGGAGGGCAGCTCTCATCATATTGCCTGTGTGAGGAAAGAGATCATGTTTCCATCAATCACCCTGTCAGAGCAACAGGGTAAAATCTGAGAGGTTTGGGTACAAAATGCCAGATCTTTTGGCATGTGTAATTTTGTCGGAGATTGATTTTTTCAGCTTCACTACAGCAATACAGATATATCCAGAAACATGGAGGAAACACCTAAGCACAGCTCTGCAGAACAGTGACTAAACATTCAGAATTTATTAGACAAAGCCTGGATGCTGTTCAGCTCTTACTTTAAAAAGCAGTCTATCTCCTGTCATTTGGGTTAGGAGGAATATAAAGTACTAACAAGCTGTAGAGCTGCACCTGTGAAATTCTTTCTAAAAAAAGTACCCAACAAAGAATGGAGAAGAGGGAAAATCAATCATTTTAAATTCTCCGCACATTTTGGTAATATTTATCTTGATTTCTCTATCATTAGCTAGAAAGATCCTACTTTACTGCTCCTTTCTCAGCAACATATTTATTTTTATAAACTCTTCCCTTCCCAGCTCCTGTATTTCACTGGTGCAGCTCAGCATAAGCCTCTCCCTGTTCCATGAGCATGACTGCTCCTATCAACGATGAGCTGATGGCTGGCCTGCAACTGGCACATTTTGCAGAAGAACTGCAGAGCTTCACGACTCACTCTTCCTCCAGGACCAAAGACCGTGCCACAGACTGCCCCTGTCTCAGAAGATCTAGCATTCTGGGGCTTCCAGCAGCCTCAGATGTGCTGGGTGTAGTAGGAGGCTCCAAACAGGGAAAAAAACTGCTGTAGCTTGATTAGAACACTAAAATCTACAGGCAACTACAAGGGAAAACCTGCTTCTACCACAGCTGGAGAAAAAAACCCTGTTGCTTCTGTTAGCTAAACAGATGAATTTAAAAATGTGCTTGTAAGGCAATTAGTCATAGAAAGAATAGCAGCTAGAACTATCTACTTTTTGATCACCTTATTTGTAAGAGGTATTGATGGATGCTACATGATCATAATAAAGATGTCAACATATATGCTTGGGGTAAATATTGATGATTTCAAAATAGTCTTAGTTGCTGATAGAACAATATATCATCTTCTTCCTCAGTGTTTTATACCAATTCCCATAGAAAAAGAAATACTAATATCTGTTCTCTCATGACAAATATATTAAAAAGATAGTATTTAATATAACCACAATCTACATGCTTTTTATGCGATTTATACTTAAAACTGTGAAATAATATTTACATATGTCACTAGCCTTCCAGGAACACATCTATTAAACTCTGCATGTATTTTTTGTATGAAGAGATAAGTCTTCAGTAACATTTTGGGGACTCAATTCTGTAGTAGTTACACATATGTACAGTCTGATCTCCTCTTTCATGTTAAGAGACCAAAGTTCCCAAAAGAAAGCCTAGGGTCCAAGGTTTATGGAATTTTTTGTCACATGCTTTTCTTTTCGTTGTGTTTGAAGATATTGTCAAACACCATATCTCCAGCATAGGTCAAATGCTTTAGAGTTTGCTGATATATTACTGTAATTAAAAGCCTTTTGTTCTAAGAAAATACTAAAGTATCTACTAGGGCATATAGGTTAAAGAGGATTTTTTTTTAAATGAAAGCTTCTTGGCAAAATATTGAATACTTTGGGAAGAGCATAGTGAAAGAGAAGTAACTAGACTTATGCAAAAGTTTTCTGTCATAAAGAACCTATCTTTTAAGTGGGAACTATGAAAGTGGAAAAACTACAAGAGCCCGTAGGAAAATACAGATATCAAACACACTGAAACAGTTTTTCATCATAATGCTAACAATAGGAATTATCTGTGCTCTTTTTGCTAGTCTTGATGAAATCTGTATAATTCTTCCGGCTCTGAGAAGAAATGCTGTAGACCATAAACAGAAAAGTGTCAAATCCCACATAGATTTCTTTAATTGAATCATTACTATACTCAAAGGACTTAGTAACAAATCTGTAAATCTTTCTGGCAGTTCTCTGCATTTGGGGGATGACTGAAAACCAGCTCCTAGTAAATCAGTGAATCAGGTAACTTTCTGATTCACTCTAAAGGATCTGTGAGCTAAACCAGTACTGGTAGCTTGGGAAAAAAAACACCACTTCAAGGTGTTTGTTTGTTTGCCTGTTTGTTTTAAATTAGTCATATTTTATAGTAAGTAAAGAAAAGGGTAAGTAAAGTAAAGAAGAAATTTTCAAAAAGTTGAAAAATATCCTGGATCTTTCCAGTCATGCAAAAGAAATCAAAATGCTACAAGTTAGTAAAAACAATGGCGACCTTCATACATTTCAGTTATTGTTTGTTATAGCTTTAGGCACTTGTCTTTTTGCACCATTGAGCTTTTGGCTGAAAAAGGAGGATGTCAGTAGAGCAGGAGAATGTTCCACTAACTAGGTGTAAGCACAAAAGGGGCACATCCGTCTAGTTCCTGGTACATTAAGTTCTGTCCCAACCTGAAAATGGGTTCCTCTAAGTGTTGGCAAGCAGTAGTGTTGAGTGCATCATTTAATTAATATTTCCTTCAATGGCAAAGTCATTCATTCATGCAAAATGCAGTGGGGTCACACTGCAGTGTGACCAAGTTACTTTTTACAAAGTTATTTTAAACTCACATCAGGTCTCCAATCCAAGTCACACATACCAGCACAGGGATGTGGAGATCTTTTAGGACAGCTGAGAGATGTCAAAAGGAATTGCTTACCAAAATACATTGAAAGGCTTCTTATTTAGTATATGTCTGCCAAGGAAATCTAAAAGGAGGACAGAGGAAGAATTTTCAAGATGGCTAAGTGGATAATTTGGGACATGGCAAGTTTTCTTCTCTTTGGAAACAGTGATTCTTGTGACTTCTACAGATTCTTTTATGGCACTTCACCCTCAGGAACTGCAGATGGCCAAACCATGACATCCACCTTAACTTGAACACAACAGCAACAGGAGGGGTGTTTGTAAACAGATTTCAGAGACAGTTCACAGCTACAGATAGAAGTGAAAAAAAAGAAATAAAATCCTAATTTATTCAATAGTGTCAGAAAGGTGTTTTTCAATAATCCCAGCAGCAGGAGAGGACAGCAACAAAAAGTGAGGCAACTAGAAACTGTACTCCTTTGGCCTAGCACAACTATCCTAAAAGTGATATATGTGCTAAGCTAAGAGATGAGACACTGACCTCTTTATATAGAATTATGGATTCTGTTGCATCTGGCCTGTATTTCACCACACATTTTCTGAAAGTAGAATTGAAAAGCAACATTTCTGTCTTTCAACAGACACACAAAAAGACTAAATTACTATCAATACAATGAAAACAATAGTTTTTTATCAAAAGAAAAGGGTACTGCTCCTCTTGCTGCTCCCCAGCACTTGGATCACTGCAGCACAGCTGGCTAAAAGGATTTTATTAAGAGAAAATGAGAAGCAGAACACTAAAAACTGCTTCATGACAAAAGGAAATGTTAATGAGAAATCTTATGCCTGAGCATATAACCCTGTCCTCAGACAGGTGTCCATATCCCTCACTCATCCTGTGGCAAGCCACACTGCAAAAGTCAGCAGATAGACCCAGTATTAGTGTTGACTTGGGATTACTGGAAGCACTGTGGTCAAACGTCTCAAGTCAGGTTTTTTCCATCTCAAAGACTACTTTTGCAGTCTTTCATACTGCGGTGGGTGTAGGAGGATTTCTACAAACACACTGGACGGCCCCCAAAACTAAGCAAATGATAGCCTGCTCAGATTCTCTAGTAGTAGCCAGTGACTATTATCTGCAAAAATGCTAGAACCTCCTAGTTTAGTAAGAAGAATGTAAGGGATTTTTATATGCCAAAAGCAGGAAATGCATGTTATTTTGAAAAAGGATGTCTACATTTCCACTAGGGACTTAAAGAGAGAGAAAAATTTACCAGAAATGTTATACCCAGCACCATTCTGGCGTTTCTCATCATTACACATTTCTTTTTTCTTTGTTTTCAAATGCTCTCTTGCCTCATTTTAGGCTACATCTCCCTCCTGCCTCCCACACAAGACACATCTAGTAAACATTGGAAACCTAAAACTCAGCTGTCACTAAAAAAACCCAAGATACAATACTCCTGAGGGGAAAAGAGAACCAAATTTCTTTCCCATTTTTCTCATTTTCTTCAATTGAAATGGTTACAAAATAGAATTTTGACTTACAAAATTCACTTATTCCTTCGTTAAACAATTCAAAATGACAGAGTGTGAGAGCGTGTGTAATATGAGTTTAGAAGCGCCATTTATCAGACTTCAGTTTGGGTCAAGGTTGCCTTCTGTGATGTCTGAGATAGACACAAACTCAATCTCTCATAATGAAGGGGTAATAAATACTGAGAAACAAGTTGTGAGATTGTGCAAGTGTTATACATTTTTTTACTGAGAATCTGGATCCAACAAAAATTCTAAGATGGAAGGGGGAAGGAAGGCAGACAGTTCTACAGCAATTCACGCCTTGATTTCATGGCTCATTCACTTCAGTATCAATAGTGTCCACACAGAAGATGCACTATTATTTCACATAACGAAGGGGGAAGCTAAACGATTAGCTTCATTGCACACTGCAGCTACATTGACATTTGTAAAAACGTCCAAATCCAAAGGGATAAATAATTCACAGCTTTGCTGAAAGATAGTATCAAAGGGGTTTGATAGATTGTTAAAGAAGAATGCAGCTGTAAAAGTCTAGCATATCCAAGCTGGAGGGAATTTGGACTAGCCTACTATGTACTCACATTTCTAGAGAACTGTTAAGCTAAACCCCCCTAAACTTTCTTTTTCAACTACAAATGATCCTTATGATAAAGCACAGGAAAATTTTAAAAAATTATCAAAAGATACCCGACCAAAATGGGTCTGTAAAAGAAGCTTCAGGAAGGCAATGAGAGAGGGGGATGGCTTGTAGTTTTCTAATTACTTCTTTAAACGCATTCTTAAATTGGAACAAGAATTATAACTTAGAGTTCCTTTCTCTGTGATTTGACAAATCAACAATTTATCCATTGTAAAAATAATGATATGTTTCATTTATTTTCAGTGGTTCTTTTAATAGAATATTATAGTCTTATAATTGCAAGGACAGCTGAAAAGCTTCTTTGAGAATGCAGAAATCTGTGCACTACAGAAACATCTGTGATGTTCTGTAATTCTGTTAACAATGAATGTAATGGCTTTATTTGTTTCTCATGGTATCCTCTGCATTCCAAACATTTGAAGATACTCACTCAAATAGACGTTTATCTGATTTTAACCCTGGAGGGCCCTTGTCCTGTCCGCATTCCCTCCAGCCAGAGCTGGGATGCTTTTCAAAACCAATCCTCATAAGATCTGTGGACAACAGTTGCAGAATAAAAAAAGGGGTTAATTCTATACAAAATACCACTTTTCCCCTTTAAGAGCTTCACTGCCTGAACTGACAGTAGGACTAAGTAGTAACTCATTCTCCCACATGTTGAAATAGCATATAGGACCTGAAAAGACCTGGTTTAAGAATGGTCAAGCCCAACCCTCCATGTTGCAGACAGTTGTGAGCACTCCCTTTGCTAACAGGTCCTTCTCACTGCTGAGAACATTTCTAGACATGCTTTTATTTTTGTAGATTTTCAGGACCTAAACCCTTGTTTATTGCTATAGCAAATATTGTGAGAACAATAAGAAATCTTGTGGTGTGGGTTGTTCTAAAGATGCATCCAATTTGTTTATTTTACATTTTTTTCCAATTTGTCTCCTACAGGGAGAGGTCTTAAACAGGTGCAGACATATCCTTTTGCCTTCTGTTCTTCCTCAATTCCTTCAGTTTTGGACTTTCAAGGCTTCTTCTAATCCCCTATCCTGATTTCACCTTGGGGTTCCCCAATGCTCCACTCTCCTATCTCTCTGATCCCCACATCCACCTTCTTTTTTGGATATTCAACTACTACCTTGGAGCCACGGAGTCACAAATCTACCCTTTTATTCCTGACCTAACTTTTCCAAACTAAACTCTCAGCATGTCTCTCTGAGCTCCAGTGGATAACGGTCAAATTAAGGTCAAAATTGCTACATCTTCTTCCTGAGGTATTTGAGGCTACTTTCTCACTCATTTACTGTGGATAATGGTATATACATTAATGTCACAGAGATGTCATCTTTAACTCGTTCCTAGTTTTCGACTGTCAAGAATATGGAATACATCTGAGTTCTACTGCACAGCACCTGCCCTTCCACGCCTTCACAAGACTAAAAATTTTGTCCAGGTGATCATCTATTGTCTTCATATTTGCAACTTTCTTTTATTTGGAATTGAATAAAAGAACATCATTGTTTCAATGTGTACAAAATACTGATTCTTGCAAAGATTATTACCTGTCTCACTGAGTGAGACAAGCAATGCATCAACTTGCAGCGTAGTGTCTCCCTCCTCTACCATGATGTGACTTCTTGAAGTTGTTCACAGCTTTTCCTTGCCCTATTTAACTATTATCTGACATTCAGGTTCAAGAGGTTGAAGCCCACCTCCAGCTTATAAGTATTTCCTACATGTGGTGAATTTTCAAACAAGAAGCTTCAGGCTCACACCCAGGATCCTCTTTATGCTTGGGAGACATTTCTAATAAAAGTCAGAGAACTACCTTATGATCTTTCAAACCATTTCCATAAGTGTCCTTTCCCTAACAGAACCTGGATAATGTTGATCCCATTGATGCATCTGGGACATTAACTGCTGTTTTTAACTGTGTCATTCCTTACTGATTTTTGCTCCCAGTCTCCTAAGTAGACCAGATGGTGAACTGGCCATAGACAAAATTCATGCTTTACATCTTCATGGAGAGCTCAGCAGAGGGAAATCCCGTCTCATATATAGGGCCCCAGAAGCTGTGATAACACAAACCTGTGAAGTGCTAGTTCTAATATACAGCGTGACCATAAATAATAACCATAAAATCTCCTGAGTTCTGAAAAACATTGGTTTTGATACTTCTGTGATCTTCTTTACAGCACTGAACGTTCTCACTGGAAACCTTGTCCCATTTGGCCTACACAGAATGGGGTGACATTCAGATCACCTGACATTAGACATCTTCAATGTGGGCATTTCATTCTGTAGTAATTCCCTAGACCTCCTGTGGTGAAGACAACAGATGAACAAACACCTCTGGGCACAACTCATCTCATCCTGAGTAGTCATCTATGGCAGAGGTGAGTTGTGGCCTCATTGCGCTTATTTTCTCCTGTTGTTTATGAAGATGGACAGAGCTTCAGTGCAGAAGCAAATATAGGCAGTGTAGATGTCTAAAGTTAGGAGATGTAAATCCCAGTTCTGTTATAATGCCTGGAGGCACAAGGCAGCAGTGTACTTTTCTCTGGGCATTTCAAATTCTGTCTTTATTTAAGGTGTTAGCACAGAACTTATACCAAGGGTGTATATGGAGGGAAAATTTGTCTCATCAAACACAGCCGAAAGAACATTTATTTTCTGTTCCACAAAAGAAATAGCAGCTGCTCATTTCTGATATAGCCAATACACTGATCTATAGTTTCAGCTGGCATGAGAACAATGAGAGCTTAAGTCTTGCATTTTCCTTAATTTTTATGTAGTTTTAATTGATTTTAAAGTTTATTCAGCACCATCCCCTTTGCCAGGTTTCTTGTTCATGTCCTAAAACTAACCCTTGGACAAATGTAAAAGCAAAGAGAACTCTGAAACACTATCTGTATGTTCTTTTGTCTTGTGAAATGTAAATTAGGACACTGGGTGAATAAAACTGCTTCGCTTTGTGTCATGAAATGTAATTGTGGGGCTATGGCAGGGTCAAGATTTATGAAGCTATCAGGACTGGAGTGGGCAGGGTGCCAGCTCACACCTGCAGCACTGTTTTTGCTGCTTTCCAGACAAGTAACTGTGGAGTAAGAAACACTAGTTTCTAAGCTGACATTATTTAACTGATCAGCAGGCACCCCTTCGAGATGGACAGGAAATTTACAGATTGGGGAAGAAATTATGAAAATAAAAGACAGGAAAATTGCTAATTTGAATTAATATAAAGTAAATAGAAAGTATATTTGAACAAGAACAAAGAGAGTAATAGAAATAATAAATAATTTGAGCAATTTAACAAAAACCCTAACTATTTAGACATGAATAAGGGAAAGAGGAGTTATGATAAAGAAATTAGAGAAAGGAAGTGAAGGATTTTGACATAGTGATATGTCTCAATAACAACTTATTTTTAACACAAGGAGCTAACCTAAAAAATGCCTGAAAAACAAACAAACAAACAAGCAGAAAACCCAAACAAACAAAAAACCCTCACCACAAACCAAAACAAAACAAGCAATAAATAAAAGGACCCGCATATGTGTCTCTGCCTCAGTGACCAGGTTTCTATTGATGCCCATCATACTATTCTCCTTCTTACTTCTTCACAGCTCCTTACCAGATTACAAAATCACCAGCTTCTGAGGCTGCTGGGGAAAGCAAAATAATCTTCACATGAGTCAAATGCACAAAACAAAGGATTACAGAGAAAAGATTCAGCATTTCTTGTGTATGCTCTGCACTACCTTCCCAGTTATTAAATGGAGCTAACATCAGTGTGGCAGAAATTTGACAAGGCATTTGCTGCAAAAAAACCTTAAGTATGCAAATAGTCATAGTTTCCATTGAACAAAAGGATTAGTTCAAACACAATTTTTTCTACTTTTCACTTTATGAGCATACATTCATATTTCACATATTAATTTAAATTGCAGTCTTTTGAGTGCTGGGAACTTCGCTTCTCCTAAATATTTTTCCTCAATCACAGAGCACAAGAAGCAGATGTGCACATGGTGAAAGAAACCGTTAAAACACTCACCAAAAATGGTGTAGCTTTTCTCTACATATATAATTATTTAAAGAACTGTTTTCAATATTGTAAATTTGTATATTTGGAAGGTTAGTCAAACAAGAGAAATTATTACTGTGCTGTGTAGTCCTGTAATGGGGAGAAACAAGGATAAACCCAAAGTGAACAAGAAGCTATAATGACTTCTTAGAATCACACAACTGTGCCTCTGCTCAAACCAGGTGGATATGCTAGATCCTCCTCTGTTTCAGATGCAAGGAATCCAAGCCTGTCCTACCTTACCAAACACACTCCAACAGACAACTGTCAAACACAGCAAGAGCTGGCTACTCAGCTAGGAACAATTGATACAAATAATTTTGAAGTCTGTAGTTTTCAGATGCCAACATTTTGGTAATGCCCTATTTCTATCTCACATTTTGAACTTCTATTAAATCTTGGTCTAAAGCCTTTTTCGTATTTACAAATTCCTTAACTCCACCTATCCAACATCATAAGGAATAATATATTCTTTGATAGTTTGAAGAATGTAGTTCTCTCCATCTGGGCTCGTTTTGGGGATTTTTGTTGTTTTTTCTATTTTGTTACACTTAACTTAGCTTCCAAATGACAATGTTAGCATTCATTAGCAAGATCTTCTACACTCTCAGCCAATCGAGTTCACATTTTTATTAAATTCTAAATAGAAGGACAGATAGTGCAGAAATGATCATTAAAATGTTTCCATGTGAAATAAAAATATCTATTTAATGATTTAGTTCCATCCAGCTAGAATAAGATTTCTGTTGGCATGCAGAAAATTCAACATGCCAATCTGGCGTTGCATTTCTCATTGGAAGCCTCCACTGCATTACAGTGCATTATAAGAGGCTAAAAATTGGATTAATATCATCTCATTATTTATGTTTTTAAAAAGTCAGAGCCTTACCACTGCACAATACTGAGAAAGTTGATTCAGGAAGGAAGTTTATGTATTAAACCTAGACTTCAAGTTAAATGGAAGAGAGTGTACATAAACTCTGGGCACTGGATTACTACTATATATTTTCATTTCTGCTGGCACTAACCAGACAATAGGTGTGGAAATAACAATTAAGTTGAAAAGCCTGACTACTTACCACATCACTATATGGATTTATGTCTCTTTCTGCTGTTTATATCTAAATTTAAAAATAATAAAAGAACATTTTACGGCTAATGTTTGCTAGATCCTATTACAATTTCTTCCTCCTCCTAGTGTACTTTTCAACAGTGTGTACAGCAGAAAAGGGCAAGGAATTAATCAGAAAGCCAAAAGAGTTGGGTTACACAGTGTGTAGAAAGCACTTGAGCTACATTATTTGCTCAATTTCTGTAGGGAGTTGTGAAATAGAGGTCTTAAATTTAACATGTCTGGCTCACTTCCACCTGGATTCACTTCAAACCCGTTGCCTGCAGCTTGCTGAATACAGAGTGGGGAATCAGTCATTACATTAAGAACTGATGGCAAATGATTCCAATTCACATTTTTCAGCTGGTATGTTTTTTAACCTGGAGCAACACCAAATTGAAAAATTTTGCAAGCTGGGCATAAAAGCTGTGTTGTAGACTAAATGTATTTCCAGTTCTATGAAGTCCACTAGGGGATTTTTCTCCAGCATTTCTCCAGTTGCTATGCTACCCACTGAAGTTACAAGGCCCACTATATCTTCAATTCTCATCCTGTTCTTTGTCTCTCTGCTACCAGTCAGTGACAAAGCTGCTCAGCTGCTGTGATCTACAGTTTAGCATTGACCCAATTTCAATACATTTGTAAATGCCTGATATAGACTTACAAGCTATTTGCTGCTAAGATAGAAACACAACTTTGAAATTAACCTGCTGCACTTTCTGATTTGAAGTATGAATTTTGGTTCTATGATATTGCAGGAGTCGTATATCTTTTCTGTTCTCTATAAAAAATATAGTTGTTAGTCAAATGCATTTGCTCATAGAGACATTTCACTGCTCTATAAAACACTGATACACATTCCTTACTTAATTTTTTGAGAAAACTCTGACAATTTCTAGAACTTATGGATGTGGATAAAAATTTTACTTCCCAGAATCTTATATAATAGAGAAAGGAAATCACAGTATAGAAAGGATATCTGTCAAACCTGAACTCTGCTACTGATGTCGTTTTAACCAGGGGACCCTAGTGGCTGTATAACACTAGAGTTGTTTAAATGTGTATTGATTTTGTGATGTTGAAAAATGTAAATTTACAAATTAGAGGAGAATGTTTTAATCGTGTCAGAAGACAGCAGATCCAAAATAAATTTCCAATGTATCATAACATAAACTTGATAGAGAAAAATCTTGACACAAAATAAATTTAAAAAAACCCCAACCCTAACTGATTTTTTATTTTAAACAAGATACAACTTTCATTCCTGTAACAACTTAATGCATACACTCTCTTGTCCCCATAAAAGTATTTATACATTCAGTGACAGTAAAAGAGGAAAAGGGTTCCATTTGAGCTAATCTTTCACAGGAAATGCAACCACAACAAATACATTTCTGTGACAGTGCCACTCAAATCAGTTTTCTCTGAACAGTGTTATGAGAGTCTTTAAATGCTATGACTAGCTGGTCAAGTCAGTGACTTGTTTCTGTATATTTTCTTATTTGTATTTCTGTAGAAAATTTTTATGGTCAGAGACATTTGGTTATAAGTAAATATAAAGACATTGGTCAGTGCAACATTTTCTATCAGTCGATCTCAGTATGTGAAGGGAGGTCTTAGCATCCATGTAGGAAATTGGAAGAGAGAAAGAGGGAAGAGCAGAATTCCCAGACATTATACAGTGAGAAAGTGACAAATTTAGGAAATGGATTGAGAAGTAAAAGAAGAGCTGTGGGTACATTTTTATCATAGCTTTACAATGAAAGTTTCTTCCCATCTCTTCCATGATGAAAGACCTACCAAAAGTAACTTGATCACAGAGAGAAAAGGGTCAACATTCTTGTCATACTTCATTCAATGGCCATTGTTTGGGATAACCTTTCATCTGTCCCGGGAACAATGTGTGTGTTTGTGTATTGAGATACTTTTCAGGAAAGAGATTTGAGGGCTGCGTTTTAACAGAAGGAAAGAGAGAGAGAAGGAAAACATATATCGTTTTGCTCCTCATTGGAAGTGCCTCAAAAACTACATCAACTTCAGCACAAAAATTCACTCTTTAGAAATCATGTTCCTATACATGATTTTCAACTTGAATCTGAAGTAGAAAACTGAAAGGTTTCTTAAAAACCTTTTAAGAAGGTTTAAAAGAACCTTTAAACCTTTAAAGAAGGTTTTTTCATTAAAAAAATGTTTTACTCAGAGCAATGGCTACATCAGTGACAGAGCATGAAGAGTTCTACATTTGTTGGAGAGGTGCTGGGAACTCAAATCCAACTGCAATGCACACGTCAAGAGGAAGGATTCAGAAAGCTTTCATTGAGGGCCAAAACAAGAATATTCTATACTACATTTGATCCTGATGCAGCCCAAAAAGATAGAAGTCTTGTGATAAAGGCTGCAATTGTGAGAAAATCACATCTGAGATGCTTTGTTAACCCCAACCTTACGTTTGTGCTGGTGGAGCCAGCAGAGAAATAGAGGTGTCTGTCAAAATCACGTAAGGAAAGGGATCATGTCATGGTAGTTAAGCCAATAAACAGCACAAGAGCTGTCTGCAGTTCTAACACCCTGCTCAGCCACACTGGACCCGGTGTGCTTCCAGTACATTCTAGCTGTAAACAAATTTTAAAACTGTGTTAAAATTGTCGCTAGAGCCGTTGCAAGAGGGAGGAGAATCCATCACTGCAGGTGCCACAAAATATTCTTACTTCCACAGACAGAAGATAAAACATATCCATGATCTAGTCAAACAGTTTGGTGGAGTTGCAGAAGTTATATGCATTATGTGTTTATTTTGTGAAGTGCTCTCTGCTTAGTCAGAACATCCAGAACCCATTCTTAGACACAGCTATAATTCGCTCTCCATTGACTCTTGATTAAAATTATGTTAGATAAGACTTTCACTCATTATAAAACATTGAAAGGAACAGATAATATTGAATGTTTCTCTGAATCAGCAGCCATGGTATCTCCAATTCTATATTTGGCTAAAGTGAAACATTTCTGTAATGGCAACTTCTTTTGTGTTGTGTGTGTTTTAAACAGAAATTTTAAAAATATACTGGAGAACCATATAAAACTTGTTGGGCTGCAGAAAAAGCCATCATCTTCCTCAAAATGCATTTTAACTGCCACTTTGTCATGCTGATGCTACCTGTTATTGGTTGAAAATAAGAATTTAATCAAATAGCACACATTTCTGAACATATTTGACCCAGAGAGTTTACTGTTTAGGTCGCTGTTCTGAATTTTGCAGGTATTTCTTTTGACATCCACTCATTCGCTGATGAGTTCAACTGGCAAGTGGAAGCTTCCACACAATGGAAGTACAAGTGTTTGTTTTTCCAGGACAGTGTCTAAAGGAAGATGAGATACTCTTGAGAATCTAAATTAAGCCAATTTCTTATTTTTTCAATGCTTATGTCTTTCAAGTGTTTCAGATTCAGCATCTCTCTAGGATGTTTCTGAAAAGGCTGATTCCTCCATAAGTTGGAGAGTCTGTTAAATTCTAGATGAGACTTTTTGGCCATATAACAATATGCCTAGAAATTAAGCCCAGACACAGCGCTTTATTTTGAATTACAGGTATTTTTTTGTCAACTATATAAAAATTATCAATTTCATTAGCTGATTCATCTCTGTCTTTGTATTCTAGTGCACAAACTAATTAACCAATCTGTCCCAGATATAAATGCAAATTAAGTAAAATTTTTAATTTTCAGGGATGTCTATTTCATCTGTGTGCAAATCATTTCTCTCAGAAAGGTACCATTTTTAATAATCTCTCTGGTAAGATTATATTTCTAACTCTTGACCCATCTTGCTCCACTCGATAGCCTAAAGAACCAAAGTTTATTGAAAAATTTGGCCCATTATTTTGTAGGGTTTTTTTACCAGACAAATTAAGTTTTCAACAGGGCTGGTAAAATCCCACTGTTTACAAAACCTTCCTTCAACCTGTTTGCACAAGTTTAATGTTTGGGTTTTAGGAAGCAATTCTGTGTCTCTAGTTTCTACCTTATTTTATGCTTCAGTGAACAATCGGGAAGAACAAGAGGCCAAATTAATTCCTGAAGTAATTCCATTTGCTGAAGTTGACTGATGATATAGCAAGGCACCTAGGAAAGAACTCATAAACAATGTTGGGGACTGACAAGATCAGTCTCCACTATGTATGACCAAAAAAAAAAATCCTTTAAAATTATTCCCTTTTGTCTGTGTCTGGAGGTATGAACAGATGTTTTAATTCATTTTTCACATTTGAGGATATCAGCAGTACTCTGGTGACTAAAAAATATGTCACCTCTATCTACGTACTTTGCTCTTTACCACAACTGATAAAAGTTTTGGTCTATCAATGTGTCTGCTTCAGGTTTTTAGAGATTGCTCTCTGCCTGGTAAAAAACTACTTATATACAAGTTTTTCTTTTGGTTTTGGCTTTAGCATAATTTTAGCACCTTATAATTTGCATCATATTTCATAAAAAAACAATTCATTTTCTAGAAGCTAGCAATGGTCTCTGGCTCTTGTGGTCTGACATTGTAAATACCGTCAGCCAGCACTGTGTTAAATTTTAAATTTTAAATAAATATTTCATCGTTCACAGCAATATTTCAACTATGGAACTAATAACAACTGGTAAACTTGGAACATGAAGCTTGCTAGATGACATATCAAAAGCGTATGTCTTGGCACTGCAGTTTTGAATGAAGTTTTGAGTGCCTGAAGCAGTGAATAACTTTGAAAAGCAACATGTTCTGACAGGTCATTCAGTACTCCTCTTACTTAGGCATAAAATAACACTTATCCTACTCTTTGCTTTCAATAGAATGTGATTTATACCATCATGAAGTGTATTATTTCTTTTTCTAATATGCATGGTGTTAACCCAGAATTTGCATTTTGTTGTTCTTTTGTTGTGTTTAGTCCAGATGGTATGAAACATCTTTTAAACTGCACTATGTCTTTACTGATGAAAGCCACATAAGTCTTTAAATCAACCTTTACATTCAAAGATTACCAAGGTGTAAGAATTTAATGCTGGACTTCACATAAAAAAAACCCCACAAAATGACAGGCTCAGCTTCCAACACACAGAAATTAGAATACTGAATAACTTTGATAACTTTGTTTATTCTCCTAAATACAACCTTGAATTAAAGTACGGTTATCTGTCATAAAACTTGTCAGCTGTGTTGATCTTCACTTAAACTGTAAGAATTTTAAAGCAATGACTGTAGATATGTTTTGCTCTTTCAAAATCTGTGGCTTCAGGATGAATGACTGATAACTGAGGTTTGTACATGTTTCCACAAGACAACAATCAAAAGATTGAAGGGAAAGTAAACTCAGCATTTTTGGGGTTTTTTGGCAAGATAATGTATGAGCAATTGTCATACAATTATTTTCTGTACTTAAAAGTTTGTTGAGTTTTTATTTAGTTTTTAAATATTGTAGTCTTATACAGACCTGGTAGAACATAAAGAAAGTGGGTAATTAGGTAATGCAGTGTAAGTTTGCCAGGGGAAACAATCTCTAATGAACGAGTGTGTTTGTACTTTCACCTCAATTTCTCACAATGGTTGTCACTGATCTCACCTTAGTAACATCTGTAGAAACCAGGGATGTGCCTTTTTCATCAGGAATCGGTGGACCTCCATATCTCTACAAAAAGTAATCCCAAACCCACATTGTGGTGGTGCTTACTCTCTTTTCCCCACCCTTGTTTTCAGCATTTGTATGTCTCCAACTATGGCAGACTGGAACTTTCTGAAGATACACTGACTATACCCTCAGTATGCCCCAGAGATGAGAAAATAGTATATCTGTAATCTGCAGGGTAGAACTTGAGTTAAAAGTATATACCTAGTTTATAGAAGAACTGAGATCAACTAGGTACAAGTTGATTTGTCCCAAGGTTTCTGGCTTACAGAGAAGAATTTAGAGAATAAGAAATAAAAATAACTGAAAACAAGAAAGACGCACATAAAAGGATTTTACTTGTAAAAACTTTATTTGTAGCTCATCTGGCCAAGTCAAGCTATAACAGCCTGACTAACAAAATTCGACAATTCACCTAATCCTTTCTAGAAGAGTTTTGGGGTATAAATGAAATTTTGAAACTTGAGAAAACAAATTAGAAAAAGTATTAAATTAATTTTCAAAGAGAAATGTTGAATCATAAATGAATATAAATAGTGAATAAATTAAATAAATTAAATACTGAATAAATTAAATACAGAAACTTCCCTTTTTGCAGACTTTTTCAGTTTAGAAGCAATTAATGTTTCTGAATATAAAAAAAATTTTTCTGCAAATATACTTTTATAGAAAATAAATTGCTCATAAAATATATATCTTTGGAGAAATCATTGCTATGGCTGGGCAAAAGGAAACAATTCTGAAGATTTAAAATCTGGATTCGTGTCTGGGACAAGAATGTTTACATTTGTAATTTCCACAGTTAACAAGGTAAAAAAAATTACTTATAGTGAACTTCTGTAATTTACAGGGTTTTGCATTTCACCCAGTTTCACTCATCTCAACAGAAATGAGCTGGTTTACCTATTTTAACCTATATGCTAAGCAAAAATTACTTATAGATCACAAAAGCAGGTACAGACAAACCTAATCTTTTTTTCCTACACACCCCCTGCAAATCAGCTGACATAAAGCAGACTGGAAACTGGTAACTCGCCTCACCACATGACTGGCCAGGCCAATATGCCTTGCTGAGATATACACTGCAAACCTAAGCTAATGAACTTTTCTTGAAGTTTATTTCTTTAAACACCTTGCTCTGGGACATCTATAGACCCTGCCATGTTTAACAAACTTACCTTTCATGTGTGCCCAAGATAATTGATTTAAAAATAACTCAAGTGTGTTTTCACAGCCATACTAACACCTTTCAATTGCAGGAAGGCAAAGCCCTGGTGCTGCAGAGATTCTCCAAAGAGCATCAGATGTAGCAATGAGACCAGCTACTCAAGTTACTTAGAAAATTAGAGTAGGTCAGAATTGTTGGTGTAACCAAATTGTAGCTATGACCAAAGCAGTGTTGAGTGAAAGGAGGGAATGTAAGGCTGATTTACAGGTAACAAGGACACAAGCAACACCCCAAGCTTTCAGTACAACTCTCTATTCACAGAACTTGAGTCACTCAGAACACTTAAGTCACAGGTACTCTCTGGCATGTACCATTTTTAGCATTTGCTATTGTTCCCTCATCAACAAATTTGAAAAAGTTTCATTAAAGTTGAAATATACAGACTTCAGCATCTCATAATATAATACATAGTAGTAAAAGAAAAATAATGAACAGAAAATACTTCAAACTCGGTGGAATGTTTTCCACAAACACGTTGATGAAATCAGACCAAAACAACAATTGGATGGAATTTTTTTCCACTAGAAACCATTTCAGCAACTCCAGTTATTACAGTTGCTCTGGGTTTATGTTACTGTAAGAAGGAAAAACATGTCTTAAAAAAAATGTGGGTTGTTTTTACAAAGGATGTGGGAGTACAAAGTACGTGACAGTGCACAGTGTACTGAACAAGAATCTCTGAGTTCTTCTCATTCTCTACAAAAGGGACAAAATGACCTGTTACATCTATTATTAGTTCCTGTTGAGAAACTTAATAAAAACAAGAAAGCAATTTTTTATTACGTAAACTCTTAGCACAACTTCAGAAAGAACAAAAAATATAAGTTACAATTCAGTTTTTGCAGCCTTTTATAAAACAGATTTTTTTGGACAGGTTTTTGGTGCTAAAATAACATTCAGGCCTTAAATAAGCAGTTATTTAACATACACAATGGCATGTCCACAGGCTTTAGAATAACAGGTCCTTGCTGAGAAGGCAAAACACTTTGCTCTTCATCTCTTTTATAAATTGCTATAATCTGAGTCCAGGCCTTCAGTTTTCCTTTACCTGCATAATCCTAAACAATGAGATCTTTAATGAAAGAATGAACATTTAAGCTGCTTTTGCTCACCATTCAAAGTAAGGTGTTTGAAAACCATACTTTCAAAGGACCAATGTGAATTACAGGGAAGGAATTTTTCAGAATGATGAGCCATAATGACTTTGTGACTTTGTGACTTGGGCAAAATGACAGTGTTAGTGCTAATAATATCAGATAACATTATTTATATTAATGCTTTCTGCCTAATAGTGAAGCACACTTAGAATGTAACTTTGCTGAAAATCAGTACTGTGTTCTGAAGTTGCAAAATGTGGGGTTCAAATCCTTCATCAGCTTTTTAAAGTGCTGTAGTAACATAGTAATAATGGCAGATACCATAATCCTTCAATAGTCTATACACGTGTATACAACTGAAATGCATTTTTTCTGGAATATGGCATTCCATAAATCAATAGGATGGGGCCAACATTGTCAGTAGTAACATTACTCATATTTTAGGGCATTCAACAGGACTTAAGAAATTCAGCGATCCCCAGGTGGGCACAAGAACCTGTATAAGAAATTAGACACACTGAAGTATGCCTTCTTGTAATACATTTTATAACAACTCAGAGTGCCTGAAACCCTGCAAGCAGGGCTGAGCTGGTCACAGGCTCAGTGAAAATCTAAGAAACAAATTCTGTACAAAGATATTGTGACTGCATAAGCTTTGCTGTCAAGTTTTGGCCACAAAAAAAGTTCTGGTTTTATCAGTATAGACACGGAGCCTAGACACAAAGAGAAAACATTTAATTGTATACAAAATGTTGCAATACAAATTAAATATAAAACTAGTGAAATCCATAGGAATCCATGGATTTATAGCAGATTGGTCACATCAGAGTGATCAGGCTCTGAGGAACCTTAGAGGAAAATCGTATTCAATTTCCTCTGTAAGTTTTCAAAGTTAATTCTTTTTGGAAGCACTTACTAGAAATATCCTCCTGTGAATGCGAACAAAAAAGGACTG
This sequence comes from Ptilonorhynchus violaceus, assembly GCA_013397565.1. Lineage (NCBI taxonomy): Eukaryota > Metazoa > Chordata > Aves > Passeriformes > Ptilonorhynchidae > Ptilonorhynchus > Ptilonorhynchus violaceus. The sequence continues at coordinate 272,025 of VZRJ01007954.1, read as the reverse complement.
TGAATCCCCCAGCTTAACTTTACTGTAAAATATTAGATAGATATCACCAAATGTAAATTCTTTTCACATAGATAATAATGGACTTGCAATGAACAGTCGCCACAGGGGTTTTTTTTGCTTTTGGAGCTCCACCACCACCCCTTTACAAATTTGTGTATGCTAACTGACTCTGCTCCTTTTCTTTTAGCAATACAAGGAATTTATCTCTTTTCATAAAAATGAGCATGTTAGCATATTTTTGTCTTGTATGTACAATTTATCCTTTTGTTCTGACCACCTTTGACCTTAAATAAGTAAATGAAGTTCCCTTATTACTTATAGTTGAAAGGCTCTGCAAATCTCTGTTCTGCAACATTTCAAATGCCTGGGCTTTTCAGTTTTCATATAAAACAACCTGAAGTTGCGCAATTTTGAAATAGGATAGCATTTTCCTTCCAAATCAACTGGTTTTTCTGCCTGTACTTAAGAAACTCATACTAAAAGTCCATTCAGAACGTGAGAAAGAGAGAAAAAACAGAATGTCTAAACCAAAAGTGGATGGATAGAAGTAAATAAAGAAGCTTTATTTTCTTTGTGAGAAAAAAAAAAGTTAAATCGTCAACCTGAATGGTATTCTTATTTTTTCCCATTGGCTTCACATAAGATTAGACTTTGAGAAAACATAAAACTGGTATTGTAAAGTGAGAATACATCTTTTCATTTTGTTTGTTTGCATTTTTTTGCATGGTGAGGGGGAGTGGGGAATGCGTCATTTTGGTATTGGGGGTATTACCATAAGGAAATAAATGCAATTTTCTTTGATTCTTCTTACCAGAATTAATTGAAGTGTATAAGATACAAAAGTAATCTTGCAAATAATTCTGCACAGAGAAAAATACTATTAAAAGTTTGCACCACAAAACAGTGCAAACATTCTGCCATGATAAAAAATCCTATTTAGCATCCAGCCTCCTAGCAAAAGGTTTCAAATTACCTTTTTGCCCAGGTGTTACACTGGTCTTGTTAGAAAAGGATATGTAATGTTGTCTTACAAATAAAAAGGAATTAAATTTGATTTATGAAAAAGACAATGTCTTTATATTGTTATATGAGGATATTGTGAATTACTGTAAGGTTTAACATGTCGCTGTAACTGTACTGTTTAAAAGAAAACAGTATTGTTTCTTTCCACGTACAGAGGCAAAACTAACAAGGACAGTATTGAAGTACTGAGAGAAGAGCAATGTTTACTTTGCATGGATGCAGTGCACAGAAGCTTCCACGGATTCCTGGATGACCTGGTCTGGTTCTTACACTGGGAGGAAAACCATGAATTTGTGGGAATGTGAAATCGTTACCCTATGGACACACTGTCTGGTTCAGGGCAAGGACTTGAATTTGTCTTTTAATTTGAACTGTGTGACCTAACCAACAGGCCACCAAGAGGACGTCTTTTCTCCAAAGGGAAACACATACGTATATAGGTATGTGTATTTTTTATATATATATATATATATATATATACACACACACACACACACAATATATGCATGCATACACTTATGTACATATGACATTCATCCTGATGGGGAGCTTTTAGATTTTGTGTCTTTACAAGTCTCAACTGAAGGCAACAGAATTTCTCACCTTGCTGCAAGATGAGATAGGTTGGCAACCCACATGCAGGCTAACTTTAGGGAGCCCCAGGCTAGTTAAAACCCCAGGTCAGACCCATGCATTAGTGTCTTTGTTTCATGGAGTAGTTGTGGACTCTTCACCTCCCCACTGCAGCACCTACTCTAATTTCTGGCTCAGTAGAGTTGCTACGATCCCTCGTCATACAGTTCAGAAACATTGTGAATTTGCAAAGTACTATCTATGGTGCTACATTTACAGTCTGGATCTGAAAAGTCACAGTGAAAAATTAGCAAACCTTAAATCACAAAAGAATTCCTTGGTAATTATTGGTACAGATTAATTTCTAATAGTTTCAGGTCCTGGACACACTTGCATGTAGGCAGCCAAAGGGTTTGTTTCCAGTGTATACCACCGGACCAACCAGAACAAAACCACAGAGCCAGTGTCTGTGCCCATGAATAAAAGCGTCTCATGTACCCTGCCTTGGCATATTCGAACTGCTAAATGGGAATGATGCTTAGTCATAGTAATTCCCAAACCTTGCTCAGGATTTGTGGGGTTTTTTTCTGGCATGGAACACAACCACGTCAGAGGTTACAGGGCAGCAACCCCTGCCCCAGAGAGGAGACCTGGTGAACCCTCCTGTCACCCACCCCAGGTTTGTAGGACAGGCTCTCCCTGGCTCTCTAACTTGCCTTGATGAAGATAAAGAGGTCAGTATATATATAAGAGATGAGTATAAAGAGTATAAAATGTATATTACAGCACAAATAACTTTCCTCATGCTTCAGACCAGTTCAGCTTGTCATTTTAGAGGCAAAGACTTTCTCAAATGAGCTTTGATCATCCTTAATGGATTCTTTCTGTCTGTTTGTCAACCTGAAAATTAAAATAGCTGTTTGAGAAAGCACAACAGTGTGCTGCAGCAAGGAGAGATTTATCATTTGTTCTGACTAATGAAGACATCATCACCAGTGTAAATCAAACAGGCCAGATATGATTAGCCACTGATATTTTCCTTAAAAATCAAAATGCCTTTGTCCACAAAAGCAAAACCAGCATGTAAATATCAGGTATTTGTTTTACTAATAGCAAAACTAAAATTACTTTCTTTCTTTTTCAGCTACAGGCCTGGACATAGATGAAATCAACAGACTTTGCACATTTTATAATAAGATAAACAAAGACGTAAAATGAGGAGATAAAACAGACATGTATTAATGAATGCTAAGTTATTCCAATATCTAAATTAATTATATGCTTAAAGAATGATTGCCTCTTTTTATCTTCTGCTAACTTACAAACAAGAAAAGAGATCAAGAAACACAGCTGGGCATTTATTAATTCTATTCTTCCCTCTACAATTAAACTTTAATCTGTTTCAAAGGACATTTGGGTTCTGTCCAATGCAGTTGCCACTTAAAGCAGTGATTAAAGATATGAACATTACCTGTAGCAGCATTTTGGGGGAAATTTGGTGTCTGGCAGAAATACACTTTGCAGCAAAAGAAGCAAAGGTTTTTATACAGTGGGTAATACACAAAATTAGTTCTAATTGATGTTTCTACAAACAGACAACTGGCTTTCCTTTTTGAAAAAGCAGCATCTGTGAAGTTTTATTTAAATATTTTACCTAATCTGAGTAGTCTTTAGAAAAACTAAGAACCAAAATCCTTTAATGTCACTAGCCCTCAGCTGGGATTCATTATAAATAACCATCTATAACTTAAAAGCTGATTTAAAAGTTGTATAATCAAAATCAAGACTTCAATCACAAGTAGCAGGTTTTTAAATCCAAATGTTTATTAAAAGATCAGAACCCTTTCTTCTCACAATGAGAAAGGGTAGCATCAATGAAAAGCAGCACGGTTTCCGCCTCCTTGCAGACAAAGTGCCTGCTGTCAGTCGCTGCACACATCAGTCTTTGCCTTGGGCTGGGCAGCAGGATTTGTCTGCCTTCCCCTGGAGCTGAAATGAAATCCAGAAAGGAGGGATCTGTAATCATGCTACTGTGAAACATTAATATCCACCAGGCCACGAGAAGCTATGGCTGCCTCAGACATCAAATTAGATCAATTGGCCATCTGGGGTGAACACATGGAGGTACATAGAGAGAGCAGTGAGCAGCAATTAGTCTTCTGAGGGTTTCAGAAAGGAGTCTAATCAGTAACACAGAGATCGCATCTCTAACAGTACTGCAGTCTGAAGAACTTTTACCTTTAATGAGGTTTAAAAGCCCTAAACAAATCGGAATGCCCACCTAATGAGACAGCTATCAGTCTGGTCCAGCAGATACAGGGAAAGGAGCCTCAAACCTTGACCAGCTGCCTTTGGCCAAGGGTTGCGGGCACTCCAAAATAAGAGAGGGTCAAGCACACTTTTATCTGGTGCTCTGGAGAAGCCTTAATAAGGGCCAGCATCAAAGCACAGCTCCCAAAGTCAGCAGTTTGGGCAGAATAGTGCAAAGAAGGGGTCCTTCCCTGCATTTGAACAAGCCTAAATATTCTTGGGCATGCTAGTGACATGCCACAGAGCATATTGCCCAGCAGGCGTTGGGGCAGCTGTCCCTGCCAGGGCAGGGAATGCAACATGGGTGCACTGCCCTCAAGGCTGAGGAGACTGGTCGTGCTTTCAAGTGAAGTATCTGGGCCAGTTGACTCTGACCTATGCAAGGCCACCACAGAAGCAGGGAGTGACAGCAGCAGGTGACTTCCTGCTGCAGGGGACAGTGGCACCACCTGCCAACCCAACCTGTAGTCTGCAGAAGTTTGCTGCTTGCTGGGAACCTGCATCTGGGATGTTGAGGGGGACTGCCAAAGCTTGCCTGACCCTCTGACTAGTACCCCGTGATGTTCTTACATGTGGGCACCAGTGGCACTGCTGGGAAACCTGGAGAGTATTCAAGGTGACAACAGAGCTCTGGGGGTGGCAGTCAGGGACGTGGGGACCCAGGTGATGTTCTCCTCACCCCTGCCAGCATGGAGAGTGGAGAAGGTCTCCAATAATGCACGTCAGCCTTTGATTTTGGAGCTGGTGTTGGCAAGAGAATTCTTTTTTCTGTGGACATTAGACCCTGTCTGAGGATCAATATGTGCTTGAGCAAGGGTTAGGCCAGATGACCTCCAGAATTCTCTTCTGGCCTTAGCCTGCCTGTGATTCTATGAACCTATAACAGTAAATACAGCAGATATTACTCTGATGCCAGGTGAAGGGTGCTCGTTTTCTGCAATTTTTGGCTAAAGCTAAGACTGCCAAATATGAGACCTAAACTATGATCCTGACAAAACATTGCCAAACAAGATCTGTATTTAAATTATGATAGAAACAAAAGAAACTATTTAAAACTCGACTTAACAACCAGCAATTATGGCCAAGACCAGACAGTTGGTGTGATTCCATTTCCTGAAGTGGTACATAATTCTCTGGAAGGCTTACTCCATGGGAGGCGAAAGAATAAAGGCTGCTTCTCCCTCCCTTTGAGCATTTTACCCAAGTCCCTTCTGCTTCAGTTCCTCTGTCCTCTGCTGGAGCTTTCTGCCATTCACTGGAGAGCAGCTGAGCAGAAACTACCAAAAGTCTGCTGCCTGCCACCACTGTCCCTCTACAGATGAGTGACAGAGTTACGCCCTGCCTCTTACTTAGTTATTGGGTTAAGACTGTAAATGATAGCTGTGCACTTAATGTGAGAGCAAGGAAGTTTAGCTGGGATAAATGATCCTTTCTTCCTCATAGGGTGTTACTGAAAGCAAAAAAGAAGTAAAACAGGTCTCTTAATTGTCCTCCCTGACTGGTGTTAATCAGGCACTACTTCTCAGAGGTAGGTAAAACTACACTATAAACTGAGGTAGCTAAGTACAGTCACCTCTCAACAGTAAGAATTTGGCAGAAAATATTTTTTTATCAAAGTAAAAGCAAAAAGAGACCTCATGTCTTTGAATACAAGGATATATATTTCTTTTGATCCTAGCAAAAACTTGGGACCAGTTCTATCTTGTTTTAGAATAGGAGAGCCAGTTTGACATTGTTTCTGAATGAGCTGGTAGAAAACAGTGAAACACATAATGATACCAATTTATACTCAGACTCTAGCAAAATATAAATATTGAATTTTGTGTTTAATTGCCACTTACTCATTGCCACATAAATTAGAAGCTGCTATTCAGTAGCAAACCATTTGCTTAATGTGGTGCTACACATTTTATGTCAAACAGTTGTGGGCTTCTTTTCTTCCCCTACTTTGGTTAAAATATAAAGCTCCCTTTGGAATTGTTGGATTAATTTGGTTTGGTTTATAGTTTGGATGTGAATGGCTCACAGTCCATAGGGTCTAGCTTTCTCTTTTGTAAATAATTCCCTTTTTATGGTGCAATTAGGATGCTGTGTGATTTTGCAATGCACCTCAGAGGTGTGACAAATGGGAGGTACTCAAAGTTCTGTTGACAAATGGGAGGTACTCAAAGTTCTGTTACTTTTCCTCCCTGACAAAGCAGAACCTCAAGAATCCAGAATAAGGACTACAATGGTGTTTCTGCATACATTCATTTCACAGTTTCTACTGTGTAGCATACTTTTTATGCTGAGGCTTTACTGTGCTGCTGCATTTGTACGCAACTTTCACCTCCATCAAGGAGCTTCTCAGTATTATCTATTTATCTGTGCAAGCACAGATCAATACATGTGTTTTGTAATGAATTTGAAGCTATTTTTGTGAATGTTAACAGGTGTATACGAAATACATACAGATATTTACAATGCTTTTAACTCACAACCAAACAGAATTTATGGCAAATGATAGCATGAGAGTGCTTGTAACTTATAAAAACTGCATAAAAGATGATGAGATGTTGTGGGGGGTTTTAAGTGAGCAATTACAGCTATCCCATTCTAATGGATATTTTTATTCTTCTGCCTATATGGAAGATGTATAGCTGAGATACCCTCAAGGTACATGTAAACCATTTCACCAAACAGATTATTTTTTACATCAAGTCAGAAAAAAATCCCCAACTCCTTTGTGTAAGGGAATACATGCATATGTAAACAAGCTGCTGTATAGTATGTTAAAAAACTTTGCACCAGGCTTTAAATTATGACGTATGTAGAAGAATATAATTCTAGAAAAAAAAACATTATTTATTACAGTGCCCAGTTGTCACTCATCCTCCTAAAATCTGCAAACACTTTCCTCAATTGCTATGTCACAGTACATGTGCAAATGTGAGGTCTTTTATTGAAAATGTTCCCATGGCCACGGTGAAACTTATAACTTCTCTTCTCTTGCTTAGAAAAGTTACAATTACAAAACCACAAAACAGAAACAGCGTCTCATGACAAAGGTAAACAATCACACATCATACATATCAAATATGTGCAGTGTTCTTTTTCATTATTCCAAAATTGCTTGAAAATTTTTAAGTAGTGAACAAAAATTGCATTTTAATCCATCTGCATGCTGTTAACAGCATGGAAACAGAAGCATGAAAGACAAACAATGAATACATCATTTGCAATAGCAGGTTCAGTTTGTACACTTTTAGAAATGTGTCAGCTTGTTGAAACCATGAAATCACAAGTCAGACATTAAGAAATAAAGTCACTATTAATATTTAATTTGCAAAGAAAAGTAAAGCCAGTCGATATCATTTGCTACATGAAATGAATCTACATTAATCTCATGAAAAATCAGAAAAGAATAAGTGCTGATGCTTGTCTGTTTCCTTTACAATTGTGTTAAAGGTGAGCATAAGGAAGTGAACGTGCAAAAGAAATGGAAGTGGCTTGGGGTCAGATTTGTTTTGACACATGAGGTGGGAAGCAAGTAGCAGTGATGTGTCACTTTCCCATATCTTGCCCTGATAGGGGTTCCTTGCCTCTTCCAGGTTCCTAAGACTTATACAACTTTCATTAGACATTATTGTTTGTATAGGCAAATCTGGGAATTAAGCTTTCTAAACCTGTAGGCTCCTATGAGGAACTCTACTCCACCCCAAGCCCACCAAAAAAAAAAAAAAGTGAAGTATTTATCTGTCATTAGTGTCTTATAAGACTCTGGGGCTATCCAAACTCATCAGGACCACATGGAGAGAACCCAAGCCCTTGGAAACAGTTGTCCCATTGGATTTCCCTATTGGTCTTCAGTCAGCTTTATTCATCTGTCTCAACCACACTCAGTCTATTTAGAAGATGAGAATAATGTTGCCTATGACAGGATTGGTGCTAGGGCATCAAATAGTTTTTTACAAGCAGCGTTTTAATTGTGGAACTTGGGACCTTTGAGCTCTCACCTGCACTCCTCGATATGAGACAGAAAGGGGGTCCAGCTGTGTTTGGCAAACACTGTTTTGAAATCTTAACTCAGGATGCAAAGCCTTGGAAGAGACCACTGTTAACCTTGAAAGAGAATATTTCATTACACAGGCTTGGCTGCCTCCTCATCATGGAAAATCTGATTCTACACTCTGAGTATCCCCTGAAGCTCAATAAGAAATGCCCCTATATTTTTACTGTCCTCATGTGCTTTCAGGATGCATATCCTCATATCATATTATCTTTTCTTATTTTATTCTTCTCACTGGCTGTTGTAGCATCTCTGTGTGTGTGTGTGTATATATATATATATATATATATATATATATATATATATGCTGTGTAGGCATGCTCCATACTGCATTACCAGAGGCTTACAGTTTCCATGAACAGCTTCCAATTTCTTTCATTATCCACTTCACTTTTTATTTTCATAAATGCAGAAAGAGAGCTCATGAAGAAAAGAACATCTGAGGACGAAAACAAGGGCTTTACAATGTAGGGAGGACGTGGAAAAGCAAGGCTGGCTATCAGAAGATGCACACTCTGTTAATACACTTGTTTCAATAGTAAGGCTGAAGACAAACTGCCTGTAACTGAGCAAGTTAATTTTTGCTGGCTTTTTGTTTTGTTTTTATTATTTTTATTACAAAACAAATTACCCATTAAATTGAAATACAAATTGAAAATCATGATGTTGCTGAAGAACTATGGCAAACAAAAATACCTCTGAAAAAAAGCACATTTTGGGAATGAGAGTAACTAATTTTTCTTAAAAATGCACTTGTTCTCGTAATAAAAAAAAAAAATGACTTTATGTGCATATGAGCAAATGACAAATATATAGGATTTTTTACTATTTAAAATAAGAATCTGCGTTCTACATGCACATATGTGGACAGGTGTTTGCCTTATTCCTATGGCTGCCACTGAGGACACGACAAAAATAGAGGAAAGCATGCAGGCAGAGGTAAAATCATGCTACATGCACATACAATATGAAAGCTAATCTTTTTTTTCAGCTTCACGGTGCTGTATCTTTCTCTCTTACACATTTTTATTAAGCTTTCCAGAGAAGCCATTGCCTTCAGTTGATCTTTACGTTAGTGAACACATTCTCGGGGCTTAATAAGTAGTCGGGGATGCTGTGCAGATTTGTGGCTCACAGTGAGAGGGCAGCTCAGAAGGGAAGTGTGTAGAGAGATGTGAAAAAGCTGTTCAGACACTGAAAAGTCTGTGGACTGGGGATGTGTGAAGAAACTGCATTCTTAGTTTACACTTGGGTGGATGCAACACTGAAGAAAGCAAAAATATCTTCATGTGCTGAAAAATGCTGAATGTTGAAATGGAGAATCAATGGCCTAGGAATAAGAGGAAGATAATGATTTTTACTGGAGTATTTATGAAACTGTTAATGTTGTACCAAAGTTTTAAAGAAGGTTCATATTTTTTGGCAGTTTTTTCCCATGTTATTGCAGCATGAACACCAGTGGAAACACGGGTTTTTCCCGTGAGATTCTTAGTTGAATGAGAAAATAAACAAAAACTCTTTTCCTGTCCTTTTCCACACTTTCAATGGGGAAATGACCTCATCTCACATGTCTTTGGAGGACAGTGCACAAAAGTCGTGTTCCTGGGAAGCAGTGGCAACACCACGACAACAATGCTGTACCATGAGATACGCTCATGTCCCAGAAACCCAAAGCCACAGGAGATTCAAAATGCATCTGTACTGATCCTGATGGCATCAGTCAGCCTCTGCACACACCAGGCTTCCTAATGGAAAACTATTGAGAAACATCAATGAAGTGAAACAAATTTTGTTCCATTGTCATCTTTCAGAGAAGGAAGACAAACTGCAACACAGTAGAAAAGATAAATTTGGAGAAGGAAATTGGAACAGATGCAAAGATGTAAAAGTTTGTTTTCATATTTTAGACTCAAACTCTGTTATTCAGTTTGGCAGTACTCAAATAGTACTCAATAGTACTCAAATAAAACCAGAATATTTCTCTTTAACCCTCATACTTTCATTTGCTCTAAGACTATCTTTGTCCACCAAAAAAAATGTATCAAAAAACCTTCACAGACAAAATGCATTTAGAGTCGTGCTGTTATTTAATGTGTTGTATTACTTTATAACGATATCATAATAAATCCAGGAAGCATGGTCATAATCAGGAATCAGTACTGTGAAATCAAAGATCACATCACAATCTCTCAGCTATGCTCTCCTCTGCACCTGTACCAGTAACTGGACGTGCTTTGCAAGGCAGGCTTTTATGATTACAGGGTGGGGAGAATGCTCAATAATAGTAAGAAATTATGGAGTAGCTTTTGTAGTACTTCAAGAGGCAGGAATCTCTGAAATTCACTCCTGATATAATTGTCTGACACTGCCTCAACTCCTCTTAGTCTCCAGTCCTGAGATCTGAAGATATAAGTAAGTGGTCAATGTAGAAATAACATGAATGATTATGTGGACAGCTAAACAGATGTTTAAGCAGGGAATTCTTCTGCTAGGGTTTGTTGCAGTAGTTTTTCTGGTTTGTTACTGGACCAGGAAGAAGGATAGGTTTGATGCTGTGAGAAGAGTAATTTAGGAAGTTAAAGTTTCACAGTTCATTTGAACACAAGCATGATAAATTTCACAAGATTTTTATAGCTGGTATGATGTGCAACCCTCAGCTAGGAGTAAATCTGTCCAGCTCCTTAGTGTTTTTGCAGTCAGCATGCCTCTTCCTTGGCTCATTCAACAGACAGCCTCAGTGCTTAAAAAGTCTCTACAATAGCGTAGGTTATTTTTCAGATTCCCTTCAAGCTCAATACAGTATTCTAGCCATGCCCGCACCTTAGATTTTCTGTGTTCAGAAAGAACTAATACAGAAATTTTGGGGGAATGTGATGCTTATGACAGTATTTGAGAAGGAGTTTGTAGGCAGGTGTGAGATAGGCAGTTTTTGTGCCAATTAAAGTCTGGTTTCATATCTGAAGAGTAGATATTCCTTTTGCTTTTACTATCAGTGTCTTTGAAGCATAGCATACAGATACAATGTCCTGAGAGTGTCTAGGTGTTTCATACCAAACACCCATTTTGGATGTAACACTATCCAATAAGAAATCTGCAAAATATATCTCTCTTCTTTCAGAAAAAGAAAGAACAACAGATCCTTACGGGACATGGAAAATCCTGATGTGCTGCGTGAAGGTCCCAGCACAATGTCCTTTTTTTCTAGCCCTTTCTTTTTTTAACCCAAGATAGGAACACAAACCTGAGGTAAATTGCTGTTCAGTGTTAGTGGATTTTGTTTCGAGCTCTGAGTGTTTTTCTATTAGTCTCTCTTAGTGCATGACTGCAGGTGCTCTGTACGCTCGTTTTAGCTCTCCGTGTTGTTAGCTGCAAGCTTGAAAATCTTGATCTAGACATGTCTCTGTCCCTGCAGCATGTTAACAAGAGTGATAGCCAGTGGTTTAACTTGTACGATTTTTTTCAATAGGGAGAGTGACAAGAGGGATGACACAGTGAAGAGTGAGAAAGTGAAAAAAGAGCAGGAAAGAAAGCTGACCAATCTTGCTAATAATCTGAGAGTGATGTCAAAACAAATGTTTGGTGAGTGTAAGGGATGAGCTTTTGCCATCTCACTCTAGCTCTAGTTGTGGTCTTCTCTGCCTCAGTGCTGTGACACATGAGTCCACACTCCCCACGGCCCTACATTTACAGGAATACCTGCCTGTAAGCATCGGGTTTCCTGTCAACAATACATATTTGGTCTGTGTTGCAGTGAGAATGGGTATGGGAATCTAAAAAGAGTAAAATCTGTCTCTTTTGTGCATAATATATTGTGGTTTTTCCCATGAGATATTATTTAAAGTGCTTTCCTTCCACCCATCCATCTAATACTGCTTCCTTTTTTTGCACTATTATTTTCATCCTAATGATGATCAGCACTATGAAACCTGGCAACAAGGCTGTTCTTACCAGCTACCACCCAAAAAGAATATCCTTGTGACTCCTGGAAAAATTTGGAAACAAAGTTTCTTTGCTTTGTGAGACTTAAGTTACAGCTAACCGGGTTACCAGGAGCGATGCTTCAGAGAAATGACAGTGAAAAGCACTGTCTTATGCTAGTTTTATGTCCTGAAGCCTGAAAATAGAGAGACCTTCAGAAAAGATGAAGTAACAGACTTTGACTCCAGAGGACTGGAGATGAAATTTTAAAACCTCTGGCACATCTTACCTATTTTGTCTTGTGTGTCACCCTCCCTTTTCACAGCATTTAATATCATTGATTGGTTATTTTCACTAAAACTGTTAGAAGCGCATTTAGAGTATTGATATCTGTAGATGAAATTCATGTCCCAGTTTTGTGCCACATTCAGAAGAGCAACAATAGCAATCTTGAGGTCATTGTTATTTCATCTATTTGCCACTAGAAATAACCATATCCTCCTTCCAGATTCATTACAACTTCTTGTGTCAGAAGATGAACTCTCAGGAAAAACACTACCCAGCACATGAGCAAAACAAGAATGACAGAATCACCACCTATTACTTGAATTCATCTCTCCTATTGTCCTGATTTTAACTGTTTCTACTCTGACAGTTATTTATTATGCAATTGGTTTCTGAATTTCTGGGTTTAATGTCTACATAATATTTTTCATTATTGCTTCAAGCAGTTTTATGAGGAAACACTGAGTACTATAGACTGTAGTTCTATTTGTTTTGGTAAAATGTGTATTTCTTTTGTAAACGCATTCATTCCATTTTGGTTTTAATGATAAATCTTTAAAAATTCCTTCAAGAAATTGAATTATATTAAGGATACATATAAAAGGAGTTGTCTTGTGTTTTTTCCTTTGGTGGAAGGCACTTCTGATGCTCAAAAGACATTTGGTGCCCCTATCTGACCTGGATACTGAAAACTCTGTGCTTTGCCTCCCGATTTTACTTTCTCCAGTTTGCCATTCTCTTCGGACTCTTACTATCAGTGATATGAAATGCTGTGCACTGATGGGTATTGACAGGTCCTGATTAAAATTCATTTCACATCACCTACTATTACTTCAAAGGAACAAAGGTCTTTTTCTGAAAGAAAACCTAAGTTTTCTTTGGGGTGCTGAGCATGAAAATGGTGTCTTTATTTGATAAGCAACATCTGATGATTCCTCTCTTTTCATCTCAACAACTGGTCGCTATTGAAAATCTGTAAAAGCTGGATTTTGGTTTTGTCACCTCCAGGTGCTGCTGAGAGCTAACAAGCTATTTGGAAAGCAGTGCTTATCCTTACCAATTTCCTAAGGCNTTTTTGGCTCAAGGGAAGTGGCTTCATTTCAATGCAATTTTCCTCTGTTTGTGGCCATTTACAACCTGGTAGTTAAATCCTGTTCCTGTTTCACTCTGCTTGCTAGTTGCATGTAAACTTCCAGTAATTTTTGCCTCCTTTTCCTGATTCTAACAGGTCCAAGTCAATTTTGCATGACAGGCACATGGCACCGAAATGGAGATGGAAGACAGTAAAAATCTTGTCATCTAGAATGTAACTGTAGCAAGTAAATCCAAGCAGAACACTTATCTTGCATTTGTTTCATTATTTCAAACAGTTTTGATTGATTTCCAAGAACCAAATTGCAAGCACAAATTTCAACCAAGAATCCTGGCTTTTGTCACCAGGGTCATGTGGAAAATGAAACCACAGATCCTTGGGTCTTATCTCTTCCTTTGACTAGCTCTCTTATGATTTCTCTGCACTCTGTTACTGCCAACATCTAGTACACAATGCAACTGATAGCCAAGAAAAGACCCCTTTTTAAAAGTGATACTGTGTTCAGGAAAGATCTTGAGTTCTATATTTTCCAGGCTTGCCAGGGAAAAGTAACATTACTAAAACTTTACATAACCCATGGGTTGATTTAATAAATGTATTTCTTTGGCCAGACTCCAAACCTATTGAAAATCTGAGCACTAAAAGATGGCCTTATAGTTCAGACTTGCTTTCAGCAAAAAGTCCTCAACACTGCCAGTTTTCCCCGGCACCCAGCCAATAAAGGCAACTGTTGTTGGCGTAATATCTCATATGGTACAAACAGACCTTCCAGTATGATCCTCCTGCCACCATTAAGATGGTATGTCAAGTCTGCTTGTTGCAGGCCCTCACCAGTAAAACTGGTGCTTCCTCTTTCCATAGGACCCAGTAAAAATCACAGGTCCCAGAAAGTGGCATTTCCACGTTAAGAGCAATTAGCCCCAGTCTGCATCAATCCTTAGCGTGTGTCAGCTCCTTAGTACTTATTTCCAGCTGGCACATGGGCACTGGCAATATTGCAAGGAGGCAAAGAAAATCAGTCCTAGCTGAACTCAGCAGTAAAGAATACAGAAAAGCAGATGTTTGAGCTACTAGCACAGTATGAACAGGACTACAGTTAATAAGAAATTGAGGGCAAGAAGGACAAGTAACCTCAGCATAAGTGAGTGAGTTCAGGAGAAATGAACATCCAAGTTGTCTGGCTCAGAGGTAGCTAAGTCTTATGCACAAAGCCCAGATAAGACTAACAGCCAATCTGATGTAGTCATTGGAGATAAACCTGTTTTTCAAAATACATCCTCTGGAGCCTTCAGTGACTACAAGATAGCATAAGACAACTTTGTCTTTGAGCGGTTGATTTAAGAAGAACACATGCTCCATCAATGAGACCAAGCATGGATAAACAAACAAAAAACCTGGTCAAAATCCAGAACTTTAACACACGGATATCCCAAGGCATGCACAACACCAGTAAGATTAGTACAGAAAGAAGAAGAACAGAAAGATGAGGGCACCAGTATGACAGATACACACCTTTTATTTCTGCATGTGCGAGTGGGTTGTGTGTCATGCTGTGGTGGAGATTGGGTAGAAGTAATTAACAGCTCTACCACACTGTACAGAGTTCGTTACAACCTCCCATTAGGAGCAATTGCCTTTATTTTCTGTCCACCTATTTGTTCTCCTTCCATCTCAAGAGATGCAGAAGACCGTGTGTCTTTGTTCTTTTGATCTGATTTTATTTGCTCAATACTTGACTAGGTTTGATATCTGCCAATACATTTTCCTCCTCTTTTTTGCTATAGCTTTCTCAAGTGGAGGGGAAGTGCTGAGTTCAGTGTGGGCATTACTCGGCTGACTTACTCTTCCCAAATCTAGCTGATTATAGTAGACAAACAAGGGAAAATAACATAGAAATAAGTCTATATTTAAGCATTATTCATAAGGAGGTTTTTTCCATCCTGTGGAACACTAACCTGTTTCACATCAGGATGAAGCCAGTATTTTTCAGAAACCTATATATACATATACATATATTTTATATTAAAAAAATTATGAAATAATTTTAGCTTTTTCAGGGAAAATAGAAAATCACACTTCATGTCTGCAAAGTCCTCATTTATTACAAGTAACCTCTCCAGTAAACTAGTTATTATAGTCCTCACCCAGCAGCCAGGTGACCTTGTTATTTCTTTGTCCCCAGTCTGAACATACTGCAGTCACATAAATAGCCTGAGCACTGAAATATGCAAAAACATTCAAACAGAAAAAAGCAGTAGCAGCAATTCTAAGCACCACTAGTGTCACTGGATTGTTTTTAAGAATCATGTGCACCACCAGCTTCATTTCAACAGCCAAAAAAATACTGTGCATATTCACAGTTTTGTGAGACTCCAGCTGACTCAATTTCTTCATCTTTGTTTAACATAAGAATAATTTTAGAAATTAAAGGGCAAGCCATATGCCAGAAGGGTAATCATCAGTGGGACAAAATAATGAGGTTGATGTATCATTATGGTAATACAGAAAAAATAAATTCTGTTCTTTCGGTTTTGAAGGAATCCAAAGGACTGAAAAACAAAATCATAAACTCATACCTGGACATGTTGCATGATGTCATGAGCTATGCCACAGGACCCAGGCAGTACCTCCTGTATTTTGACTGTATTATGACCTCCTTGAACTAGTTTTGTTAATGAACACACATCTTCCATTAACAGCTCAGGCTCCCTTGAAGCAGCACAAATTTTGGATCTGCTCAATGTTCTTTGATTGGGCTATCTAAAACATATGCCTTGCAATTGCCATCCACTGTCCACCCTACAACTCCCTGACTCTACACAAGCAGACAATTCAAAAGCCCAGATTTGACAGACAGTCACCATTCACTTTCTGTCCTGGAAAGATTAAAATTCACATTCCTGGTCTGGTTTAGAGAATAATATAGATTAACTAGGAGAGATATAGCCAGAAAGTATCATAATCACCCCCTCATAATTACTGAGGAAATGCTGTAATCCTGCTGGTTCACTTACTAACAGCCCCTTTCTCCAGCACAGGCATGCTTCCCATAACTGGCAATGACCCAAAAGCTATGCCAGCTTTATTCAACACAAAACAACACAGCAGAAAGAAAACTATTTCCTATGGTGTAGAACCATAGGAACGGCTGCATCTTAACTGAACATCCCAGTGCAATTAGTACAAAAGGTGGAAAAACATGCTCATTTTGAAATATTTGGTAAGATAAACCTTCAACAAACCAAGGCTGGATATTCTCAAGGGTATCTGCCATTCCTGCACATTTCCTTGCACGTGAATCACAGGTTTCCAGTTTAGAGCTTATTAGTTTTTCCCCAGTGTAACAATTATGGGTGATGGGTTCAACTCATAGGGATGGCAAAGCTGGCAACTATCCCTGCTGCCTTTCCCATTCACTGCACCTCATTTTATATTGCCACCATTCTGTAAAAGGCCTTTGGAGTGCTTTGTAGACAAAAGACTCATTCACCTCTTGCGAGAGGAGATAAATACCTTTCCTACCACCTCTGCTTCCTCTTGACCCTATTAGCTCTACTTGTCAGAGTCAGAAAAATCAAAATTGTATTAAAGAGGCATATTGAGAGAATGGCAATAGGAATGGCAAAGCATGTGGAAAAGGGACCAAGAGGGAAAAGACAGGGTGGTAAGGGTTTAAGATCTGGCAACTGACCAGATCCTGCTGCTGACTGACAGATATTCTGCTAATCAGCAGCTGGGATAAGTCATTCAACGTAGCTTTGTTTCCTGCATTTTTTTTGACAGAGTAACCACATTAACATGGGTCAACAGTTACAACACCTATAATGTCTAGCACATAAACCATCATCTAACTGCCTGACTTGCTTATTACCATCTGTCACTCAAAAAGCTCTTATTGAACTCTGCTGCTGTCAGTTCCTCATAAAGGCTTATTTTTAAAATTATATTTTTAAATAGCATGAAAAAATAAAATTCCTGCAGGACTTTTTTAGCTCGGTGATGATTCATAAGAGGATAGTAACGTTGCTAGCTATTTTAGTATATTAAATACAATTTCCTAAATGACTAAAACTGAAGTTAAGATCAGAAAATAATCTATGACAACAGCTTTCCACAAAATGCTGCTCACTCTCCTTATATGTGCATCTCAGTGCATCACAATCTATGTAATAGTTGAAACAAAAAAACCAAACCAAATAAATAACAGCATGTACTTAAACATGCTTACAGAATTATGGGGCTCTGAAAAACGACATATTATTCCACTACTAGGTATAAAAAATCCCAGCTGTTTGATACTGTGAGGGAAATATATTGGTTTTACATTTTGTAATTTTAAACCCTGATGTCAACAGGTAACTTATGCTACTTTATATTCCACTCATCGCAGCCCACTATAATTCCTTCTGGCATGACCGAGTAAAATATATCCCTCTGTGCTGACACTACTTATTGTTTTTTGTCTCCTATAAATGATTTGTGGCTGTGTTTTGAATTTTTGTAAGAGTATTTCCAGAAGCTTTAAAAAGAAACAGTACATTCAGCAGAGCAGAATTACCAATATTTTAAGAAACAGGAGAAAACCTTTGGTTCATTGTCTGACCCTGCTTAATTTTCTTCCTGCTACTTCTTGCCAGAGTCCCCCTGGCCCTTCTTTCTGTTCAGGCTCATCAAGTAGTCATGGAATCTATTAAACTACTTGCTTTAGGCTATTTGAACACGTGAGTGCTGCTCACTCCAGCCCATATGTCATACATTGAAATGAATCGAGAATCAGCTTTTCTGTTTCACTATAATGAAATGTTGGTTAGGTACACCTATGTCCCATCAGCAGAGGAAGGAAATACCACACATGCTGAAAACAGCCAAGAGCATGAAAAGGGCTCTCTTTCATCTTGGTACCTTAAGCTAATTAAAAGAGTCCCTTAGCAGTTTCGAGTCTCAACCATTTTCAAACACCTCTTTGAGTACTAAGGCATTCATATTGAATTGCAGACCTCTGCCTGGGTTTGGCAAGGCTGTCAGATAGAGCAAAGGTCTGTTTACTTACCAGGAAGGCCCATGTGATTTGAACCCCAGAAAGCTGGTTTGTTGGTGATTTTTTTCTGTGACTTTTAACACTGGAGTACTTTTAAAAAGCAATTTTGGTCAAATACTGTGATTTCACAGAATCATAGAATCACAGTCACAGAATCACACAATGGTTGAAGTTGGCCTCTGAAAGTCATCTGGTCCAAACTCCTTGCTCAACATAGAGCTGTTTGCACAGGACCATGTCCAAGTGGCTTTTGAGTATCTCAAAGGATGAAGATTCCATAACCTCCCTAGCGTCTTCACAGATAAAAGGTGAGGGTGCTTGGGCACCCTCACAGATAAAAAGTGTTTTGTGATGTTTAGAGGGAGTATCCCATGTATCAGTTAGCACCCATTGCCTTGTTCTGTCACTGAGTGCCGCTGAAAAGAGCCTGGCTCTGGCTTCTTTGCACCCTTCTTTCATATCCTTGTACATATTGATGGGATCCCCATGAGCCTACTTTTTTTCAGTTCCAACACTTTCAGACTTTCCTCATATTTGAGGGATACTTCAGCCCCTTGTCAACTCTGTGGCCCTTCCCTTTAGTGAAATCATGCTGACTACTGATGATGATTTTCTTGTACTTATGTGCCTGGAGATGGTTTCCAGGATTAGCTGCTCCACTCCACAGGGACCAAGGTGAAGATGACCTGTCTGTGGTTCTCTGGGTCATACTTCTTAACCTTCTTGAAGATAGAGATGACATTATGATGGTTTTTTTTCCTCTAGTCTTTGCATACTTCTCAGTTGCTGAGATCTATCAAGCATTATTGAGAGTGTCGCCTCAATGATATCTGCCAGATCCCTCAGCATCCCATGAGTGCATCCCAAACGAGCCATGAATTTACATATGCCTGGTTTGCTAAGAATTCTGACCTGATGCTCTTCCACCAAGGGTATTTCTTCCTTGCTGCAGAGGACCTGGCATTCTTAAAGGCCAGTCTTCCTACTAAAGGCTGAAACAAAGAAGGCGTCAGCATCTCAGCCTTTCACATGATGATAAATTGTCTACACCTGGTGAACTCACACAATGCTTGTTCTCCAAAAACTACTGGCCTGTGGAACTGCACAATGCCCATTGTGTGAGAAGGAGAACTGGAAGTTCACCAGCCCCAGTGCCCTGCCAACTCAGCCAGGTCGACTGGAACATTGGGGTCTACGACCACCAGGGACCATCAGAGAGACCCCCAGGACAGAAGAACACATGCATAAAGGGGAGGGAAAATATGTTAATGATTTCAGGGAAATAATTATCATATGTATGTTTCTTCTGGGACAATCAATGAATAGGCATGTAAAATACAGCATAGGAACAGGAACTTTCCTGTACTTAGCATGCACGGCTTTGGGAGGACCTATTCCTCCGTGCATCTGGCTGAATAAAGAATGCCTGCTGCTTAATGCTACATTGCTGTTAAGGAGTTTTTTTATTTTACCAAATTTTTGGTAACACCATGTCCTGTATAACAAAGTTCACTGTCTCATTGAGCAATGGACCCACATACCCCCTAGTTTTCCTTTTGCCACCTATGTACTTACAAAAGCACTTTGATGTCTTGGGCCAGGTTCAATTCCTTTTGAGCTTTAATTTTCCTATCTCCATCCCAGGATGCACAGACAGTGTTTTACTATTCCTCCCATGTTACTTATCCTTTCTTCCTTTCTTTTTATGCTTCCTTTTTGTCTTTGAGTTTGGCTAGGAGCTCTCTGTTCACACACACTGGCCTCCCATCTTTTATACTTCCTATGATGGAAATGAAGTGCGGTATCCATTGTGCATTGCCTGCAATAAATAAACATTTTCTGAACTTTTCCATGACAAAATTTATGTCATAAAGAAAGCTTCTTCACTTATACCACTTCATTTTAATACACAACATAATGGAGACTGGACAATTGGTTGATTTCAACGCCATTACTACCTATATAGTAAGACTAATATTTATGGAACTAATTTTTCAGGGTTCACAGCAGGTTCCACTACCTAACTGAAAAAAAAAACAACAAAAGCATTGCCCCTACAATGGAGAAATTCAAGCAACTATTTTACCAACAACATTAGAGACATTATCAGTGTCATGACCTTTGGCCTTTGATACTTTCAAGAGTTGTCCCTAGGGAAATCATCTGCTGGAATGTTAATCTGTTGCTTCTCTGACCTTCTACACATGTACCACATTATTATTACAACCACATGCTTCCCTTTTCATGCTGTCATTTTGACAATGGGGCCAATGGGCAATTTATCTCCAGACCAGATAGCTGGAAGGAAGTGGTTACCAGTAAATGAAATTAAATTGAAAAAGGATATTTCTAGAATCACAGTAAGGCTGCTGGAAAGAGATCCAGCTTTCTAATTATACACTATGTGAGGTAATAAGTGTGTGGCACACATATAACAAAGGTTCGGAGATAATGCATGGAACGATCACAGTTCTGGCATTTGTTTCAAGCTTTTCACAGTTTGTTCTTAAAACACACATTTCTCTTTGAACAGCATCCGGGAAAATTTATTATCTGAGTTTTCCTAGCCCACATCATAGCTCATTCTTTCACCTGACATTTGTTTCATCTCCCAAACTTAGCATGACTGGCACTACCTCAATGTGCCTTAAAAAAAAAAAACTAATAACAATAAGCTGTAGCACACAGATTGTTAGAAAATAATTACTTGGTGACAATCAGATGTTGTGCTTTTTATTTGTGCTTAGAAGTGAACAATATTCTCATCCGAGCCTCCTCATCATGACTCCATGTACAGAAGCATCTATTTCCCCTTTCAGAGGCAGCACCAGCAGCAGCAAAGAGGAAGGTGCTGCAAAGCTCTGTGTTAGTGACACCCAAAATTAGTTCACTCCTTGAATTTCCTGTGCTCATGAATTGCATCAACCAGCAAGTGTGCTGTAGTAAAACTTGGTAATTGTTGTGAAAATATTAACAGCATAACTGAATTATGTAGTTGTTTTAACTGTATGCACTACAGTTTTGAGTTCTAAGTCCTTAAGCCTAAGGGAGGTTTGGTCTTCTTAAGTTGTTCAGCTTGGCAACTAGCATAGCAATGATTCCACACAATTCCCACATTTAAACTACATTGAAAAGGCTTGTTTTGAAAATGTCATTACAGAGGAAAATGATCAAAGTGAAGTTCAAGTCTTGATTTTGCAAACTGACACAAACATTAGAAGTAACTTTTACACATTTCTCCCTCTAAAATAGAAGCTAACATGTTTTCTAAGTAAAAACTGAAATAATCTTTTGAGGCCTTTTGTTCTGAGATCACATTGATGAAGAAAAAAAAGTCTTTTTAAGAAAAAGAATGGAGGATTAAAGGTCAGCAGATGACAGAGTTCAAATTACATATCCTGGGCAAGAAAAAGGTGCTGCAGAAGAATGTCAAGAATACTTTTGTCTTACTTTCAAAGAAACATTTCAAATTAATGCACCTCTTCTGTAGCTCTAATAAAGTTGAATGACATATTAAATTATTGATAATGCAATCTTAAGTAAACTGATTTCATTTTCTAATTCTCATTTATAAAATTTCTATAACCTTCCTTTTAGGCAAAGTGACAACAAATGTTGGTAAAGAGTCAAAGATATACATCCAGTACAAAACATGTGACGAATCTACAAACCAGATTTAATGTTTAGACAAAAATGTGGGGGTCAGGGGAGTCTTTCTCCTGAGTTGACCTGAAACTCTGAAATAAGTAATATTAGCCAAAAAATAGCCATTTAAAAAACAGTGTTTAAAGGCTGTTCTGTGAACTTGACCCAAAATCCAATATCCATGTATTGGCTTTTTTTCACTAGTGATAACATTAGAATTAAAAATGGATGTGGAAAATTAGGATGAAGTAAAAAAAAAAAGTGGAAATTAAGTAGAATGGGGTTAACGTAAAAGCAGAATGTATTTGAAAAAATAAGAGGGTTAAGATGTTAGAAATGAAAGATAGAAATGTTCATTATGGCAGAAATTAAAATTTAAAATAAATTTGTTAGGGTATAACCCAATTTTAGCCCATAATCCAGCTTTTACCTAGCAAAGATAAGGAAATCCCTAACCAAAAAGCACAGTACAAAATATGAAATCTTGCCCTAAGAAATATATTTAAATTAGGGGTAGGAAAATTTCTGACAAATTTGATAATCTGGTCATTTGGCATAGAATTACGCAGTGGCAGCACTGGCAAGAATACAGTATGTTCTGCATCTGGAAAAACAGCAAGTATTCATAGAAAGTGAAAAATTACTAATCAGGGACATCTTTCTTGATGGAAATATGGAAATATACCCTGGAAAGGGTATCATAGAAATTATGAATTCATAAACTTTAAATCTCTGTGTCCCAAGAAAATGGACTGAAAGCCTATTTAAGGATAAAATAGTACAAGACCAGGATATGACTAATTCTGCAAGGTCAAATGAACAGAGTTTAGAATAGAAATCATGTCAGAGTTCTTTTGAGATCAGTTCTTTGTGCTTTGAAGGAGTTGCTAGCAGTAGCTTAGCTTTTGTTAAGGTATTTGGAAAGAGGCT
Organism: Ptilonorhynchus violaceus; assembly: GCA_013397565.1. NCBI lineage: Eukaryota > Metazoa > Chordata > Aves > Passeriformes > Ptilonorhynchidae > Ptilonorhynchus > Ptilonorhynchus violaceus. The sequence goes on along the minus strand of VZRJ01007954.1, from coordinate 249,162 downwards.
CACAACCAAGCCATTAAGTAGTGTAACAGCAGATAATGGGACAGTACAACACTGTGAACCAAGAACTAATGAAGGAAGAAAGATATAACAAACGAGCCACATAGAACTTAGGTCTTTTGCCATGCTTAAGCTACATAAGACTTCACAGAGTCAGACAATGAATACAAATAAACAAGGACAGGGTTTCCTGAAAAGAGCAATATGGGAAAATATTCAAAGAATCATAAATTGAGACATGAGAACTGTCATGTGTTATTACAAGTCTTTAAAAATTACAAAAATTAGTTGTTTAATTTCTGCCAGTATGCCCAGGTCCAAGGCCAAAAGTGTCCTGTGTCAGCAATAGTATGACCAGAAGGATCAGGTCAGTGACCATCCCCGCTGTGCTCAGCACTAGTGAGGCCACACCTTGAGCCCTGTCTTCAGTTCTCAGCCCCTCATGACAAGAAAGGACATTGAGATCCTGGAGCAAGCCCAGAGAAGGACAATTGGGCTGGTGAAGGGTCTGAAGCACAAGTCTGATGAGAAGCAGCTGAGGGAGCTGGGGGTGTTCAGCCCGGAGAAAAGGAGGCTGTGGAGGGGTGACCTTATCGCTCCCAGCTCTCCAGCACTACCATCAGGATGGGAGGAATGTGTTCAGGCATGTCTCACTAGAATCAAATCAGAGGGCAGACCTACATTAGGAAAGAAAGCAATGTCCTAAATGCCTCTACATCATTGCTGTCTTTTTGGATGCTAGCTTGGAGGGAATTATACCTAGACTGCTTCAGGACCAGACCTACATCCCCTGTGCAGGACAGGTGCCCTCTCAGTCCAGGCAATACCCTTCCAGTATTATTCCAGTATTAGAAACATGCAGCTAGAACAATCCACGTCACCTAAATGAAAAACTGATGAAGAGATTGAAAAGCATTTACCACTCATAATGTCCTGATTCTTCTGCACAGGAAGAAAATAACACACATTTCATTGCAGCAACCAAACACATCCAGACACCCTTGATTTGACCTATTGTGTGCCGTGAGCAGCTCTTCCACTGTCTGTGGCTGTGTCTCCCAAATAAAATATATTTTAAATGGACACTCTGCTTTGCCTCTCCACCTTGTCCTGCCATGAGGAAGATGTTCCTAGAAAAGGGTGCCAGCATTCTGCAAGAAGGTACCAGATAGTCCCTGGTCCATTACCCCCAAAAAACAGACATCTTTCTTGTGGCTTTTTACTTTTCCTATGATGTCCCAGGGGATTGCTTTGCTGTTACTTCCACCTAAACTGTTAATGGTATTCGTACTTAATTATTGGGCTATTTATCCACTACATACATAACCAAACCACTCCAACTGTCAGACTGAATGCAGTATATTTGCTTCCTGATGCTTCTCCTGATCTACTCATTTCAGGACATTGGTTGCTTTAATATGACTGTGCGCCTTCTGTATTCCCACTGTGCACATTTTGTTCATGGAAGAACTGGCATTTGTTTTTGTCCCTGAGAAAGGTCATAACTCATGAATCAAAGGAATAATTAAGAGAAATTAAAGTATTTTTCCCATAGCACAGATGGCAAGGTCCCGAAACTGATTAAAGTATATTATCTATTAAAAAATGACATTTCATACAGCATGATGCCTAGAACTACTTATAAAGCTGAATTTTTTGCAATAATTTTTATTTTCAAGAGAACTATTTGTTAATATCTATAAAAATGTCATTCATCTCCTGATAATGTTTTTATTCATTTAGGATTTGAGATGTTTTATTTTCGAAGTGGCTTTTTTCTAATGCCAGAAGACAAAAATGAAACATCAGTTACTAATGGTTTGAGATAAAAATATGCTGGAATCAAAGTACGTTTATGTCACATCTCAGAGAAAAGCTTTCAGAGAGATATTGACATCAGTTCAAACAAAATACCAGCAGTGATTGCGTGGTGCTCAGTCTTAAAATATACTTGTCAGAAGATAAGCAGCAAAAAAACAAAGACCATATATAATGGAGGTGAAATGAAAGCAAAAGTATAGCAGCAACATTTCAGGAGGAAAAAAGAACAGCAGAGTAAAGAAAAACTGGTTCACCATTTTCATCATGTGCAATTGTGGGAATTATGCTGTAATATCTGTTGCATGTATAATGAATTCAATATGATTAGTCTTTAGCCCTGACCCATAAAAGTGAATGCATTTATTTACTGATTTGAAGTTAAACAAATGTTTTACATCTTTGCTGGAACAAACATTTTAAGGCAGATCTCAGTTTCAATGAAATAGCAAAAACTTTGCATTTTACTTCAAAAGCAAGGAAATTTGTTCTTCCTGCTGGTAGCCATGTTTTAAAGTGAAGCCACCTTTTTTACTCTCTATCTCATATTTGTGTTTCTACATTTCTCTTCATCTTCACCTGAGCCGACTGCCCTTTTGTCTGATGTATGTATCTCTGATCCAGGGCTATTCTACAGCTATAGCTACCAAAGCTTGCACTACAAGGGATTTTTAAATGTATCTATTTAAACTGCTGGAAATCCCTGCATAGGCATATTTCTCTCAAGGATTTTACTTCAGTATAGCTTAAGCTAATGTCAAATACTGCTTAAAGAAAATAAAAACTCATACAAACAAACTGTCTGCCCACAGTATCTCTGAGGAAACTGTCTTTGAGCCATATTCCTGCTAAAAGTGTATTTTCATATCTAAAACCTGCAGATCATGTAACCAACAAATAACTGAAGATACATTCTTTGAATTTAAATCCTTAAAAAATCCACAGAAAATTAAAACCCAGGAAAAATAATAACTTCAAAGGAACTTGGGGGGAAATTTATCTTTGTATTGTTCATACAGATCTTGCACTCCTCCTAAATAGCAACCCGAGGGCTTGGATGTTTTTGTTTTGTTGAGGGATATTTTGGGTTTGTTGGTTTGTTTGTTTGGGTTTCAGGTGGGATTTTTGCTTTTTTGTTTGTTTTTACATAACTCCAACTGCATAGTAAACGCATACAAACACAGTCTTTTCTCAAAGCATATTACCACTCCTTTCAGGTGGACTAAAAGTAGATGTAAGCATTACTGAGGCCACAGATTCCAACAAATAGAAAAGCATGTGCTCACTGAAGTCTGGTTCGAGGAGAGTCAAAAGTAGCTCAGTAGTGAGGGGAACTTATCTTTCATTAGAATGGTACAGGTTGGAAGAGACCTTTGCAGAACACCTTGTTCAACTTCCCAGCCAAAGCAGGCCCAACAAACATAAACTCAGGACTGTGAACAGTCAAGCGGTGAATCAATCCAAGAGTAAAACAACCCTTGGACAAACCCTGAAACCCCCTTCAGTGCTTTAACACTTTCATGGAAACATTTTCCTAATATCTCACTGGAATTTTTCTTGCTGTGGAGTAAGGCTCTTGCCAGGCATCCTACCACATTTCTGAGAACAGCCTGGCTGTCTCTCACCTGCACATTCCAGTGAGATTGTTAAGACAGTAATAAAAGTCTAACATTAGACTACCCTTTAAGTTTTATGCTGTGTGGAAGGAGCCTCGATCAAAATGGCACAATCCAGTTTAAGAATAAATTGGGCAGGAGTAAAATAAAAGAAAAGTAAACGGTACAGCAAGGAGAGATGGAGCTAAATATAGAATGCACAAAGCAGGGAAATACCTTCATAGCCAAAAACTAAACAGCTGAGAAATGGGCTGTAGAGACACGTATCTGTTGGTGAATAGTCATCGGGGGCTGTCAAACAAGACCAAATGGGAAAGCACAGACAGCATATGCCCTCTGCATAGTAGATGAACTAGTTGCTGATGGTTTCACAGAAGCTGGAGGATTTGAGTCTTCTGATAATGAGCATGCATCAGTCATGCCCGGAGGAATTTAGTGTTCCACACATGGATTTGAAACCTGCTATCCCCAGTGCATACGAAAGTATGCCATGCGTGTTGTGGTAAGTTCATTGTCCTAAGTGAAATATCTTTCATTCAATGAGCATACTATGACTACTGCAGATATGGTCTCTAACTCTGAGAAGACCTTTGCCATGTCAAGGAGTTTTATACCCTTATAACTGTAAAACAGACATCTATTTTAAAAATGTGTTCTTCTGGAAATTATGTTGTTTAAACTGTTAAATTATAATTTCTTCTAAGCAGATCAGATTTTTCTGTCCTCTGTACCAGTACAAAAACTCTTCTTACAGCATTTCAAAAGCACATACTCTTTCATTTGTGGGTTTAGATTTCCTTCAAAGGGAACCATCTTATTACCTTCTGTAGAGTCAGAACCTTCTAAAAATGTCTCATAAAAGTGTTTGATAAAGATCTAAAGACAGAGGAAAGCCTTTGATATATAATGAAATAATTTTGAATCATTCTTCCACATGCAAGAGCAAGACAATGCATCTTTTTAAAGAAGCATAATCTAATTGGCACAGAGCATCAATACAGAGGTCCTTTTTCCCATTTGCTGCTAAGCTAAAGTCGGTGCAGTGGTCTGGCATTAGTTTACAAAACCAATTACTGATTATTAAAATAATAAATAAATAAATAAGCTTCACCTTTTTGTTAAAAAACCTCAAACAACAATGAATACAAGTATTGAATTTAAGCAAGGAATATTAATATTGCCAACACAAAAAAATGCAATGTTTAACAGTGGGAATAGGATATCAAGATGCCACTTTTGATCTGGGAAGGACTGAGAAAAAGTTTACTTTACATGAAGCTTCTTGTCAAATGGACTTTTCTTTATGCTAGTTTACATGCACTAACAGATGGCTGTGACGTGTGGTAGACTTGAGGAACTGAGCTGCAGGTCAGAGAGAAAGCATGTTGTCTCATTAAACTCAGCCTGGTTTGATGGGTAGGACTGTATATTTAATGGCACATCCCAGACTCTCTAACAGTCCATGCAGAGTGAGCACTTAGACACTTGTATTCTTCAAATCCTATGAAAGGTACCTGAAACATTGCTTTGTTACATGAATTTAAGACTAATGTTTGTCATCAGTATTTTCTAGTTTCTACTTTCTCATTTTTACATGGCCATTTCTTTTGTTTCTGGTCACTTGCTCTCTCCTTCAATGTAATCCTTTATGATTAATCCAGTTACTGAGTTACACTTTTTCTGGTACAATTTTACTCTGTAACACACAGCATTTTGAAGCTGATTTTATTATTTGAAACTTGTGATTATTTTTACTCCTAGGATAGTCTAAAAATTGCATGGTGGTCACAAATCGCACCAATACAAAATACAGCACCAAATTTCAAGTTGTTTTCTCTGAGAGGTTGTCGTTGCTAACTGCTCTCTGCATCACCAGTTTTCTTCAAACTATACTTCCAGTGAATAGGTGAGCACATGAAATTCAGGCACATGCTGCTGCAGATCCTGATGTCAATAAAACAAGAATGATGAAGTGCTCACTGAGACAGAAGGCATGAAGTTAAGTGCACAATCTAACCACATTCCTGTTGAATTGCAATACTCAAAGATTGCTTTTTCTTCTTTTTCAAGATTAACTCTTTAATTTGTTTCCAGCCTCTTCACTGACTCTCTTTCCCTCCCTTTCTCATTTTCCTCCTGTCTCTGTGTTGTGCTGACTGGGCACTCTGCTCTGTTCCACACATAATGCCAGCAGAGCAACACTGATTAGAAACATTGATTACGGTGGATGTCAGTGACAATCCCAATGCAACATCAATCCTGATCTCCACCAAAGGGAGGAGAAAGACAGTCAAGCTGGAGGAAAAGCAACCAAAATTCAATGACTGCTGGTAATTTCACAAGCTTGAGTCAATACACTTATGCCCAAAAACTTAGCTGTTTTGAAATTAGGATATTTCTTCATGTTAAAATCTGTGTTTTCTCAGATCAGTTTAGATAGAATGAATGACAGAGAATGGCAAAAAAAATCTTATAATTTTGAGAGTCCTTATAAACTTGCTGGTAGAAACTAGTGAGCTGCATGTCCGTTTTTGTTTTAGGTGAGCTTTAAGGATGGGTATGTAGATCTGTAACCTGGGTTGTGTAGGCTGAAGAGCTCTTCTGACAGCAGACAATGCTGGCTAAAGACTATGCTAGTGAAGCTACAGCAGAATTTGCCTCTGCTAATACAATCTACTGCATTCTCCTGTTACAGAACTACTTTGCTTCTACACCTGTGCAGAATATCTGTTAATGAAGCTACCATTTCTACTATGAACTAGCTTCAGATTTTACATGTTTTTACTGGGAAATCCTGGGTAATGCTTACATCAAATCCCATTATGAGCTTTCTTATCAGTGTAAGACATTTCAGAAAGGGTCAGTTACATGATCGAATGCAATAGCATGAATTCCCTATCAGCTATGCTAGTGTAATAAGCTGTGTGTTGGCTCTTAGCCCACCACAAGTGTGAGGTAATTTAAATCTCTTCTATTTAAGTTTAAGAAAAGGACTTTCACCTTGCTTTGCCAAAAGCTAGAAGCAAGCACACAGCCTGGTACTGCAGTTCAGCTGATATGCGGTAACTTGACGTTGTGTTTGTAGTTGTGAGAGAAGTCAATGAACTGACATTTATCATGCACAGAAAGGGTAAATTTGCTTATCCTTCTGTAGTCTCCACATCCATTTAGTTGCAAGGATACAGCACCAAGACTCTTAATTCTTTACCTTTCTTCGGATCCAAAGAATAAAGAAAGGATGCATTCCACCAAGCAGTAGTGAGGGAAAGTGAATAAATGCAAGACATAGTTTGGGGAGTTTTTTGCCTATTGCCCTGGATATATAACTAAAAAAGAAGATTCACTTTACGTAAAAAATTGCTGGTTTTACAAAGCAGCCCTTTTTTACATATTATATTGGAAAATCAGAACTAGGTCAGTACCGAGATCAATGTTTCAATATCAGAGAGCTCCAATTCATCTTTTGTGTTTTTACTGCTTCTGACTTCCTTCTCTTTTACATTTTGCTCCAATTCTGTACATAAGAAAAACTCAATTTATGGCTGATTCAACAGATGACCAATTTTCTAACAAGTAGAAGTTTTACACTCAGTTATGATGAAATTTCTGTAGTTTACTAGAAGTTACTATGCATGCCATGCCACTGCAGACTCCCTCCTAACCTTCCCAAAATATTTCTCATCCTCCATTTTTAAGGATTAGGAAAACAAGGAAAGAACCTACAAACCAACTGGAAAAAAAATAAACCCAAAAAACAATCTAATCAAAATCAGTAATAGGGAGACATAAAATTCCAACCAAGTTACGTATTTTAAAAAGTGTCTTGGCTGCTTCTTTCCCTCCATCTCCTTGACTTTCCCAATAACATAATCCAGACCTTCACCACCTGGCTTCACGGACAATAGAGAAGATGTGGCACAGCAATGAAATATGTTCACAGAATGAAAATCAGCCTTTGGACAAAGCAGACTCATGACTCAGAAGTGGTCCAAGGCCATGCTTAACTTCAGCTACAATACCCCAACCCTGTTGTGAAGCATCGTTCAATTTCAGATGTCCATTTCACAAAGTAAGCCATGAATTACAAATAAACTTGTACTTAGAGATTAAACCTCCTGTTCACCAGAAGTCAGAATTCTGACAAACAAAGAACTTCTAGACAGCAAGGGGAAATCTAGATTCCTGCTGGTTTTCACCTCATTATACTCTCTGTGGGTTTGTGCAGTTAGTTTAAATGTGTGTAAAGGGTGGGTACAGGACTGTTCATGTTAGCAGACTTTTGCAATCCTTTCTCTTTTTTGTGAAGATAACTTCATCTGAAAAAGGAGAAAATGGAGCAATGAGATCTAAAGAATAACAGTGGGAAAGAGGAGAAGAGAAGAAAGAACTTGGAACGCAAAGTGAAGACAGAAAACCCTGCCGCAAGAGGGCAAAAAATAATTGCCACAAACTCCTGGAGAAAACTGGCAAAGCACTGAGCTTCAGGGTGTGCAGTGCAAGAGCAGAAAGAGAAGACTGGAAAAAAATTGCTGAGTAAATAGAGCAAGGAGAGAATGTGCAAAGGAGAGTAATGGAGTAAGCCCTTTAACTGTACATCTCCAATTTCCTCACTTAAAGAGATAAGCATTATTACTAAGTAGAGATAGGAAGCAGAAGCTTCCTATCTTGAAAAAAATAAAAAAGTAGATTAAATAAGATGTTTGTATATGAAAGATAAAGGAAAGACATAGGAAAGACTGCAGGGAAGAATGAGGCATAGGAAAGAGAATGCCAGCAAAAGAAGAATACATAAAAAAGGCATAAAAAGGCCTGAGCAGAAATGGATGGGAAAGCGAAGAGACAAAGAGACGAGCAGAAGAATGAAGAGGAACGAGCAAAATCAAATTTAAAGTGAGGTGAAAGGGACAGCCTTTTGGAAACTTTATAGTAGATCATTTATTTCAGTCATTTTCTGATCAAGTCCTAGGTCAACACACTACATTACCTTGAAGACAGACATCAATAAATTGAGTGAAAAAAGAGGAACCAAAGTTTCCATAATGCTCAGGGAGCTACAGGACAGCAGTCTTCCAGCTATAACAGCCATGCAGACTTTATGCCAGATTATATTGCCAACATAGGTTTCTGTGTTTTAAAATATGTAGACTTCAGACAAGACTTACTCCTGGACATAGTATCTGAGACCCTGGAGTGCCACTTCAGGAAGCAAAGAAAACTGAATGTCTGCTCAGCGCTCCCTTCTTGTAAATAAAAATGCAGCAAGTTCAGCGCTCTTTCACCCACTGATAGGGTTTGGCTCATAGCTAGCTGAAGAGACAGACTGGTCTTGCTCCAAATCCACAGGGTCTTCTTAAAACAGAAAAGCTCTATTTGTGTCGCATGCAAAACTCCTCAAGTCTCAAGCTCTCTGACATAACTGTGCAGCTCTGTTGCGGTCTTAGGTAGTAGAAAAGAGTATAATCTTTAATTTGAGTTTACTGAGTTCTGAAACATCAAAACCCTTCCTTTACATCACTTTCAAAATTCTCCCTGCACTGTACTTTGCTACTCTGTGTTCACAAGGTTCTTTAAAAGGAGACTAATCAATCAGTTTACTGCTTTGCCCAGTGTTTGGATTATCTCATCATCATTATTTTTTAACCTTGTCTGACCACACATTTATTTTAGATTAGGACATCAAAAACATTCCTCCCCCCACCTCTCTGTCCCCACACATCCAATTTGAACTGTTTCAGTGACTTTGATTTGTTTTTCCTTTCCCAAGGAGAGAATGAGTGTAAAACAAGGAGGAAGTATATAGGCTATGTAGTGTTCGAGAAAATGAGCAAGACATCAAGAGGTTACTCTCAGAGATGATACAATCTCAGGAGTCTTAAACCTCCATTGTAGCAGAGATGCAGGAACCCTCAAGTAGTCAAGGATCTGTTGAACATGAAGGCTAGAAGGTGGTCACTGCCCATACTGGGAGGAAGGCAAAAACTTGACAATGACAAGTAGGACTGGCACATTTTATGACAGATATAAGGCCCTGGAACTAGAAGGACGGTCAACAAATAGGGTGGATGAAGGTTCTTCTGGGACAAAGGGCCTACGCTGGGCAACACAATTTACTCCCTCCTTCACAAACTCCTCTGTTAAGAGTGAAAAAAGGGTGGTTGTCATTGGTGGCTCCCTTCTAATGGAATGAAGGGTTCAATACACAAACCAGACCCAAGCCACAGGAAAGTCTTCTGCCTCCCTGGGGCTCAGGTAAGAGATATTACTAGAAAGCTCTTCCGTCTGGTAAGGTCGTCTGCTTATTATCCGTTTTTGGTTCTTCAAGTTGGTGGTGACAAGATAAAAAAGAGAAGTCCAAGGGCAATCAAAATGGATATCAGGGCCTTGGAACAATTGGTTGAAGGATAAGGGCCACAGGTAGTGGTGATCCTTCCAGTAGCAAGGAATAATATTGAAAGGAACAGGTAGATCCATCAGGTCAATGTGTGGCTCTGAGGTTAGTGACATTGGAAAAATTTTTTGGTTTTTGACCATGAAATGACCTATACAACAGTTGGTCTAATGACATCTGATGGGATGAACCTTTCTCAGAGGGCAAAAAGGGTTCTAACACAGGAGTTAGCTGGGCTCATTGAAAAAGCTCTAAACTAGATTGAAAGGGGGAAAGGGACAAAACCAGGCTTGCCAGTGATGAGCAATGGGATGTCACCCTAAAACTTGAGGAACTGAGTGCCAGTGGGATTTCTCAAGCTTATCCATGGGGCGTCAGCTACAGCGGACCACTCCTGAAATGTTTCTACACCAATGCACTCAATGAGAGGAACAAGCAAGAGGAGCTCAAAGTTTGGGCTGAGTCCCAGAGATCTGACATCATTGCTCTAAGTGAAACATGGTGGGAAGAGCCCTGTGACTGGAGTGCCATGTTGCATGGTTACAGGCTCCTCAGGAGGGTCAGGCACGACAGGAGAGGTGGAGAGTCTGGAATGTATGGAGCCTGCAACTGGGGGTGGTATAAGTGGCAGTGTCTGAGTCATTAAGGTTATTAATGGATATTAAGTTATTAAGGGATGAACAAATAATGTGGATGTCGTCATAGGAGTCTACTATAGACCATCTAGCCTGGACAATGACACCAGTGAACTATNATATATATATATATATGCAATATACTTATATAGCTCTAATATATAATTTTATATTATACATTATACAAAATATATGTATGTACAATACACATCTATTTCGTGTTTCAGAGAGGGGCAATGAAGCTGATAAAAGGGCTGGAGCACAAGTCTTATGAGGAGCAGCTGAGGGAACGGAAGTTGTTTAACCTGGAGAAAACAAGGGTCAGTGGATACCTTATCAATCTCTACAACCACCTGAAAGGAGGTTGTATTCAGGTGGGTGTCAGTCTCTTCTACCAGGTAATATGTGACAAGGCCAAAAAGAAATGGCCTCAAGTTTTGACATGGAATTTTATATTAGATATTAGGAAAAAATTATTAGTCGGAAGGATTATCAAACATTGGAACAGACTTCCCAGGGAAGTGGTCAAGTTGGCACCCCCGGAAGTATTCAAGAAGTGTGTGGATATGGCACTTGAGGACATGCTTTAGCAGTGAATATGGTGGTGGTGCTAGGTTGATGGTTGGACTTGATGATCTGAGAGGTCTTTTCCAAACTTAACCTTTACATGATTCTATAGAACTGACCATGTACATTTATAAAAGTTACTCCTCAGATTGCTCCATTTCCACTCTTGCATAAATTCCTTGGTGACTGTTGCATTGAATAATCTGATGATTTGAGAACCCACCACCACCAGGCCAACAAGCATCGGGTTTTTGAGGACACTTTATTAAAATGCCCTGGAGTTCCAAACTCTGCTTTGAAGTAGAGCAGTAGGAAGTTGCTTGAATTAGTGGGAGATCAAAGTAGCTATTCCCACATCCAAAGTAAAAAAAAAAATGTTTTTCTTTTTTTAACTCAAAAGATTTTATGAAACATAACTTCTCTCCGAAAGGCAGGAGCATGGACAAAACTCTTCCACATTCCATTTATCACTTCTGCATGTCAGAACTTTAAAAAATTTCTAATCAACCTACCTCTTATTTCCAGTCATCAGCCCTAGTGTCATAAACCTCCCCTGATGTTTACTAGTTATTGATCTTCTTTCCAGCTCTGCTCCAAGAGTTGGGGCATGACAGATTTCCTTCACACAGAGCAAAGTCAAACCTAATGTAGATTACAGCACTCCAGCTCTTACACCCCAAGAAAATTACAATAAATAAGCTAAGGAAAAGACATTAGACTTTATATGTTTTGTTACTTCTGTGACTAGATTATTTCCGTAATTAAACCCCTCCTATTCTCCTCTGTTGTGTGAGTCTTGACAAAGGTAGAAATACAGCTTATATTTATTGTGCTGCTATCTGTACAACAGTTTCCATCTCTCTTCCTCCCTTCAAATGTCTGATGTTTGTACACAGGAAGAAAAAAGATAGAAACTCGTGGGAATGGGACAGTTTTATCCTTACAGCAACATTCATTTACTGAAGAAGGGAATTTGTACCCATGCTATGACCATTCCTGTTCTTAGGTCAATACACTGGCAAAAAAAGTCTGTCCTTGAAGATGAGGCTCTGACCTGGGACTGAGCACTTGAAGTTGGGAGCATATGGTCCTGCTTTTCTCACTGTTGTTCCTGCAGTGACAGGCCCTGCCACACAGCCAGCACTGATGTGACAAAGAGGGATGACTTTGGTACCCACAGGAAGATTCACCAGAGCCCTAGAGGAGACCGATGGTAATCAGAAATTGCACATAGCTGGCTAGCTTAAGCTGTCTTCCAAGGACTTTCTCACCTGGTCCAGGGTAGGTCCTTGCATTATATTTTTTAATAAGTTCAGCAGGATTATGTCTTCAAAGGAGGCATCACTCCCGTCTAATCACAAAACACACAGCTTTTTATTGCTTGGTTTGACTGTCCAGGAGAAGCCCAGGACAGTTCACAGCTGGGGCCTGTGATAAGCACGATAATATTAATTAACTCCACCCCAAAGAACATGAGTAGGCTCAATTAACTTGCACTTGAAATCACTTTGAATCTCTCACATAAAAGTAATGGTGTTCTTTATTAGTTTATTCCAAATCAGTTATTCCAATTTAATTACATTCTTATTCTTATGTTTATCTTCTGTAAAAAAGATGAGCCAGTGAAACGGATCCTGTCATTTTTAAGTTCCCAAGAAAATTCCTGAAGATCTGTACATCACAGATGGTCTGAAGTCTAAAAAAAATTAAAATAAAAAAAGACATATTGAAAAAAAGACCAGAAAAAAATAGGACTATTTAATCCTCTAGAAAACCTAAAAACCTGAATAAAAGCTAATTAAGAAGTGTCAAGTACTTTAAAAAACATTGAGTTAGTTTTTGTTAGTTTTTGTTTTAGTTTGGTTTGGCTGGTTGATTGATTGGTTTTGCATACTAAACTCAGTAAACCACAGTTTTAAAAATATTCTGTTGCTAAACAAGATAAGAAAGTAATAAGAGGGTAACTCTTATTTCTAGAGTAGTGATCTTGAAAAGACTGTATTAAATCATACAGTAATCTTAGTCCACAGGCTGGAAAAAAAATCTGTCTCACTCAGCTGGAGCAAAATTAGAAATGAAAGAATATGAACTGTTCATCCCCTTTAATTATCTGGATCAACAGTTCCCTGCTTCATTATGTTAGCTAAATGACTACCTGTACTTAAATACTGTTTACATAACTAAAACATTGGAGAAGACCTTGATGACAGAGCACAGCACAAACACATTTTCAAACTTGTAGCAAAAATGAAACGCTAATTCTTACTGATTTTGCTGCCTTTTGAATACCTCTGTGGCAATATAGGACTGCTTAGCTTGCTTCCCACTTATGACATGCAAACATAGACATATGCAGAGATGAATGCATTTTTGATTTTTTAATACAGAGGTGGGGATTCACATGTGTCTTGCCAAACTCTCCTTGTTCACAGGGAGCCGAAGCCTATGGGGAATATCAAAGCAGTAAACAGATCACAGTGTTCCCACTGAACATTTGAAACATAGCTGCACCTTCAGTAGTCTTCCTAAGGACTGAGTTGAGGGAAAGGATTAGCTGCAGACATCAAAAGGATGAGGTATATCTTTGAAATCGCTTCACAGTCCAGTATTTTGTTTATGACCAAAGCCCCTGAGCTGAATGTGAAAGCCAGTTTCCATGGATATTTAAACGACACTTTTATCAGACATATCATATCATACTACACTTTGATATTTTGAAGTCTTGCAAGGTCACCTCTGAGACATCCTCAAATTCATTTCTGTCTAGCAATCAACATTTCTTGTAAGCAACAAACAGTGTTTGTGGCTTGTCAGTGTGACTAAATTGCAAAAGAATGTGGAGTAATGAAGCAGAGAAGATTAACCACACCAGCAACCTGTGACAGAAAACCAAACACCTTTGCTATCTGTTCTTTCTTTGCCTCCTGCTCCTCCACACTGCAGAACACGTCACAGGTATTTTTGTGATGTAAGAAGATTTATCTCTGAACTGAAGAACGAGACCAAAGCATTGACTCTGCTAACATGTGCATCTACCTTTCCTACATTGATGTCCCATTGAAATAAATAGGATTGCTCACTTTGCGAAACAGACATGTTTGAGGAATTGAGCCTTTTATTTGTATGTGATGTATTTTATGGGAGAATTGTTTCAAGGCTTGAAAATTATGAAATCTTGGGACTTCTGTTCAAGTTTTCTGTCACCACATGCAAAAAAAAATCAGCTGTAGTAAAAGCTGAAATAAAATTATTGGGAAGAAATTAACAGCAATGAAAATGCTTTTCAAATTAATGCTTCAATTTTGAAATAGCTATTATAAACATTTGTGCTTGCTATGACTTGCAGTTAAACTTTAAAAATAGTACTTAAATATGCATGTTAATAACATCCAGAAGGCATTTCTTTCAAGCCTGTTTGGGCTGTTGAAGGCTTTAATTTAACCACAGCATTCATTTATGTCTAGCAGTTAGAATTTTCTTTTAAGCTCAAAGGAGCCGAGAGTTGTAACTATGATCTAATTGGTAAGGAATGAAGAATGTTTTTCATGTTTTATAGACAGCATGAATCCTGATCATTTTACTGCAGTAAATTATAGAGTGTTCTGCTCACTGTGTTGCCCTCTGGAAGTATGGGCCTATATCTCATTAAACTATAAAAATAACTTGCAGTTTTCGGCACTCCTCAAAAGCTATCCTGCCAAGGTATGTTATTTTTATATTACTAATGCATGTCAGAGAGTCGGTCCAGAGAAAGTTAGGGGTTTTACAGCCTAAAACTAAATTAATTTATAGCTACATCCACATGTCAGAGGGGACACATAAGGAACATAAACTGCTATAGAAAACAATAATTCATTATTGATTTTCAGCTCCTTTTTAAAAGAAGCTGCAATTCACTGGCTTCTCAGTTCTTTCTTCTCTAGTACAAATGATCTAAACAATGCTA
>VZRJ01007954.1:194705-233614 GCA_013397565.1 Ptilonorhynchus violaceus | reverse complement strand
CTAGTACAAATGATCTAAACAATGCTAGCAATGAAGCAAAGCAGCTCCTGTGGGTATGGCAAATGACATAAAAGTCAGATATGCTTTACCTCTTTTTGGCTTAAGACAAATGGTCCATCGCTGAAATGAGAAAAAATAAAAAGATCAGAGGTGGAATGTAATTCTTTTTTGTGATTNGGCAAATGTTACAAAATTGCTACTGCAGCCATTGAAGTCTAAATTGCCAGCCATTTAAAGCAAGGGTGGAGTGGATTGGAAAAGAAAAAAGCAACTCAAGAGCCAAGGTGGGAATGAGAACAGCACTAGGAACACTCTTCAAGGAGCGTAGCAGTAAGATAGGAGCAATAATCTCTTTTCTCCCAGAAGCACGGTGATTAACTAGAGACATCTCCTTTCAGAGCAAAATAGTCTACTAAATGATTCTCATTTTAGGAGTATACAGGAGTATACTAAAAATTATAGCAATAATTTTGAAAACACAGGCTTATTTGATTTTTGTTCTTTCTATGGAGGAAAAAAAAATTACTCCATTGCTAGGAAATTTAGCTCATGTTATTTTTTCTGTGCAAGGCTTTACTGCCAATGCCACAGTTCCTTCACTGAACAGTCTTAGGTCCAAATTCCTATCCCCAATTCTGGCCTCTTGGCCACAGTCCTTCTTTGAACAGGATTTTCTTCTCAGAGAGTGAAGGGTCAGTATCCCAACAGAGGAAAACAGCCAAAACATCATAGACTGGTGTGTGAAAGCCTTTGTGTTTTGCTCGTTCATGGTTATCAGCATGCACACCCTTCCTTGGAACTGCAGGTTACAGCAGATCTTGGTCCCTTCAGAACTAACTCAACTCTCAGAGCTAAAGGACGTGCAAAACTCGCTCACATTTCACCGCAAGGTCACCCGTGACTGACAGGGAATACAAGGGAAAGTCCTCCAGGACCAGACAGGAGGCCAGATTCAAAGTTATTCCATTCTTATGTCATGAGTTTTCACACACAGGCTTCTGGACCAGATTTCCATACCTATACTTGCAAATCAATGAAAAGAAGGTGAGAAGAGTAAACAGAAAACTACAAAAACTGCCTCACCCCTGCCAATCCCATCTATCTTACACAGAGAGAGAAATGGAGAAGTTCTGAAACTAAAAGCAAAGAATGATAAAATTATTACTTCACAGAAATGTTTATACCCATGGAAACATGGAAAGAGAAAAGAGAATCAGAGAGGGTGCTGAATGACAAAGATCCTGATTTATTAGACATAACAGAATATGTCCGGAGTAGTCGCATCCCAGTTAGGATCATTAAATCTACATTTGGAAAAAAACAGAAAAAGAAGCAGCAAGGTCTAATGGCTACTTTACACATTTTAGAGAGCTTCTAAGATTGCTGTGAGGTCTTCCTTCAAAAACAGAAGAACTAGGGATAAAGACAGCACTACAGGTGCTTGTTACTGACCAAAGACGTGAGAAAAGCTCCTAGGGCAATGGCAGGCTGCTCTCGCCTACCGGCCACCACGCTACAGAAGAAATTTCACTGCCTGCGCTACCAGATGTAATGAAAAACTGGGAATCAAACACAGATCCGCTTCTCCCTCTGAGCTGGCCTGTACCAGAGCACACGAAGAACTCCATGTATCATTTTCTTTAATCTACAAAATACCCAATCAACCAACTAGCCAAACAAACAAAAACAAACACACAAACAAAACCCAAACAAAACCCCAAACAAACAAAAAAAACCCAAACAAACAAAAAAATTGGGCAACACAGGAGAATGGGGAAACATGCTGAGAAAACAATTTTGTGGTATATAAAGAGATGGATTTTCACTAATTGCTGCACTATTCACCTGTAAGAGAAGCTGATCAGAAATGTGGCCCTTTGCTCACATGCAGCTAGTAAGAAATTACTCCAAAGTTCAGGAATTTGCCCGATAGAGGGAAAGGACGTCACTAGGAAATGTAACAAGCACAGTGCAGGGGTTCAAACAGCCTGTACAGTATCCCATAGCTTGAAAACAAGTTAAAAGTAGCATCCTCCATAGGGTAGTGCTCAGGCAGCAGCTGACATAAATTCACCACACTGTCACATATGTACATTTTCTCAATGTAGGTTTCAGACTGCTAACACAGCTTCTCTCATCACAGAGACATACAAAAAATATATCCTTAAAATTGTCAAGTTTGTGAAAACTTGTGGAAGTTTGAATTCCAAATACAAATAGATTTACAGGAGTGTCACCAAACCACATATGAAATTTATAGATGACTGTAATTACCTGATGCACGTAAGTACCAATATGAGATATGATGAAGTATATATAAATTTTTAGAAACTTGATTAACATAGGCTTGGCATTACAAAGTATAACCATTAAGTATGATCCCATATAATTATGGTTTACAAAACTGTAATTTACTCAGATTCGATAGGGCAAAGATACAGTATTTTATTAAAAATATACAGATGCTGCCACTCAAATATTTTCAGTGCTGTAACACCCAAAAGTACTTGGTATTTAATTTTGTTTAAATCTATGTGTTTGTAATCTCTCTGAAAATTCAGTGTGAATGAGGCTGAAATAAGTCCTATTCCAGCTGAGCTAAATGCCTGTTGAATTTTAATGAGACAAATTGTCTCTTTTAATGTGTTTTTGTACAAACTGATTATATTAAAGTATGCTATAATGGAATTATACGTTAGGCTATTATTTAGGACTACTTGTTGTGTTATTAGCCTTAGATTCCTGCACAAACATTGCAAATTATAAATATTTGAAATAACATCATTCAGATTAAAAATAGGTAAATTTTATAAAATTGACTTCTTTGTGTTGTTTAATAGTGCAAGTAAAGGATATGTCATTTCACACACACACACACTTTTTATTTTACATTTTTCCTTTCATTCTATGTAGATGAACCTGATACTCGAGAAGCAAGGCCAAAGCCTTGGAAAGTTATTTCCCTCAAAGATAGATTGTTATTTTTACGTACATTATCATTATTAAAGATCAGTTCTTCACAGCTCCAAAATTCTCCCCAGTGGGCAGTAGTCCATCTTACTAAACTACCTACCCATAATTCAACCCAATTTCATGCAATTGTCTATCGGTGCTTGTGAAAGTCCTCTGCTGAACTGCAATGGAGACTATTTTCCATAGCCTCCAGGGAGGCAGATAATTTTGTTGGCTGCCTCTGTTCCATTCGTCTTCTACTAAATAAAGAAGGGATTGCCTTTTTCCTAGTGCTGCCCGCTTTCAGAAATCCAAACATCCATTCAGTGGAAAGCACTAAATTAGTACAAATACTGAAATGCCTGAGTAGAAAGCAATTCATTCCCATGCAAATGTAGAATCAGCCTTCACAAGAACTGTAACTACTGACAGCTTTTTCAGCCACAAGACTAGGTCTCCAGAAGCCAAAATCTAATATTTAAGTCTTGTGAGAAAAGTCCATGGCAAGAGTGAAACTGAACTTATGTTCTTCAAGGAACTCATCTTTTTTTATGGATGCACTCCAGTTGATGTGAAATGAATAAGAAAATGAGGCTGTCCAAGACCTTCTTTTATTTTCTAGTACTCAAAATAACATTTAATTCAGTGCAGTACAGGGAATTACTCCGTCATGTTATTTTGGTGCTTTTAAGCAACCATTATTAACCACTGCCACAGAAAGAGCAGTCTGAATGGACTTATTGCTATTTCCAAGTTCTCATTCAATTCTTACTGGTTTGACATGAAAAGGTTTGAGCAATGGCAATAGAGGAAAACAAATTATATAGTTGCAGGAACTAATTTGCAATGCTAATGAGTCTTTTTCTAAATATTAGATAAGCTCTTTTTCTAGATCTAAGTCTACAATTCTCATGGAGAATCAACAGACAAGATAACTGAATATTTTCTTGCACAAACAAATAATTTGTAAAATGGTTGAAGCTTTTGACCCTTATTGAGTCATGAGCCATAAAAGATCTAATTTAAAAATTGTATATGCTCTCGTATTTTCATGTACATTAATGGAACAAACAAAAATTCTTGTTGTGAAGGATGGTTACCTTTAAAGATTGCAAAATAGTAAGGCATGTTATTGTATAAGCAATTAAAAAATTAAAGCAACAACTTATCAAGTGCAGAATGAAGTTAGCTTCTGTGTGAGCATGTCCATGGACAGCAGAAAAATAAAAAGGTTTTTTTGTATGGAAGTTCTAAGTATTGGGTTCATTTCAACATTTTCTGCGAAAGGGTGTGATTTAGTGCTCCAGCTGTGTGCTTTTCCAGTAAAAGCTGATGCATTACTGCTTCTAACAGATCCTGGAAACTCGAACAGGATTTTACTATTTCCTCCACACTACATTCAGCAGGGAATAAAAAGATTTCATTCTGAAGTAAAAAAAATCACACTGTATCCCTGCAAGTTTAGCCAAACAAGATGACTACACATGCATAGTCAGTGCTTAGACTCTTTCAGTTGAAGACAGTCTTTCTATAGGACTCATGACATGTATTTGGCATGAGAACATCTGTACTTGGCTACTAGAAGAAATAAATAAGTAATACTTTCTTGTGTATACATAGATCTATTTGTTAATATATTCATATTTCCCATATATTTATTTTTCCATGTAGCATATCAATAAATAACAGGTTCAATTACACTCTGCTCATTTCCTCTCATTTTTCTCAGAACAGTGACATTAATTTTAAGGAACTATGCCTAATTTTCATACGTCAGTTAAGTAAGTATGTTGTTGTGAAATGAACAGGGGACCTACACCTTCACCATTGCCTCCAATGCAACCACTTTCCAAAAACATGGCTAAATGGATAGGCAGTGCAGAAGATTCAGTCAGCTGACAGAGGGCCTGCTGGCTGACATTGCAAAATCAATTGCCCCTCATTGAAATTCCCTGCCTGCAGTCCCTTTGCATGTATAACTGTGGGAAATCAGCTCTGCCACCTGAGCTGGCCTCAGCTGCCATAGCATCACATGAAGATAGATGTGATCACTTATGGAGGTACAATAGGGAGCACTCCTCTGATCTGCTTTCATCTCGCTCCCTGATCTCAGATCAAAGGAGGGAGGCAAGCAGAGCAAGGGCATGTCTACATGGGGACATTACATCAATCTAGTTTGTTCACTCTAAGTGCAGCAATTTAAATACATCTCATTGAAAGGCTTATGCACCAGTTTGTCAGACCAGCTAAAAATATTTGCTTGTTAATCATAACACCCAAACAGGTCTGTACTTGTCTAAATCAACTGCCCCAACATTCCAGCCACTATTTCATGTCTCAGGGTGTGCAACTCTGATTTTTTTTGCTGTACTGTAGGAGGCCTATTTGAAATTAAAGAAATTTGTGGGCGGGAGAGGAAAACAAAGTCAAATGAATACACTCCTTGAAAGCTTTCCTGATGTCCATTAACAGCATCAAAAGCATTACTCGTCTGCTGACGCGCAACATCAATGACCCATGCAGAAGTTTCCTTTTAGCAGAAACAAATAGCTGTCAGCACAGTTGCAGTATAGAAAGATCTGCTTTCCTCATGGGAAAAAAAATGAACAGAGATCATCTGAGCAGCAAGCACAAGGAACTGCAGCTTCGCATCACCATGGAGCTTTTACTCAGGTCACAGGAGCACTGTTCTCCCAGGGGGTGGAAGTTCAGTACCTACAGCCATCACCATGCATGAATTAATTCCTTTGATGCTAGTAGATCAGCTGTCAGGAGTCCTGTTCTAGAGCTTTTCCAGGTCACCTGGAGACTGTTGTTCTGTCTATCACTGTGCTGTCCCTTCAGACGCAGTCTTTCTGTTCTGCTACTTAGAGATCTGTCAGACCACAAGGGAGGAGTCAGAGGGCAGAAATAGGTGGTCCAGAGAGTTACCTGATCCTAAAAGATTTAGGTATAGAACTCTGCCTGAACACAGGAATGTAAATTCCCAAAACAGTTGGCAACTTAGATGAAACTTTTCCTCCTGCCATACCAGACTGGAAGTTGCTGCAAAACATTTTTGTTTAGTATATGGAGATCCAGGGGAAGTCAATTTCATGACGAGAGTTCTAATCACATTCAGCGCATCTGAATTCTGTCTCTGAAAATCAAGGAGTATAAGGACAGAATAATAAACTGTCATTACAAGAAAGCTCTAGGAGAAACCTAAATTATGACTTTAAGGTGAAGTGGTTTTTTCATGTCTGCTAATGAACCAATCCAAAATAAATCCAAATAAGGAGCCATAAAGGTTTTTAATAAGATCAGTATATTTCTTTAAAATATTGACTTTTCCTACAGGCTTTGAAAATGCATCATCTCAGCTACTTAATATATACAAGGTTTTTAAATAAAAATAAATCAATCTGGCACTGACCAGAAGAGCAACAAGTTTCTGATATCTGCTGCTGAAAGCACACATCCAGTCTCTGAAACTTTCTGGTTGCATCTGAGAATCCATAGGGGCAGAAATCTCTGTACACCATGCATGGTATAACCCCAAATATAGCTGTTATCAAATTCAAGTCACTTATTAGCACAGATTTATTTTCTCTTTCCCATTTAATAGCTTCAAACCTGTTCTCCATGGATAAAGAGTGACATTAAATGGCACAACTATTACAGCTACCTGTCTCTCCAATGTCAACCTGTATCCCACATCTGTCTACAGTTCTGAGGGGGGAAGATGGTTGATCTGGAGATGGACTGGTAAAAAATCATTTCCAGACAGTCAGTAATGAAAATATTCTTATTGGATACTTTCAACTACTTGAGGCACCAAGTGTCCCTAAGTGCACATTTTAATAAAAGTCATTACAAGCCTTAATATATGTATATATGTTTCCACAAAGTGCCATAAAATGGATTAGTGATATTTTCAAAGAGACAAATCAAGTGGCTACAGGAAACATTTATTATATTGATTAAAAACAAACAAGCCGAGACAAAAAAATACAACAGAAAAGTTATAATAAATCAAAAGAGCCAATTGTCATATTTTATATGCTTTATAGCTCTATTAAATTTAGAACTAAGCAAGGGAAACATTACCAGAGAGGAATGTTTTCACAATAAAAAATGTCTTACCAACTTAGTGCTAATTATACTTCCTATATTCTTGATGCAGATCCTTGTCCTCTTTAATACTAACATGTCGGCATTATTGGTCCCAAAAGAGCTTTAGTCTTCAACTCTTAACAATATCTGCAAGCCAAATAGTAAATAAATAAACAAAAAACCTAGTCATTTTGATTTTTAAAATTTGCATGCCAGGAGTCGCTTGAACTTCTACTACAAGCTGGAACATAATAAGTTGTATGTGCAGCAAAGGGCACTTATAGAGCACATCAAAATCTAAATATGTCATACATGTACCAACAGGCACATGAGAATGGCCTGAGTAAAAATACAAACATCAAATTTTTATCAAATGTTTGATTGGGTCAACCTGTATTAGGTTATTGGACATAACCTTATCCGACACATAACGCGTTTGCATGGAAGACTTTACTAGTCAAAAGTGATGTTGTGGAAAATGGGGAGAATAGGAAAGGGAATAGCCAAAAAAAGACATAGATTTTTGAAGAGTTGCAGTGAGTTTTTCTACATGCAAGAAAAGATCTCAATATCTCTTAGTGATTTACTCTTCACAGTCCTGATAATATATGGAAAAGCATTTTCCAGTCCTATTCAAACATCCCTAGGTAATCTTCATTGCATATAAATATTATAATATTATTACAGCTTCTAAACAGAGAACAAAAATTTCTGGTCAATAGAATATTGTATTATGCAATATAGATAGGCACTAGAGAGCAGGGAAACCTGTCTCAGAGTAAATTAGCAATAATTCTCCATTACCATCTTCAAAAGACTTGGCTGAACTTCATCTTTACATGGCTATGAACCACAGCTTATGTCACTTATCTTGTCAAAACTTTTCCTTTCCCACAGACACAAAACCAAGGAAACCTGGGCAAGGAGTAGTTTAAATGCTAATTTACCTATGAGAAAAATACTTGTGAAAGCTAGAAGGTGGCTTTCCTACCAAACAACAAAATAACGTAAATAGCCCCAACCAAATAAACGAAAGATTGCTTCTCTCAAAACACAGAACCATCCCCTAGTGGTCACCACCTTAGAAAGAACAATAAACTCGTAGCCTTTCTGAACAGAATGTGTAAAAGTGGGCATGATGTTCATATCCACAAACATAACTGTTTTGTGCAATCACTATAAAAGCTATCCGGTTGGCTTTATACAAAGTTTCAACAGAAAAAGAAAGTGGAAAAATGGAAGCCACTAGAGAGAAACACAGATATGCTTTTATCCTTCCTTAAGGCCATCCAGTAACCAAACTGAGTTAATTCAAACCAATTTCATTGACCGAGCTGCATAACCTATTTTCAGAAGACCTGTTTAGAATATCTTCACCTTCTACACGTGTCAAGCAGTATCTTCTTGGATATGTTTCTAACGTAATATTTGGCAAGCATGGCTTAAAAATCAACACGCATAGCACTTGCTGATGTCGTCTCCTAGAACCTACTTAGTAAAATTATTTGTGAACTTGTGACCTTCAGATTGAAATAGTCAGTTATAGCAGACTTGATACATAATACAGAAGTGATTTCATGTCAGTAAAATTCCTGAGAAAGAGCCTAGTTTGAATTTCTTCAAGGACTGAAATTGCTCATGCAGATATTGCTTTGAAGTTGCAACTTATGTGGAATTACTAAACTGTTCATAGCTGAAAAATAAAAGTATGATAAAAAGAACATACTAATTATAATGATTTGTTAACCTTTCCTTTTGCAAATGTGTGAGGTGACTTGGAAATAACCCTTAGTCGTTTTAAATTAATTCACAGTCACAGCTTTGTTCAAGTTTGACAGTTAATATTTTTAAGCATTACCACAATTATGCCAAACACTCATCACGGCCAGTTTGTGGGTCAGTGCTGGTCTCTCACATTTCTAAAAACCAGTCAGATTTCTATTTCCTGTCAGGGCAAATTTTAAAATCTGAAGAAAATGACAAATGAACTAATTGCCACAAAAAAATATTATTTGAAAGGTGTTTTGTGGCCTCAGGAATCCTTTTTTTGCTAAGCATAGAATATACATTTGTTCAGTATCAGTCATAATTGTTAAGGCAAAATGGACTGTCTTGGATGCATCATTTTTATGACAGTTTTACAAAAAAATATCCCATTCTAAACTCATCAAAAAAACCAAGATTTATTTCCCTTAGTTGGCATTGATTTTTCAAATATTTGCAAGCAGAGAGAAGTTACCTAAGTCTGACATTGAAAATGTTCCCTTAGTGTATGCTGCAGTAACAACTAGTAGAATGCTAAGAATATAAGGCCTTATTCAAAATATATTTGTGGTTTTGGGATTTTTTAACATATTTCCTTCATAGATTGAATAAAAAATAAAAAGTCTTTGTTGAGAATTAAATTGGACATGAAGGCCTGTCATTGTTGCATATGCTCCTTTAACTTAAGCAAGCCAAAAACGTCATTCCCTCATAAAAAAATCTCAAGTCATGTCTCAGAACTATTCTGCCCATTAATGCCAGTAATTACTTAAGACTTTCCATTCTACAGCGAGGCCACAAGACACAGTCCCAGTCCTTCAAAAATCTCAAAACTGATATTCAAATGACTTAATTTTAAAACCCTCAGAGATGACGGAGAAAAAATTCTGCTACTTGCTCTTTGTTAAGAACCTCACAGGCAGGCACAGAACAGGATAATTCTAAGTCCTTTAACTATTATTCCTAAGATTTCATAGGAATTTATTTCTTGTAATTTAATGTGTTCATGCGGTTTCATACTTTAGAACAATGTTATAATGAGAAAATTTGCTAATTGTTCTAATAATAACCTATAAATTTCTAAAAACTTATGTGCTTTTGTCCCAGGAATGGAAAAATTCTTTACCAATAGAATAAAAAGTGCACTCTAGTTTGCATAGGAGTGAAAAAATATGAGCATATAGGGCAAAAAGGCTGAGAAATTTTTACATCATTTCACAACATATTTTCAAGTTGTTTGGCTCATTTGATTGAGATGGATTACTTCAATTAAGACACATCTGTTTGAAAAAGTTCCTACTGCAAGGGGAACCTGGTAGCACTGTCACACATTGTGTTACAAATTCTCTCTCTAGAAAAGTGAGCAGTCTTCGATTTACACAAAAATATCAAGTAAATGGGGATTTTTAAATCCACATTTCTTGGGAAAAACATGATAGTTTTCTGTGCATTTTAGTCTCCTGGCTGAGCCCATATCCCCAGTACAAGTGCTCTGTTGGAAGAGCTGTCAGGTTTGTGATGACCTCTGCTAAAGGGGAAGCACACACACTACACAAACTAATTCCAGTACAAAAGCATCCTGTCTCAGCAGTACTAATTTTTTCAAGCGCACAACCTGCCATGACAGTTTCTGCTATCATTTACTGGAGCATGATCATAAAAATGAAAAAGTGCACAACATATGTTAAGGTATTCATACGTAATTTCTATTCAAATATACTTTTTTTCCCAGTTAAATGTGAGCATTGGTCTGAGACTCTGTTCAGGTACAGCAACACAGTCATTTTGATTATTTTGCTGGGAGAAAAAATAGCTATTACTTCCTACTCACAGGAAAAAAAGTCTCAAATAAATCAGGTCTGGTGTGAATGCATCTCCCACAAATATCTGCACTCTAAATTCTTCAGTGACTAGATTGCTAGTATGAGTTACATGTCCAACACTAAAGAGTGAGAAAAAGGTGGTAAGTGGGAAAGTAACATCATTTGCACTGATAAAGACAAAGCTGATAAAGACTACAAAGACAGATGTAATATACAGAAAGATAGGATAAATAAGGACATAAAGTAGTAAACACAAACACTGCAACTCTTAGGAGGCTTTTTTTCTAATCCTTATACTCACACACCTCTTCCAACAACCCTTAAAACCCATATCCTTAAGATGGCAGAAAGGAATCCAAGCTATTCTTGAAAAACACTCATAATTTCCTTTAAAAACATTTACTTTTTAGGTGAACACATTTGGTTTTTGCAGCAGTGAGGGGCTACAGGGTGGCTTCTCCGGAAGATTTCCCCATGTCCAGCAGAGCCAATGCCCTATGGCTCCTAGACAGACCCACGACTGGCCAAGGCTGAGCCCAACAGAGAAGGCAAAGCATCTCTGGGATAATGTAGTTATGAAGGACAAAAAGTTCTGCACAAGGGCAGTTGCAGCCAGACAAGAGATGAGTGAAAACACATGAGAGCAGCAGCCCTGCAGACATCAAGGTCAGAGCAGAAGAAGGGGCAGGAGGTGCTCCAGGTGCCAGAGCTCAGATTCCTCTTTAGCCCATAATGATGTGAGGATCATCCAGGGGCAGCTATGTACCTGCAGCCCATGGAGGTCCATGGGGAAGCAGGTTGGTGCCCAAAAGAGACCATGACTGCATGAGCAGCCTACNAGCATCTCTGGGATAATGTAGTTATGAAGGACAAAAAGTTCTGCACAAGGGCAGTTGCAGCCAGACAAGAGATGAGTGAAAACACATGAGAGCAGCAGCCCTGCAGACATCAAGGTCAGAGCAGAAGAAGGGGCAGGAGGTGCTCCAGGTGCCAGAGCTCAGATTCCTCTTTAGCCCATAATGATGTGAGGATCATCCAGGGGCAGCTATGTACCTGCAGCCCATGGAGGTCCATGGGGAAGCAGGTTGGTGCCCAAAAGAGACCATGACTGCATGAGCAGCCTACACTGGAGCAGGCTCTGGGCAGGACCTGTGGACTTACGGACAAAGGAGCCCATGCAGGAGCAGGTTTGTTGGCAGGACATGTGACCCCATTGGGTACCCACTTTGAAGCAGAGCATTCCTGAAGGACTGCACCACATGGGAGGGAAGGCTCTGGGAAAGATCCAGGTTGGTGAAGTTCGTGGAGGTCTGTCTCCTGTGCAAGGCACCCCATGCTGCAGTGGGGGAAGAGTATGAGGAGTACTCCACCTGAGGAGGACGGAACAGCAGAGACAACACGTGATGAACTGACCACAGTCCCTATTTCCTGTCCCATTGCACTGTTGAGGGGGGGAAGGTAGAGCAAATCAGAGTGAAGTGAGGTGCAGGAAGAAGGAAGGGGTGGGGAGATGGTGTTTAGTCAATGCCCGTTTCCCAGCCAAGAGAAACAAATGTGGCAGGTCTGGCACTGTGGAGCCGGAGAAGCAAGTCAGACTGAGGCTGCTGTCCCCGAGGACTTCTGCTCCCCAGAAACCCCATCCCCCCTCACAAAGCCGTCCTTACAGGCACGTGGAAAAGCAGCTCTGAAGGGCGCTCCTACTAGCCTATGGCTGACTGCTTACCCAAAGCTCTTTAAAAACATTTCCTATTAAAACATGATACAAGCCCATTCCTTGCAAGGTTCTTTACCCCAGTAATGACCTGAAACTTGGTTCATGCACATACATGAGCACATACAAAACTATACAACTGCTAAGAGTCTTATTTTCACCTTGCCTCAGAGCATTTGAGAAAATCCTTGTATTGAATTAGTTTATTTTTCTGCTTTTATTTGATAAATCCACATATTACCATCTTTTGAGCTAGGAAACTCCTTAAGTTATATCCAGAAATGCCAGTGACCCCCATGCAGCACACAAAAAGGCTGGATTTTTTAATTAGCAAAACTGACTAAGATAGATGGAGTAGCAACACTTTTTTTCTGAGTCCATCTCTTTTTTTTCGACTCAGGTAGCATATGATGGCCAGTAACGTTTTTCACAAAATAATCTCTACCTCAGAGCACATTTCTGATTAATAGGTTAATATATTTACAATTTATTTTTAAGCTTATTTACCTTTTCTCCCTTTCAAACACTATTCTATATTAATCCTAGCACTCGTGAACAAGGAAGAGAGCTTTCCCTGTTGTCCCTTGGCATTTAAGGCTGCATTCAATGCAGATAAGGTTTGTTTGGGAACGTACTGGGTTTGCTGAAGACAATCACTGGAGATAGAACCTTAATTTAACCTCAAGCCTGTAGTATTTCCCCTGGGACACAGATGACTGATAACACAGCAGAGGGCAAGGAAAGCACAAAATTATTGAGAAATGGAAGCAGCAAATCTTGAGCATCGAATTTCTTCCTCTAAATTATTGTTTGTAAGGATAGTCATCCATGCCTGACTCAGTTGGGAGACACTAAGAATCTTAAAAGAGCAATTTTAAAACGCACTGACAATGGTTGGTTTTGGAAGTCATTTCCTAGGCATACAAAATACAGTTGTCATATATTCATCTCAAAAGAAAATGCCATTACAGGATCAAAGTGCACATGCTTAGAGTATCCTATGTACAAGGTAGGTCAGCAGTTGTTAATTTAATTGAAAGAAGTCCTTAACAGAGATCTTGATAGCATTTCCCAGAGGAACATTAGAAAATGGTGTTAATGAGCATTATTATTGCCTGCTTCTGTAAGAAAATAGATCATTATTAACTGAAGTTGTATGTGATGTTTTCCTGTGTTATAGTCCTAAATGGGCAACATGAGAAATTAGACAGCTTTTTGTTTTAAATAAAAAGGCTTTCTGTGCTCTAAACTTAAAATTAGGCTGTTCTATTAGGGTTAAAGGTTAAATAACCCTTTTATTTCCTAATGATAAATTTAATTGTCTGAAGCCAAATTGAATACAAGCTGATTAATGTTTTCCTTTCTTTAGGGATAAAAAAATCCTTAGTAGACATAGCTAGAAAAGGTTGCCCCAGCTTCAGAGTACTTGCTTTCAAAATGGCAGAATCTATTCATTTAAAATAGAACATGTGAATACCCTTTATCAGACAAAAAGGTGTAAAGAAAAATACCCTATGTACTATGAAAAAAAAAGCTAAAAATCCTGAAATTTATTGCAATATAAAGTGTAGGTTTTCTTTTAATCATGTCTTCTGAGTCGCAAAAAAAAAGCAATTTTTCTTCCTGCTATCAACATAAAGAATCCAAATCCCTCAACACCCCCCCCAAAAACAAAACAAAACACAAAACCAAAACAAACAAAAAAGAAAACACAACAAAGTAAACCAATTATGTGCAGTTAAAGAAATATTTGCATTTCACTGTTAGAAGTTGTTGCCTTTCGTTTCTTGATAACAAAAAGCAAAATACCAAGCCAATATCCTCAGCTGATACTTTAAAAGATTTGCATGTTTTTAGAGAAAACAATAATAGTATTGCGATAAGACTTTTAGCTCAACCAAAGAGCAGGGCAAAATGTAACCACTTAAGACAGCATTCTGCACTTCATATTGAGCAATGGCTAATGAAATCCTAAGAGGGTTTGTTACATAAACCAGTGGCCTGAAGAAACCTTTAACATGTAGGAAAGTGGAGTTAATTAAACTGTTAGGGGTATCCTATCCATCATCCCACCAGACCACTCTATTCTAAACCTATTTACATTTTGCAACCAAAAAAATGTACTTGGCGTGGTTGATAAACCGTGTTTACTGTCCTTATTGATTTGACATTTGTACATAACCTTTATGCTTTAATTATCTAATAGCATTTCCTGAATCTTTCGCTGCTGCAGAAAGTATTTGGTTTCCAAGCAATTAGACGTATCTGAAAAGTAGCAGACAGTAAGAGTGTTCCCTTCAACAAATTAATCAGTTTGGGAAAGCACTGGTTCATTGCTACACTGAATTTGCTGAAAAGGTTGCTTTATTGAATCTCATTTCAGCCTGCTTTAGCACCTTAATGTAATCAAAAGTGCATTGCACCTCTGCTCGTATGTCAGTCAAAGGATAGACTGCATTTAAGGGGCTTCCTTTCACATGTGATAATTTTGAAACCTAAAAGCAACATAAGAGACTTTCAACTTAAGGTTAACAGCTGGCTGCATTTGTGAACATAGGTAGAGGATAGGAGATCAACTGTTTTCTGATAGAGATAGCGTCAAGGAAAAAAGAAAGATGGTCACTGCACTGCAATATAAATTTGCCTTCTATTTTGAGTCTTTAATAAGAAGATAAAGTTTTTATTTCCTGTTTGAGACATGATTTGCTTTTAATACATTGTGTGTGTTAAATCAGTTTATTATACTTTTAAACTTTTATCCATGACTATTCTAGCACTTACGTCTGCCAAAAGTCTTCACATTGCAACATTAAAAATCACTATAGTCAACTTACGGAAAACATACTTGTTTCTTTGGTTTTTGAGATATTTTTCAGAGAGAAAATTTAGCAGTGCAAATTCAGTAACTAAAATTTTGTATGTTTCACATTTATGAAAGAATATGTTGCAATTCTGTTTTATCCATGAAATGAGATGAGTGATCTGAGATCAAGTTCTGAAGCTCACATTTGTGAAAGGCAGCATTTTATCTTTTCCTGCATGAACAGCTCACCATATTGTAATAGGGGCCTAAGGCATCTGAGAGAACATTCTCCCACTGTAGGTGCTGTGTGAAAGTGCTGTACCATCATAATCCCTCATAACAACTAACAAAATATGCTGGAGACAGAAGTCACATTTTACTCTAAGACTGCGGAAGAAACTCTGTGAATTCCTGGTCATCACTGATAACTTTCAATTAACCTGGATATCTGTCATAGTTTAAATAGCTTCTCCCCTTCCCAACAATATCAAATGTCATTACAAAGAAGGAGTGTAATTCATACTTCAGAGAGGGGCAGGATGAAGATAACAGATATTTGGCTCAAAGCTTTTGCGGAGCTTCGGATTTTACACTGTACCCCTAGACAGTGCAACCCAGATCTTCTCCTAAGAGCTACAGGGTTACCCCACATACACACCTTGTGCTGCACAGGTATCTCCAAAATATGATACCATGATTTAGGCAGTGTAAGAGTAGCGCACTTTAGCTGGTGTCACTGGAGGTGTTTTACACAGCAATTTTACTACAAATTATTTATAAGCTAGAGAAGAAGAGAGAATTATTTCTTTCAGATAGAAGAGAAAGACTGTAATCTGTTTCTTCTCTTCACTTTTTCACACTATGCAAGCAAGAAACAAAGGAAAGCATACAGTGGTTCTATATGGCAAGCTAAGTAAAAGCTGAGCAAGAACCTGCAGTTAAGACGGCAGAAAGTAGCCACTATTTTTGCATGGCAATCAGTAAGTGTGGCTGGTTCATCTTGCTATTTCTTGCTGCAATAGTACTTAAGTCATCAGTTCTCATCCAGAGAGTTAGTTCTAAGAAGAATATATTTGTCTCATTCAATAAGATGATGTCCTTTCAAACCTAACCTTTTAGTACTTTTTATCACCTTTTACCTCACATTTAAACAACATTCTCACTCCTAAAGGAACTTCATATTACATCAGAGCATCAGATTCTAGACTCAGTCCCAATGTTCATGTGCAGGCAAAATTCTCCTTGCCCACCAAATAATTCACCAAAAAATATCATAAATTTCAGTGATATTTTGGCATGAGCATGCATTCACGTAAAATAGCACTTGGTAGAAATCAATGAAAAATTCTTTTTACCCTGGTAAAACATAAATATCATTACAGTTCACACATAGCTAATTTTGACATCTTGCTAAAATTTAAGAGTTTTTATATATATATCTGTATCTATATATCTTTAGTTCTTTCATGGATTATGCTTTTGTTTCAAACGTATACAATACTGCACGCAACAATGTAAGTTAAAAAAAACAATTTTCTTCTCAACTAATTCTTAAATGGAAAAATCAGGGCAGATCTTAGCTGCATTGCTTGACATTTATGGCATCTTGTATACAGAAAGTCTTGGTTTTAAAACATCTTTTTTGTGTTGGCACCTAAGAACAGCCCTATAATGAAGGCTTCAATTTTCTTACATATTAATGATTTGGAGATGCCTCCTTTCCATATCCCATTATTTTGCTAGAGGTGCCATTCAGAATTGGTTTTTGATAAATTCAGCCTGGTGCCTCTGTGACTACTGCATAGGTACAGCAGTTTTAAATATTTATGTTGTGCTGGTGGTGATAATTATTATTCCAACTCAGTATAGCTTTAATGCATTTAAACGTCAGTGTTTCTCAGTTTAATTCATCATACATACATTCATATGTTTGTATACATATATTCAGTATGCATCTCCAAGGACCTAAAAAGACCTATTCATATTTTAGCAGCTGTGAGAAAGTGAGGACATATTTCCTTTACATTCCTAACTGTAAACATTAATTAGGTGCTTGGCACACGTTAATGATTAAAAAAACTCTTTGTAAAATAATCCATCATAATTCTTTTATTACTATGCCAACCAAAGAACAATTTAATTGTACTGTGGTATCTCTGATGGCAAAGTTAAAAACTGTGGTACAATAAAATCCATTTATTTACTCAATTTTTTTCCACAGGAAAAGAGTGGGTTTACTGTGATATCTACTAAACTTCTGAATGTAAGAATGTCATGCCTTCTTATTTGTTTGTATGCATTGGTTAGACAGCCCTTACGCAGTTACTCATAAACCCAGTTGCCTTCATAGGCTTAGCCATTGCAGCAAAACAAAATGTCAAAAGCAAGGACTTGAACATTTTCTCAAAAATATTAAGAACATTCTGAGGGTTATCACAAAAAGAAAAAAAAAAGCAACTCCTTTTTGAAAACATGACTGGAATGCATTTAACCTTGGCTTTCCAGTGGCACTATTTGCAATTGTTTGCTTAAGCAAACCACAGAAGAAGGAACTTTGAGTTCCCAGGAGGCCTGAAAAATTATTTCCAAGGTCAGACTTATGCACAAAAGGAACAACATCTTCTCATTCTGTGTTCTGTTACAGCATCTCTCCTTATTCTACCTGTGACATTGCGTCTGTTTGGTCCCTCTGAAGGGTTCTGAAGGCTGCCATGTAGAATGGGCCCAGTTTTGACCAAAACACGAGACTGAAGCTTTCACTTATCAGTACACAGCTAACAGTTCAGAGAATCCCTCTATTGATTTTCTTGGTGTGACTCCACCCCAGCTGTTTTCTCAGCCTAATGCTGCATCTCCAGAATGTGTAATAGTAATTGACCAGAACAGAGTGTCAGGACTAATTAATGTACTCTCATTATTGGTGAGAGCACTGGTTTTCAAAGAATGTCCTAGCTGTTATTTATGGCTTTTAATTAAGGTACAATCTTATCTAAATAATCAGTGTGTTGTAAAATAGAAGAGTCAAACTACATAGTTGCAACAAGCCAAACATAACATGCACAACCACATTTGCACAGAGCACTTAGACATTTTTCAAGTCGTGAGAAATTTAGGAAATTAGTAGGGGTTTTTTAGCTTTTACAAGGCATGTGAAAGCATTCTATGCCTTCTAAATGGATTTACTCTAACTGCCTAATTCATTATGCTAAAACCATGAAGCAATTTCCTATTCAAAGCCCGGCTCACAGGCTCTCTGTTGTCAAGTATTTGAATTTCAGATTAGAAATGTGTTCATTTGGATAGCATGAAAGGAAAGCTTTGTTGTCAGATTTGCTTTATGTTCTGCCAGCAGCCAAATCCCTCTTCTTCAGCGGTCACCAGCAAAATACCAGACCTCCACTCTGGTCTCCACTATCTTGAAACAAACACAAAAGCTTTTGGCCTTTATGGCCTAAACACTGGTTTGAGGTTTGCTGTTCTCCCTTCTCCGTTAATATTCTTTTAGGGATTATTTATGACAGATGATATCAACAAATGTTTAGATTGCAGTGAGGTTTTCTCATCCCTACAGAAGGGAAGGGGAGGGAGGGGGAGAGCATTTCCACAGTGGGGGAGAACAGCCAGAATGTTTGGTTCTCTTAGAAGCTCTGTAGTTTGTTATGGAACAGCGAGCTGAAGTGGCTGCAGCCCTTTCACCCTCAGTGTGTTTGCAACTCTGATCTATACTGAATTTTAACTATGCTGCTGCTTGCTTGTTAGCAGCTATTTCTTTGCCTGCTTGAAAAATATACAGGCAGCTGTCAAAAGTCAGGGTCTGCATTTCATGCAGAGTAAAACAAAGTTATCTAATACAGCCTGTAGGACAAAGCCCCCCAGGCATTCATATCTTTGGCTGCTAGTGTGGAAATCAAGGAATTTCAGCCACATTCGTCACAGGAAAGAGCTTTTCAGAGCTCTTCCACTACTGCAAGCTGTTTCTGACAGGTTTAGGGTCTACACTGTGGAGGGAGAAGCCCAACACATCCTTCTATTAATTAAAAGCAAACATTCACACAGGGAACGTTGTAACCTAAACATGAACTTTAATGGTTGTAACATAGCTGGAAGCAAAAATAATTACTAGCAGCTATAGAAGACATTGAGATATTTGTAATCCCTTTGCTTCTGAATACAATAACCCCTACGTAGTCATAATAAGCTCTTCAGTATAGGAAATAGTAATAGAAGATCTCTCTCCTGATACTGAGGCTGTGCAAATAATTGATTTCTTAGCCTAGCAAATGAAGGAAAAGGGGCGGGGGGGGGGGGGGGGGAAGATTCGATCCAGCCTTAATTTAAATGTTCTCTCTTTTTTAGCTTTTGTTAATGAAAGAAAGCAGAGACACAAAGCATTTCATCCAGTTTGGAAAGTCCTGCTGGACTCTGACTGAAACATCTCAGGGAGGACAAGTACGAGCGACTCAAGGGACAGGTAGTGTTTCCTTCCCTTCCCACCTGATTTCTGAGATGATGTCCTGAAATGTGCCTGAACTGCAGTTCCAGCAACAGGTGAGAGGATGCTGCCAACTCCAGCCACATCACATTGTGCTGAAGCACACAAGTTTCTTGGGGACCAAACACTTACACACGTTCTCCTCCCTAATTCTTTATGTAAAACTCTGTCTGGGAAACGAGGTCCCCATCTTTTCCACCAGGAAGATGTCTGGATCAAAACTTTCCTCCTTGCATAAAGAATTACTCCAGCAGCTGGAGGTGTTCTAATCACCAGTTCAGAGACACCCTAGAGAGTCACCTGACTCTTTAGTTTCCATACAAAGTGGCACAGACCCCAAAGAGCCCAAACCCTCTGAGCCCAGAGACTGCTGGGGAGTTCATCTCAGTTCATTGAAAGTGGGAGGTCTCTGTTGAAATCCCTGTCCAAAATTGGGTTTTTGTCCAAAACCAAAAACAGGTTTCTGTTTCCACTTCTCGGTCCCGGGAGAGTAAGCACCAACTCTTTCACCCAGCTCTAACTGACATATTGTTCCAACATGTGTTTCCAAGTGTTAAAAGTGAAAACAAATGAAAGCATGCCACTATGCTCGTTGATAAGGTTCCTGGCACCCTATTTCATGGTTAGCAGAAGTGAGCCTAAAAGCCTACAGAGTTTATATTCTCTAATTCAAGAATTCTCTTGGATGCTAATAGTGTATGTTTTACAATATTGAAATGCAAATAACATTCAGGTCAGGTTTCTGACCGGTTGCTAAATACCCTCTAGTGCTCTCATGGAATCTGTTTCCTTAATGTCAGATTATAAGAAGAGAATTAGAAAGCATTAGTATACATTATATAAAAGCTAAATATGAATGGTAAGAATTCAGGTCCAAACCATTTTAAGTTAACAATTATATAAATCTATTACATTGCAAATAACATACTAAAGCTGTTTCCAATGCTCACTTTTTTTTACCCTGAAGCACAACAATTTTACTCCATGAAAAAGCTGTTGTTCTACAGTGCTAGAGGTAAAACCAAGCTCACAATTCCTAATAACTTTATCAAACTCCAGCATCAGGCATATTCTGCAGCTCTCAGGACAGTGTGGTTTCCATCAGGTATGACACTTACAGAAGAACACATGCTATGGTTTAGAGGACCAAATACTAACTTTTTTGTCAGGACTTCTTCAGGAAAGAGAGTCAGGATTCAAGTTATCATGACTTTGCTGCATACAAGACAGTGCATTATGCCATGCCCAGAGAGAGGGAGAAGGGGATTCCCACTATTAGAATACATGAAGCTTTTTTTTCCCACTACTTTGTCATCCATACTGAAAAATGGAGCAGCAGCGGGCATATAGGACTCTTTCCTCTTAAAATCCAGAAGTATAAAAGTGTTTTAAGGGCTCTATTTTCACAGGACAGCACAGAGAAACTTTATTTTTAAGCACTCTAATTAGACATCTAATTAAAATACATGGAATATAGGACCCAAAGCAATCAAACTAGAAACATTCTCCTCCCTGTTTAGAAGTCAAACAGGAAAGAAGTGACTATGATGCAAGTGCAATATCCACTCTAGGCAAAGCATGCCAGTTCTAGGAGACATTTCTAAGGAGAAGGTGATATGAAATGATGTTGGAAAGCAGCTTTACAGAAGTGAACCTCAGGTACCTCCTGTCCTGGTGGAGCCAGCATGTGCCAGCAAGGTGCCCTCCCCTCAAAAAAGGCAAATGGTATCCTGTGCTGCATTACACAAAATATTGACAGCAAGTCAAGAGACGCGATGCTTCCCTGTGAAGATCAAGAAACATGGTCACTGTGAGGGTGACCATGCACTGACAGGTGTTGCCCAGAGAGGTAATGAAATCTCCATCCTTGGAGAAATTCAAAAGCTATCTGGACATGGTCCTGGGAAAACAGGTCTAGGTGACCCACATGAGCTTGGGGTTGGACCAGACGGTCTCTTCCAGATTCAACTGTTCTGTAATTATTTGTTGCCTCTCCTATGCTTTGGTACATTCTCCAAATAGTGTCACTCTTTAGGACCTGAGCATGGACCTGAGCCTTTGGATTGTCTGGCATGCAGCTAAAATATGTTGTTTAAGTGAAAAATAGGAGGTATGCATATAGATATGTATACTTTCTTAGTTGTATATGTATACATACACAAAAAACCACTTGTCTATAGCATAAATAGCTAAAGACAATTTCTAAGTATCCAATGCCAGCATCTCAGCAGAGGAAAGATATATTTTCATCACCATTGTTTCCATATAACTACTGGAGTCCCGCTGCTCCAGATTTCTGAATCTTTAAGAAGATTTAAGAAATCCCTGGCAAATCTTGCCCCATGGCAACCTCTCCCAGCGCCTCATATAGTGGTTAAAGTTGGGTAGTACACAGACTTGGTGACAGCAGTTAATTATTTAATTAATTAATTAATTAAAGAACATTTAAACAGCAGTTTGATGAGAAATTATAAGAAAATACTGATGTATTAGTAAAGGTGATGTCTATTAAATTCAAAGAATGAACTTCAGTTTTCTTCAGCCTACTTGTCTGGTTAGGAACTCATTACACCCTGTAGTACTATCTTTAAAGTACATTTACAAATTGCATCAGCAATTTAATTAATGAATAAATAACTGCATGCAAATGCTTTCTGATACAAAGTAATGGTTTTAGCCTGACAGTGAACATAAACACTCATGTCTTGATCACTTAAAAGATGAGCAGGCTCTACTTTAAAAGGAAGGCAGCCTTTTCAACATTATGCAGGGAATTTGTTTTTGTACTGTATTGCTCTGTTCCAAATAAAATGAGGCATAAATATTTCTTTGTGTGATATGCCTTCTGATATCCTCTGCTATAAACTCCTTCCTTATGGAGTTCCTGATCTTTATCTTTTTCCCCCCTTCTAGAAATCACATTAACTAATCTGATTAGTGCCTTCCCCATCTCAGCAGTCTTCCTGAAAGATCAAAACCAGACTAGCACCATGCTCTCAGGATGACAGGCAGAGAGCTTTTCAAAGAAGTGTGTTCCCACGCGAAAGGGCAATTTAATCGCTCTACAGCAAATTGCCTCAAGATGCAGAAAAAGTAGAGAATAGATTTGAGAGCCTCATTTTACCAGAATCAGAGACAAGGTATTACAGTATAGCCCACACTGGCTTTAGAAACAAAATGTGGTACAATAGCAAAATTTGGCTACCTCACCAGATATTGGATATTGTATTTTATTAAGATGTAACAATAGAGAAATTATTTCAACACCTGTAAAATTCAAGTCCTGATGTTTGGCTCGCTTACCTTACATGTCCATTGTGCTGGTCTAGAAAAAGTTTCTTCCCTATAGCTTACTGAAGAGCATTTTGTGTCACAGTAGTTTTGCTGTTAAAAACAAGTAAGCCAAATTACAGTAGTTCCAGATGACACAGTACATAAAGAGGTGAGTAAATAAATGTCACAGTGCCCTACCATTCCCTTTCCTAGTAAATGGAATGAAAACAAAAGAAGTGCTGTCTGGCTAGAGAACTATTCAGAACAACCTGTTAACACAACAGTAAAAACTGAATGACCGAGGTACAGAACACAGGTTCAAGGAAAGGATCATGGGAGGTGGATTAAAAATTGCTTCTGGAAGTATACACACACAATACTACATTTAGAAATGTTAAATTTTTTTAAAGTATTGCTCACATATCAAAGGATACAGGCAGTACTACAGAAATATGATCAATGCAACACTGATCTTTTCAAAGTAGACTGGCAAAGCAACATATTGTGCCACAAGAAGGGCTTTTTAACAGAAATGCATAGGTTGCACAAGTAGAAATTACTCTACATGTTGTATTTGTGAGGAAACTTATTAACGTGCCAAAGAACATATTTATGCAACTGTGAGTTGCCTCAAACCAGTGAAACAGAGTTTTGTTGATTTCCTAATGAGATTTCCACCAGTGTTCAAAGAGAGACAGACTTGGCTTTGGGCATGAGCTCAGACATTTTCAAAACTCCACAGATTTACAAAGCCTTTGAAGAAACAGCTAAGTTCTAAAAACAAGCACAGCAGACTTTCTCCTTCAGTTCTCAAAAAACCCACCAAACTCAACAGGTAGCCTGTGTTAAGTCAGGTGACCTCAACTTTGTGTTCTGCTGTTCCTCTGGCACGGTAAATGTATCCTGGGATGTGTAAGGTAAAGCAAACCCTGAGCGGAGATACCAGCAGAGTAACACAGACTGATGGGTAGAGAGACAAATGTCTCGTGGTGGAGGGTAGACCAATTAGAGGGGGCACGGTCAGCTGTTTAGAAGAAATTGGATGAGGGGAAGCCTACTGAGAAAAAGAAAATGAAAAAAAAATCAATGAAAGTAGTTTGTATTTCTGAAGGGACATGAATGCAGGTCAGGAAAACAGAGGGAGAATGGAGAGTGACCCATTTGGGTTACAAGGCAAAAGTGAGACTTCAAAAAGTTCAAATATGCATCTGAACTTTGGAAGCCTTAAAATTACGGAGTCAGACTTGGAAACCCTTTGATGTTTGCCCTGCAGAACTTCCAGCTGGGTGCAGAAAGACCCAGAGACTCAGCATATGAGCAGCTCCCTTTCCTGGACTCTCACAAGATAATAGCCTGACTCACACAGCGGCAGAAGCACAAAAAACCCCTCCTCATTTTGGCAGGTGTCGTTGCTAGGCAACTGATCCATTAAGTAGCACAGGCTCAGGGATCCTGATTAACCCATTAGCTTCTCAATTAAAACACTAATTCGGACACTGGCAGGTTTATGAACCCCACAGGGTGCTACCCTGTGCCAGTGTGACATCCCACCCAGGCACTGCTCCAGTGCCAGCAAGCCCTGCCATGGGGCCAATGGACAAAGTTTCGCCTGAGAGCACGTCACCACAGCAAAGGCTGGTGTGTCTTTCAAAGCTGGGAAACAAAAGATGAAGGAAGGAATAATAACTGTGATGAAGGAACGTGAATTATTCATAAGAAATTAATGCAAGCCACCAGGGGCGAGCATGGAGAGAGTTTTGTTTTGCTCATAGGATGGGTAGCTGCTCAGCTGCACTTTCATGGGATCTCACCCGTACTGTTCACAAGATGACAATTTTACATCATAAGAGGTCCCCTGATGGCATGTATTAATTTATAATAGAGGCAAAA
The DNA here is from genome assembly GCA_013397565.1 of Ptilonorhynchus violaceus. Lineage (NCBI taxonomy): Eukaryota > Metazoa > Chordata > Aves > Passeriformes > Ptilonorhynchidae > Ptilonorhynchus > Ptilonorhynchus violaceus. Next base: position 208,811 of record VZRJ01007954.1, on the reverse strand, counting down.
GGAAGGGAGTATTTTTGTGTATCACGCTAGTAAAACACACAAACTACTCCCTCAAGGCACATACACGCATACATTAAAACATTAGCAATGGCACTAGAGTTAATAAGAGCTATGACATACAACACCACTACTCACACACACTTCGTCGTAACCCAAAGGCAATGCTTGGTGCTCACACCACTCTGAGATGGGGCCATACAGCTCAATTGCAAATAGGGGAAAAACAAATTATTGGATGCCTGGCACATGCTTTTAACACAAAAAAAGGGATGAACAATAAGGCCACATATGGCAGAGCATCCTTTCAGAAGGAAAACATTCTATATAAGAAAGGCTGTGTATCTGTTAAGTGTATTTATCAACACATTCATTGCATTAGTCAACAGGGATAAAATGATGTAAGCATGGAGCACTGCAAATGTATACAATTTAGATGAAGAAAGTATGGCTGAAAACTAGTTCTATTTTTTTTTTTCTAAGAGTATATTATTACTCAGGGATATATATCTCTGTTTCTTCAAATTAAATTCATTTTTGATTATGTTTAACCTAATACAAATCTGTTAGAGTTTGGGTTCCCTCCCTCTCCCTCCTTCTCTTGCCTCACAGAATAGCAATGGAGAACAAATGTTTGCAAAGTTGATGATAACAGAGAAATTGAAACTACACTCTGATATGGATAATCTCAGGAAAAAAAGGAAAAAATGCCAGAACCTATAAGGTCTATCAGTTTCTAACTATTGTTGGATAGTGTTGTGTTTCAGAAAGCATCCCAGGGAATTACTCCATTGTAGTATAACATGGAAATAAAGGAAGTAAAATTTTTAATTAAAATCTAGCGAAGACTGAACCACAGATGACAGTAAATGCATTTAACTTTTTACCAGTTGTGTTGCAATTGGAAAATCATATTTATTGCTGCCTTGAAAAAATTTAGGTGGTTTGCAGATCAGAAAAAAGAGGAGAAATATTGCTGGTTTAGAGGTAAAATAAGATATTTGCTGTCACACCACTTTGCAGCATGGAAACACAGGTTTAGCTTGGGCAAGAGGGTTAATCTTTTGAGAAGTATTTTTAGATATTTTCTTTCTGCATTTCATTTCAATCTTAATTGGCTTTTTTCCCTGCTAAAATTTTGTCACCTATTCTTTTCACCTTAAAGCAGTGTAGCTGGTTGTTGTGAAGGTAGAGACTCAGGCCATGAGACACAGCAGAAGATCCTCTCAGATATATAACTTGAAATATTACGAGATGTCACCCTTTCAGTCCCACTGGGACCTAAAAGCACTTTATTCTCATCTGACACACAGAAAAATGAGTACATTTTCCTGAGAAGAAAGTATTTTATCTGCTCTTTTTTTTTTTTCATGATATCATTATACAATGGCAAATAGCAAGTGATACACTTATTAAATTCTAGTTGTCTAGAATTCTCTGTGCTATAGGCACAGAGCAACCAAAAGAGAATGAAACATTTTCATGTCCTCCACTGGGGAATACTTTTCTATCTGTTTGCTACCAGTCTGATTTTTGTTAGAGCTTGAAATAGCCGGAAAAGAATAGCTCAGTTTTCTTCTATGAAGTTTTATTCAAGTTTTATTACCTCTACAGTCCACAGAGGCCAGTTCCACCGTCTTAAGTACAACCTTCAGAGACCTGCAAAAATGAATTCTGTCTATTTACTGCATTTTGCCTACATGACACAGTTTTACATTTATTTGAGACTGAGTGCCAGAAGGAGTATGCAAGAATTATATGTTTTGAAATCAACTTTAGATCACGATTTGCTGTAGCATCAGAGTGAGATAAAAAGCTAATTTGTAGTTGTATAGAAAGACCATACCATGATTTGTATGATAACAATATTTTACATATAGAAAACATAGAATAGAAATATTCTTGCAGTTAAAGATACCTGCATCACCAGCATGGAAATCTGACCCTCACTACCTAATGTTTATACCTTTACTGCCTGAACACCAGAAACATTCCCACTGAAGAAAGTTACTGGACAATATCTCTTTACTTAGCAAATTTTAGAATTCACTGTCACAGATCCAAAACATATTTCTCCTTACTTATAAACGAGAAGATAACTCAGAATCAAATACAAATTTTTTAAAAAAATTATTTTAGTGATAAGCATATCCAAAGGAACACTTGAGAAATACCTTACTATCTCTCCACAATTTATTTGGACAATCAAAAAGCGGAAAAAGGACTGCTTCTTACTTCAGTCTTCTGACATAAGCCAATAAAAGTCCAAAATAAATTGAGGGCGTGGAACTTGAGAATATAAGGCGGCCTTATATATGTGTCACCTCTCTCTTACAAGAAGGAAGTCTATTAAGAAGTGATTCCCAAAAAACTAAATGGATATAATAGGAGGTATTAATGTAGGAAGTTCAGAAGAAAAGAAGATGCATTTGTGACCAGTGCTTGGTCCTAATCAGTAGTGGCCCTAAAATCAATATCGGCCCCAATAGAGATTATTGGCTCATTATTTTAAGATTAAAATAAGGACAAACTCTTGAAAAAAAGAGTTTGCACTGTTGAATTGCCTTTCTCTACCTCCTTTTCACTGAGGGTTTACCTTAACAACTGTTCACTCATCCAGAATATCACTACTTTCTTTTCTGCTTTGCCTTTCATACTTTCCATTTTTTCAAAACAAAACGTATATACGTGGCACTGAAATGACAAATATTTCTAATGATGACATGCTTGACACACCAAATCATCTTCCTATATAATGCAAGGGCTTTACAAGTGACAGCTCTTCAGGTGCTCATGAATAAATGAACCAAAGCAAAGCATATGGAAGTGTTACAACTGTTCAAATTTGGTAGAAGTGGACTACGAACCTGTAGGCAGACTGGGGAAGACCTTTGTTGAATTTCAAAATGAGAAAGAGTTGGCAACACTGGAGAACACTATTACATGCTTAAACCTGAAGTACAAAAACCTTAGTTTTACCTCAGTAACAAAATTACTTTTTACTGTTTGCGAGACATGCCTGTCTGCATGAAAAATACACTTCTGACATTGACTTACATCAGACCCTTCAACACTTAATTTTTAATGGTTATTGCATACAAGACTACTGAAGAGGGAAGAAGGAGTAAAAGCAATATAAGTTTACAAAATTTTGTTCGGTTGGCTGACTGACTTGAGGCTTAGTACCTGGCATTGACCAAAACCACACCTATTCAACCATAAAAAAAATCTCCTAGGAAACTTGTGATTAGAAGTCAAACTGGTAACTTTGGTGACCTAACTTTTCGTACATGGTGGTAATATATTTATTTATTATATTTATTTCAATATTGCTCTGAACTGAAACTTTGAATATTGGTATTGGCACCAGACATGATTGTGATTGATGTGACTGTGATTTATCTCTTTTGGAGAAGCTGTGAAAACAGAGATCAGTCATAGCTAATAAAAATCTTAGCAGAGTACTGTAATTGTGCATTGAACTTGCCCAAGTCTAACACTTTTGCAGTTTTGTTCTTTTTACTCTATTTGTATCACTAGCTCATTTTTTTAGTTAGTGACCCCAGGTGAGATAGCAATGCCCTAATATATCTCTAAAACTCCAACCAACCAAAAAAAAATCACCATAATGGGCAAATAGTTCAAAGCAGTTTTAATAATCTGTAAAAATAAGATTTAAAATATTTGTCAGAGAAATGTTGTTCTTGATATTAGCTTTTTCTTTTGGTAAAATTCCTAAGCTTTCCTGTATGTAGAAAAAGAAAACCCAAGCAAACAACAAAAACCAAATATTAAATGCTACACTGCAAATTTCTAACTAAATCACAGAATCACAAAATCACGGAAGCATTTAGTCCAGAAAAGACCTCCAAGATCACTGAATCCAACCTTTGACTGATCACCACTGTGACAACTAAACCATAGCACTAAATGCCACATGCAGTCATTTCTTGAACACCTCCAGAGATGGTGACTCCACCACTTCCTTGGGCAGCCCATTCCCAGATTTAACCACCCTTTTCATGAAGAAATTCTTCCTGAAGTCCAACCTGAACCTCCCTTGGTGCAGCTTGAGGCCATGTCCTCTTTTCCTGTCGTTTGTTGCCTGGGAGTAGAAGTCAACCCCCACCTGGTTATACCCTTCTTTCAGGTAGTTGTAGAGAGTGATAAGGTCCCCCCTGAGCCTTCTGTTCTCCGGGCTAAACAACCCCAGGTCCCTGAGCCACTCCTCACAGGACTTGTGCTCCAGACTTTTCATCAACTCTCTGTTGCCTTCTCTGGACGTGCTCCAGCACGTCAATGTCTTTCTTGTAGTGAGGGGCGCAAGACTGAACACAGGATTAAAGGTGTGGCCTCACCAGTGCCCAGTACAGGGGGATAATCTTTTCTCTTGTCCCACTGTCCACAATGTTGCTGATAACTGCCAGGGTGCCATTGGCCTTCCTGGCCACCTGGGCACAGAGTGGCTCATGTTTACCAAGAGTCCCTAAGGATGAATTCAGGGACCAGCTGCCAACTGGATTTAGCTCCATTCACCACAACTCTCTGGGTCTGGCCATCCAGCCATCCAGCCAGTTTTTTCACCCACCAAAGGGTCCACCCATCCTAGCCACGAGCAGGCAGTTGCTCTTATTTATTCTAGGTAACAGCTAATTTTCATGCTCTGGGTATAAACAGGGCAAGTTTTACATGTACAGAGAGTAGCTAGAAATGAAATGTAATAAAGAGATGGGATGGACAGAAGAACATGCCATTCTTTAACTTGCACTTTCTAGGCTTCAAAGTTGAGTGCTGAATTCCTTCCACCCACTTACAGGTGCCTGACTTCCACATCACCTCTGAATCTATTCCAAGGCATGAGATCAGGCCACTGACTAACAAATCCTGGACACATCACATCTTTCAACTTTACACTGGTCATTGTACTCCATTTGGCTCTGAATGGGCCTACTTTGAACATTCAAATCTCCTTTGCCACATTTTGTGTGGGTTAAGTTTTCATTTTCACCTCCCTCCTTAGTTCTTTGTTCCCAGGCCTAAAATCTCCCACTTGAACCAAAGTGTCTTCTTTGTTCATTCATGCTTCTGTGACAGCCATGGACACTGTGCTTTTCTGGCTGACAGGCAACACTTAAGTACAGCTCTTGTAATTTTGGTTCTTGTCATTTTCTTCATCTCTCTAGCAATTTAATATACTTATGACAAACCTGAGGCAATTTATTCTTGCTTCCCTCCTGTCTGCCAAAAATAAGCTCTTCTGTTTCTCACATAAAAATATCGTATGTACTTCAGACAGCTTCTGAAAATTCTTCTTCAAACACATAAAACTGATCAGTTACAACATTGACTAGGAAAGATAGTAAAGAGAACCAGCAGTTTCTTTGAGTGTTCCAGTACTGCTTGTGCCCTGAATTGAGAAGAAACACTAATGAACATAGGAAGAACTAAGAATGGCTGGGGTTTCACATTATGTGCAAGATCTTCAGCCTGTGTTTATTTCGCTTATTTCTGTATTTATGTCAATTATCCTTAGCTCAACATTGTAGCTGACTCTTTGTTCATGCATAATATCTCAGAGTATCTGAAACACCCAATCCTTCCTTGATTCTTTTAACAAAATTCATGTTTGTTTGTTTGTTTTTCATTTTGGAAAAAAAGCAGCAAAGGGGCAGTCAAGTTACATCATACATTTCTTCTGCTCTGGGTTTTTGTATGCACAATACCGTAGATTGATGGTGAAATAGCAGTAAACACCTTTTTACATTTTTAAAGGTTCTCTCTTCTTTCCAGTCTTAGTCTTGTTCGTGTTCCGCTATCCTTCATCAGTTTTTTCTCAGAAACACAGTGTTTTCCTGTGTTTTCAGCTTCTTTTAGAAAAAAGATTTTAAAAAATCCCTTCTTGAAATCTGAAGCAAACCTATTTGAAACCATATCAAAAGAAACAAATTGGCCAGATGAGTTTTTCTCAGTCTGTGATACTTGAACAGAAGCAACCATTACAGCTGCTCTGAGAAATATCTCTCCTCATGTCCCATGACCACTCCCAAATTTAAAAAAATCTAGACCTTCCGATGCACACAAAACAAGTACAGTGACAGCAATGTATAAAAGCACCATACACTGTTTAGTCCTTTTAATTGGTTATCAAAGGATACTATTATGCAAAAACTGAACTGGATATACCCAGACTAGCATTTTTAGGGTGAGAAAAGGTGGAAGAGAATATGTTTTTCAGAAAACTAGTGAGTCTTCAGATGGAAAATAAATAAATGAAATGGCAAATAGTCTTGGCTACTGCAAACCTAAAGTCAGAGGAGGAAGAAAAAGGGGCAAACTCTGTAAAAGCACATTCTTTTTCTAAAAATCCAGAGTTTGACAGAGAAACTCTTTAATCATTTAAGACTTATGTTCAGCCAGTTAAAATGCAGGTAAAACACTCTGAGAAGTCCTCTGGATCATTGTTCCGTGTGACCTAGGCTCAAGTCACTTCATGGAGTGTAAGTAGCATCAACATGAATAACTGAAAGGTATGAAAGAATGGAAAAGTACGACACACAAAGACTTCATGTTTGGTACCAAGGGATGTATTCATAAATCACTGCTGCCTTACAAATGGTGTTCATACCTAGGTCAGAACAGGTTGCCAGCACTTGGTCCCCATTAGCTTTACCTTACACTTGCCCAATTTTTTCTGTTTGTATCCATTACAGACAGCTCTTTGAGAAAAAAATCTGCTGTCTTGTTCTGTCCTTTGATTTTGACTGTCACGAGCATAATTTGCATATTTACCAGGTCACCTAACCTATGCCTGTTCTGGTTACACCCTTGTAACCTAATAATCTTTTTGCTTTTTCTCTAACGGCTTACAGACCACCCTCCTCAAAATCTCTTTGTCTTTCTTGACATCTCTTTCCTGGCTGAAATTTGACTTTTCTCCTGTTTTCTGAAAAGGGTGGGTAGTAGAGGGTTCTTCCTCTCCCCAGCCACTTTTAGGGATTTCTTGGCTCACGTCCTGACACGCAGCTCATTAGCCTGTGGTATATGCCCAATTTCTGTATTGGTTGGCTATCACAGAAGGAAATGGTTAGTTACTTCCAAAGACCAGATACTCTTCATTCTCTGCCTTTTGTAAAATTGTAACCTTAGTCATGGTCATTGTCATGAGGCTTAGAGTGACTCTCAGTGATGCTAACAATGAAGTTAAGCTGATATTAACTTAATAGATAGTACACATTTCTGTCTGTTGTGATACTTTTCAAACACTGCAGAAACAATTCTCTTGCTCAAAGTTAGGCACATGCTATGAATGACAACATAAATGCTTGAGCAGCCTGAGCATATTACATCCTCACTGGTAAACCTGAACCCCATATTCCAAGGTTGAATTGCTGCAAAACACATGTCATACATCAAACAGGCCATGTTCCACAAAGCTTCCCAGCAGCATCTGCAGATAAGGCACCTATCAGAAAGGTGATCTGGTTCTGTACTCTCATTGCTTGAAATTATAGAAAAACGTCTTGTAAAGTGTTTCAGTCTGGAATCTCAGTTGCCTTATCTCATGGGCTGCTATATTTAGCCTGGTAAATACTTTTAGCCAATATTTTCCCAGAGAGATGTTTTTGTCCATTCTCTTGCAGATGTCTATGGCAAGCACAAATATGCAATGTGGGCAAAATTCAGGCAGTAGATACTCTCAAACACAGAATGAAAAAAACAAACTTCAAGCAAAATGTGCAAGAGAGAAGAGAAGTTAAGTACGTCCAGTAATAGAGCTAAATTTGGCAAATACATGATGGCCTTAAGCCCAGAGAGAGAGCAAAAAACTACAACAAAACTACAAAGAGCAGAGAAAGAAATCATAAGAGCATATATGTCAGATATTTATTGTATTATTTTCATGTGATTGTTCAAATACTTCTATGAAAATATCAATAAACACTTTAACACAATTTCCACTGAAAAAGGGATAGACAAACCATCATCACAGTTCTGGGATCACCATTCCACCAATGCTATTAATCTATTCAAATGGACCTGCACGTACAGAAAGGTCTACATTATAGCCTATGCTATGGATGCAGTTTTGTTGGTGCATTCAAAAGCTGTAAATGAACATTTCAACACCAAAAGGAAATATATCAAAAAATACACCCCAGATAAATATTCTCAATAACTGTAGAGCTAGATTAGAAAATTAGGGGCAGGTAACAGAAGCAAACCAAGCAGGAAATAGACATCATGCCATCTTCTCCAAAAGAGAGATTGGTGATTCACAAGTGGACTTAGTAGCAACACCCTCTTGTAGCTGCATGTCGTTGTCTGTTCCTGACAACGGGCATAGAGCTTCAGCAAAAGAAAGTGTCTCTGTCGCTTGAACTTGTGCTAATACAGTTCTAGTTATTTGGGTAGAGGTGAAAGGGGGCAGATGTACAAGCAATCTTCAGGGATGGGTGGATATGTAAACAAAGAATGGATTTAATCTGGGGCAAAATTCAGAAGTAGACTTGTTAAGCCCTATATCCCAAAAATTAGTGAATGTATTTAGCTGAGTCATAGTTTATTTGATATATTCCCAGACACAGGAACAGTTGGTCCTGTTGGACCAGATGACTCACTGTTGTCCCTCCCAAGCTGGAGAAACCATCGATTCTGTGATTCTGTGAACCCGGAAAAAATCTCAAGAGAATGGAATAATTTGCAAGTCAGTGCTTAAGAAACACGTCCATACAAATTTTCAATAGATTAGCATGAAGTGTCTACAATATTGCTGCTACTTGTTGCTGCTAGCATTTCTTTGCTGTGTTCAAGAATGTGCAACTTCTAACTGCTTATCTCAGCAGAATTATGGTTTAACATCTCAGGTTATTGAAGAAGGTTAGCTACAAATTTAGAGGTCTACTAAGCCTACAATTTCTGTGAAACACGTGAATGAAATATATAAATTGTAGAGTGAAAGATTTTGAAAACATTTAATAAAAAGGGTTTTTTCCGTTGACAATACACTTTGCATGTTAGTGGCAAGTATTTGGTTTTTGTTTTCTAAAGAAGTCTGACCAGTCCTGCTGGAAGGTTATTTATAAATACATGTTTTTCCTTGATATTTATTTAGGTTAAACACTGGTGTTTTGCAATTTTTTCTCTTTTCCTCAGCATCAGTGAGCTGGTCCTCATTCTCATATTCTTGGTGATTAGTACTCCACATATGATACATTTGCACAAAGAAAACTACAGTTACTCTAAGCACAGTCTGCATACAGGTCACAAGCATTATCTTTGGTTACTTGTAAAACAACAATTCTTGACAAGCGTTCACAATGTTAAGAGCTTCTGCAGAGGATGCAAAACTCGAAACATGTCAGAATTCATGGGACAACTAATTTATCTGCAGGATCATAGTTCTCCTAGAAATTAAGAGATATAAGCAAAAAATAAAGCACTAAAATAAAAAAAGGGTCCTGAAAGGGTCTAACAACACTAAAAAATTATTCTGCTAGATGTTGTATCATTGAATAGTATTGCACTGCATCAGCACTACCAGAAAAGCAGTCTAATAAAAAATATCACCATATAAAAAGTGAGAATCCATTTATGTCTTCTTTAGCAGCTACATTTCACACATACTGTGTAACACCTGTGATTAACGTATATCAGAAACTATGACATTTAGCCTTTTTATATCTCATTCATCTCAAACAGAATTGTATAATTGTGTTACACAGTACTCTTCTTCCTAGGCAGCTGCCAAGTCTCTAAAGTCAGCAAAATGAAATATACAAATCCAGAAATACTGGATGTCTAGTCATTACTCCTATCAGCATTCCTCTACCTACGCCTCATAAAAAGTAAGTGTTTCAATTTTCCTAAATAATAATTACAAGACTGCATGTGCCAAGATATAACACACTAACCAGGAAAAAAAAAAAAAAGACACTTTTAAAAAACACAGTCTAAACAATGAACACTAAACACTGCCAGTTTGATGAATCTTAAAATCACCCACTGTGTTCTGGTTTTGTAAACACAGATGAGGGCATTTAGTGTAACCAAAGACATAAAAAATAAACACATTTTGCGAATGCAATAACAAATATAAAATGATAAATTAGCAAGCAACTATTCAATTATTACTGTGACTAATTCCTGTAGATGGTGCCACAGTAAATGAACCTGAACTGGTTCTGGTTGACTGCAGTGTTCTGTTGAAACATTTCCATTTGGTTTGTTTGCCGCTTATGTAGATCAGTGAAGTAGATAGCATCTGTTTAATGAGCTCCCACTTCATTACAGAGCTGCACTACATACTGAGTCATTCTTCTTAAGCATGCAGTCTGCGTAATCTGGTGTTGTTTTAAAGCAAATACTAATTTATGATTACCTGTTACATTAGGCCACTGAAAATTGTACTTACACTGGCTGGCATGAGCAGAATACTAATGGCCTTATTATGGATTGTAGTGATGTTTCATGCTTACAGTCTGTGATCATAAATTCCCATCTCAAGCATATTGGCTGAACAATGCACACAATGTACAAAAGAAAAGGGATAAAATACTTTGACTTGTAAAACACACAAATTACATTTTCCATAGCCATCAAAAATAGAAATGTAGGGGATAATCAGAAACATTTCAGTGATACCATGCTGCCGATACAGGTAGTTGAATCACAATAGAATTATTCATCGAAGTGTCTTGATTATTATGTAATTGATATCACAATGATAGGCAACCAGATTCTTTTCTGAATAAAAAGATGGCAAAATCTTCAAAAAATTACAGTTATTAGGGGTATCACTGGTAATCTCCAAATCATGAAAAACCTGCAGACTACAGCTGTAAATGTGAAGAAGGAAGTGACAAATAAATCTTATAGTTCAGATCCGGCCAAATTTCACCTTCAGACAAGCTCCGTAGAACTGGCATAGGCGTCACCATGCAATAGACATTTACTTCAGACAAGTCCACTGGACATCTTTTCCAACATTTAAGCCACAAAAAGTTTCTCCATACATTAAAAACACTTAGTACATTCCCATGTTCCATAATACACAGTAAGGCACTAAATAAATGCGTAGTCCTCTACTCTGCTCATACAGTCCCTTTCACTTTGACTTGAGAGAAAATACTTTCTTAAATCATTAAACTTTATTTTAAACGTCTGTGTCAGTACTTGTCTGCTCAGAATAGCTAGCTCTGGAGTGTACAAGAGGCATTGTTATCATTAAAGAACAGAAACAAGTCCAAGAACTATCTGCAGATCACCCATTGAGTAATATTGACCTCAGCCTGCTTAATTTTTCTTTTACGAGGAAATACTGAAAACAGGAACTGTTGGCCCAAATATCAGACAAGAAACCTAACCAAGAACATCCTGGAGAAAAAACTTGAGAAATGTAGACTCTGAAATGGGATTAAGCTTCTTAACCGTACCAGCATGAAATCACAGTGGAGAAAGGTCCTCTTGGACAAAATAATAACAAACAAAAACCACCACAAAGCAAAATAGAAGCAGTACTCTAAAAACATTCAGCTGAAAGGGTTACACAAGACATATTTGAAAGCTTAGGAAAACAAAAGCAGTTTAAATTAGTCACATAAAAAATGAATCAGGGTAGACAAAACTTAACAAAAAGCGTCAAAAAAATCCTTTCAGAAAAATGCATAAGAAGTTATATACTAGGAAAAAAAGTCTGGATGATAATGATGAATTTTGGAAACTACGAAGAGGAAAGGCAGCTATAAGCAATGAAAGTGACACTTCAGAAAAGCAAAAGATTCCTCAATAGCAATACTCATCACAAATGATGTTAAGAAGATATTTACACTCAACACTCCTTCCAGTCAATAAAGATGAGATATTATCAAAAGCTGAAGACTTTATATCAACTGTGTTCCAAGTTCAGTACTTAACTATTTAACTGGTATGTTATTGAGTTCATAATACCACATATAGAAATGCATAATTCTCTTCTTAAATGTGTGTAATTGTCTACTTACAGGAAGACTCCCTTCAGAGCAAAGCCCAGGATGAAAAACACAAGCAAGACAACAACCCTCTAAGCTGCAACAACAGGCAAATACTGTCCAATCACCCACATCGAGTCAGAGTATATTGAAAGACATTAAATTTTGACCAATAAAAGGGATAGGCTAAGAGGTGAGATGGAAGTCTTGCATATATAGCAAGTAGCAGCAACAAGGACAGTGGCTATACATCCAATAAACTATTGTTCCTCTCTGACAATACCAACACCACCCTGTACCACTGCAGCTGTTCTGTCTCCCTTTACAACAGTAGCCCAGTCCACACCATTTGAGATGTCTCCACACCATAGTGTATTGCCCCTTTAAGTCTTTCATGCTTTCCAGAGGTTGATGTATCTCTCAATTTATTGGGGTCGAGTCTCAATGGCTCTCTTTACTTCTAAGCTGGTAGCCATGTGCCTTCACCGGCAGAAGAGCAATCAAATGCTGCGCCATGGGCAAACCTTTAACCATAGCAATTAAAGATTTTGTGGAACAAAAATGCCTCAGCATGAAACAAAGGTCTAGAGTTTTCAGCAATTCCTTTGCCCTTTCAACTCGAATAATAAGAGTTTCCTTATTTTTTTTCCAAAGTGTGAATAGTTCAGTTTGATATAACCAAGACCTCAGCAGACCCTCTTCAGAAATGAAAAGAAGCACTGAGAACCAGGTCGTCCCTCTATAAAGCTGTGCTAAGGCACAAAGCCCCTGACTAGAATGCATCTTTTGTGTCACTGGCTCATGGTTTCTGTTCTCAAGCCATGATAAGGTGCAAAGCTTTGCACAAAGTTGTCCAGCTTGATCTTAATTTTTTTTCATTCACAGAATCTAAGAGTTTTTGATTTGCACCAAAAACTTGATTTTGTCATAGCTTTGAAGCCACTTATAGATTTCTAGTTGTCTTACTTGCATTCTCAGTGCCTGACAGGTTTTGATGTCAACCAACTGGAGCCGGTTACTGTAGGGAAGCTTATATTTGACAATAAAGCAAATAGCTGGAACCCAGATTTAGAATGATTTCCGAACTCTGGGTAAATGAATTCTGAAAGTGATTATAAGAAGCAGGAATCAGTTAAAAGTCTCCTCAGAGCTGAAATCCATAGATAACTGTAATTTTGCTATATTACATAAATAAAGTTTGCTAGAGCACCGGTGTACACTTGCATGTAGTGGATGTCTGGAAGGCAGAACAATTGACCAGAGGCAGGTTTATTTCTAACTGCCAGTTCTGGAATACATTAAATACTCTTCTGTTATTTACATAGATGAAGGTAATTAGGAAACTGTTCAATGCAAATTTAAGTACTAAGCTCCATACAGAAACAAGACTAGTTAGAAATACCTTTTATGAAGAAACAAAAATTATTTCATGTGGTTCTGACCATGCCAAGATGATCTTTACAGTTAAAATGCTCAGTTAGGGCAGACACCTGAAGAATGAACACTCACTGCCAAGAAAGTTTGTCAATCAGTTTTAAATATGGATGGGAACAAAGAGTATAGTCCAATGACCCTTGTGGGCAAATGATAGGCTAATGGAAATTTCAGATCTTCTGAATATCTTCCCATTAGTCTACTCGGTAGGTGGTAATATTCTTCTTGACCGAAAATGTTGAGCACATGCATCATAACATCCAATTTAGCAGGAGGTGATAGAGATAGATAGAGATAGAGATAGAGATGATAGAGATAGAGACAGAGACAGAGATAGAGATAGAGATAGAGATAGTGCTAGAGATAAAGAGATATGATAGAGATAGAGATGATAGTGATAGAGATAGAGATAGAAATAGAGATAGAGATAGAGATAGAGATAGAGATAGAGATAGAGATAGAGATGATATAGAGATGATAGAGATAGAGATATAGATAGAGATGATAGAGATAGAGATATAGATAGAGATGATAGAGATAGAGACAGAGACAGAGATAGAGATAGAGATATGATAGAGATGATAAGGATAGAGATAGATAGAGATAGAGATAGAGATAGATATAGAGATAGAGATGATATAGAGATGATAGAGATAGAGATATAGAGATAGAGATAGAGATAGAGATAGAGATAGAGATAGAGATAGAG
>VZRJ01007954.1:128368-194403 GCA_013397565.1 Ptilonorhynchus violaceus | reverse complement strand
AAGGAAGGAAGGAAGGAAGGAAGGAAGGAAGGAAGGAAGGAAGGAAGGAAGGAAGGAAGGAAGGAAGGAAGGAAGGAAGGAAGGAAGGAAAAGAAAGAAAGAAAGAAAGAAAGAAAGAAAGAAAGAAAGAAAGAAAGAAAGAAAGAAAGAAAGAAAGAAAGAAAGAAAGAATGTATTTGTTTGCCAATATAGTTTTAACTTCATTATCCATTTCTGATGATTCAACAGAATTAGAATCTACCCTGCATCAAGGTCTAAGACAGAACAGAAAATGAACAAGCACCAGAAAAGCTGACAGTGCAGGTTTTTTTCAGGAAAACAGTCAAATACATATCAACTATGATGAATTCTCCTGGTGAAACGGAGATGTCCAAAGAGATGCACTGCAGTTGGCCACTCCCTTACAGAGTTCAAGTATACCAGGTCTAATAAACTTTCTCAGCAGGACGTTCAAGAGCAGCTTCTTTAATTTTCTGAGCATGTAGAACATTTCTTTCCATATTTTATTTTCATGAAAAAGAGATACTGACTCTGTAGGGGAAAAAAAATGGTTTAAAAGTGGTGGATTTTACTTTTCTTTTCTTAAATTATGTCAGATTATTTGCTAATATCCTTTAACTTCTGTTGCCAGATTTGGCAACATAAGGAGACAGAGAAAGAGAAAAAAGAGTGCCTGCTATGCCTTCCGCTTTCAGAAAAGGTCACTTAGTAAGCACTAAGTAAGTAACTGACCTAGCCAGAAAATTTAGAAAATAAAGAAAGTGACAAGAAAAATTAACTTGACAGGAAAGCTGCTGAATAACTTCCTATGGAAAATTGACAACTAAATACTTCATTTCACAAGGACTTCCCAAGACAAGTCAACAGTCATGTCGCTGCATATATTTAGAAATACGGTTCAGATATATCATGCAACATATGATTATGTTGCATGATATATCTGAACTGATTGTCTAATTAGAAGAAATGCTAAAAAAAATCACCCAACCATAGTTTGGCAAAACTAATCAGAATCAGCATTTTCCACAACAATTTCAAAACAATTTGAAATATGTCATCATTGCTATAATAAGATAGGGGGAAAAAGTAGAAGCAAAAAATGGAGTGGATTCAAAGATCAAAGAGTTCAACTACACTGAATCCAAGGTTCACATCACTAGCTATTTTACATAAAAAAGGAAACTGGAATGTCCAGTCTATGGCACAATGTAACTCTGATTTTTATTCAAAACCAGTGTTGAAAACTCCTTACAGTTATCAAATGAAAAAAAATCAGGAAATAAATAATTGATACTACATATTCTGTTGGTTTGAAAACATATATTTTTTAGTGTGAAATAATTTGTCTGTATAATGTCAAATAATGTATGGATTGTGAGGGATAAAATTTAATTATATCTCTCAAGTTCCTAACATAAAAGTAGGTGTTTCAAATGGCAAAAAGCAGAGTGCTTTTGGGTAGTCTACCTTTTTTATGCTTTTGAGTTTTAAAAAAATTATCAATACCTTCTCTAGACATTGAAATTTTAACAAAAGTAATATCTTTTTAATGTAAATCTTTCTATTCAGCATTTGTCAATAATGTAAGGCTAAAGGACAGCAATAACATGACACAGTAACATTTCTAATTGGACAATGTGCTATATTCTGTGTGAAGGAAATAATAAATAAATAAATAAATAAAATTTAAACCCCCCTGCTTGTTTGTCTTTTTTTCTGTTCTTTCACCTATGCTTGCAAAAGTAAATCGCTCATTTGGACACCCAAGAGAAGGGACTATGTGTGCATTAGCTGTCTATATTTTCAAAAGAAGACTGCACTTTGTCATCACATTTGTAGAGTTATCAGTGACAAGTATACCGAAAGAAACTGGTTGACACTCCTGCCTAGTACAACATGAACTGCAGTTAAAATATTCATTTGAATATGACTGCTAGCAAGATTTCCTTTTGGATATTATTGGATATTATTTATTGGTAGCACATATTCTTACACAAAAATGCCCACTGAAATCTTCCAAAAGGTTTCTAATTATCCCAGGTTTACTCAAAAAAAAAAAAAAATTAAGAAGTGTTCCAGAGGTTTTCAGTAGTTCCTGTGTGGAAAACATTTGGTGATATAATAAGTCAACTTCTTGCAGCTCAGTTCCAACTCATACTAACATTGGACCTAATCTCAGGTCCTCATTTTCTATATATAAAGAACAATTCTAGGCTTTAAGTCTGATCTGCTTCACAGTAAAGAAACAGCACCAAACAAATATTAGCAAAATAAAGTGTCTCTGGCTTTGAATTACAATTCTGTCATAACAGGGTGAAAATGGCAGCTTCTTTCAGCTCAGACAAAACAGAATTGTGATGTTACCCAGCTCCACGGCCCACGTTATTCACGAGTGCAGTATCTTTCAATTCCCCGCGGGCCTGCTGAACATAGCAGATTTTTGGCCCCAAATGCCCTAAAATAAGGTCAGCTACAAGCTTCAAAATATAAGACAAAAGACAGCACACAGCTTCTAGGAGTGTTGCCACAATCAGGCATTTCTGTCCCTTGCCATCCCCACCCTCCGAAGCAGCTTTGTGCCATAATGATGGCACTTTGATTAGCGAGCCTCTGAACACAGAACAGGAGCACAGTAGTCAGCAAGCACCATTTGCTATTTTCCTCTCAGCTGTGCAGACATGCCGAAATAATGATCCTGGCAACATGTTAGCAAAACATTAGAAAGACTTTAGTAAGCAAATAATTTAATTACATCCTTTTCTCGGGGAGTTTATGTTGCACGACCCCTGACCTTTTATATTGCTGTACCTAAACTCAGCATGAGATTCACACTTCCCATTCCTGTCACAGAATCTCTCCATCTTGTACCATTTAATATAGTGTGCTCCAGGTGTTCTGTGGTGAATGAATAGTTATATTACTACCTGTCAGACACAATCACACTCTATTCATCATCCGCGGCTGGCTGCGTGAAGCCCTGCTTCCAGCAGGCTCCCTCTCTATTTCCTTGTTCAAACGTCTGCAGTGCTTTCGGCCCATCTGTCAAGCCTGTCATTTAGAGGGAAAACAGTATCAGCGCTTTAAATATATGGAGTTCTCTATTGAAACAGTGCTGTGATTGAACTGTCAGCATTCCCAGTATCACAGACAGTAATTCATGACTGGTCAGAGCTCCATTTAGGTTGCTATTACCACGCTGACCTTGCCAGGTCATACTGAGAGATTTTTGCCTTTGCAGTTGGGTCTATAAATAGTGCAATTAACCTTTCAAAAATTACAAAATGTTCTCAGTTCCCCTCCTCCACAAATTCACTTGCTGTTTGCAGCATTTATAATAATCAAGAGGGAAAAAATAATTCAACAGCAAAGAGCATTTTTCTCTCCTGAAGTGTACACCAAGTGTCAGTGAAAAACAAATACTGTAACACCCCTAGTGCCTTTCTCAAGCAAGGCTTATACGGTTATCATCAGAAGCCTTGCTTCAAGTTCCACTCTCCTGGACTCAAGCCTAATGCCTCAGCGGGCTCTAGCTCTGAACTACACCCCTCTGCTACAGAATAATCATGAGACTTACAGATTTTTTGTCATAAATTTGTTATATTTTCGTTATATTTTTGTATAACAAAACAGATTTTTTTAATGATAAATATGAATGTGGAAAAAAAAAGGGTACTTCTTAGGCACATGTTGCTCCTGGTGTTTTTGCAAAAAGTATCATTCAATTTAAGAAAAATATGGAGCAGAAAAAAATCTCAGTGTGTCAGAGTTTCCATTCCAAAAATCTCCTTTTGGAACAATTCAAAAAAGTGTTTTGCATGTACCACTGGTCATAAAATCATAGAAACACAGAATGGCTTGGGTTGGAAAAGACCTTAAATATCATTTTGTTCCAATCCTCCTGTTATGGGCAGGGACACCTTCCACTAGACCAGATTGCTCAGAGCCCTATCCAGCCTGGCTGTGAACACCTCCAGGGATGGGGTATCCACAACTTTTCTGGGCAACCTGTTCCAGTGTGCCTTACCACCCTCACAGTAAAGAATTTCTTCTTAATATCTAATCTTAATCTACTCTCTTTCAATTTGAAGCCATTCCCCCTGTCCTGTCACTACCTGATCATGAGATGACTGCATCTGATAGAATAATCTTTGTGTAATTTATGAGTCACCTATTAACCAGTATTTCTTTAGAGCTTAA
Organism: Ptilonorhynchus violaceus; assembly: GCA_013397565.1. NCBI lineage: Eukaryota > Metazoa > Chordata > Aves > Passeriformes > Ptilonorhynchidae > Ptilonorhynchus > Ptilonorhynchus violaceus. The sequence continues at coordinate 190,206 of VZRJ01007954.1, read as the reverse complement.
AACACTTGAAATAGATTGGCTTTCATTTGTTTCTTTGTAAAAAAAAACAAAAAACAGGGACAGTATGCTCATGTGCTCCAACCTTGGGCAATGTATCAAAATTCCTCTGAATTTTGAGGACTCTGAATTACTGAACAATACAGTACACTTGTAATCAATGTATACCTGAGAATAAGTGTGGGTTTACATCTTTAACCACAAGGTTTTACAACAGTTAAACCACGATCACCATGCAGCATCTCAGAATCCATCCAGCTGGAGCAGGACTAGCAAAACTGGGGAAGGGAAAGTGTAAATGCTCACAAGGTGTAAACAGGTTAAGAGAAAAATCAAAGGGGTTAGTTTAAGGCACAAGGGGAACCAAGCAATGTGGAGAAGAATATAACCCTCCTTCAGTCTAAGACCGAAGCTTAAATTTGAACACAACAGCGACGTCTCAGTAGGCTTACTGGGTTAAAGCTTAGGGCTCTGACCTCGATTATATTTTCAGATGTAGACATGGTCACTCTTCTTCTCTGGGAAAGTGTCTGAACTTCTTTGACTGCAGCCAAAGTTGCATAACCAAGCTAGTTAACCCTAGGTAATTACTGAAGTTTCCAGTATTATTAATATAGATATAAACATCCAAAAAATAATTCACACCACTTTTCTGTGATTTTTTTTTTAATACACAATCTAGTTGTGCTTACTAACATTAATCTAGGCAATTTAAAAAATCTAGGTAATACATTGAATCAATATCAGCTAAGTTGGGTGATTCAGCTGACAGCCCCCTCCACAAGTATGTATTATACATAGCGGCAAAGAACGTCATGCTGCAAACACACAAGAATCACCAATGACAAATAGAAGGCTTACACAAAGCTAAATTATCTAGTATATGAATGTGGAAATACAGAGAAAGAGACAAAAAGGTCTTTCCAAAGCAACATTATCTTCTTATTAGAGACAAAGAGTGAAATTAATTACGTAGCTTCAGCTGGTCTGAATATTTTGGGCTCTGAAAGAAAGATACAGTAACATCAATCACTCCCTGTATTGTTAGCAGTTTCTTGAATGTGTCCTTCTTTAGAGTCCTCCACCATGAATGCAAATGTCACAGTTTATTATAGATATTTTATAATTAAGAAATAATTTCATCTAATTTCTTCTTTGTTGGAGAGAGTCATAAAACTGAGACACATAGAACAGTGCCCTTGCTGTTGTTTTTAGCTTTTTTAACGAATATCTCAGGATATGTCTGCCCTCAATCTGAAGGCAAAATCTTTCACTTAGTATTATAAAGGCTGAATAAGTTTAAGTCTCATCTCATTAACTGTCATATTACCAGACTTTATGCCATACCATTCAAGTTTCACTGAGCATTCAGAATTGCTTAATTATGTACAGTAAAAACAGTCTACTAAGACTTTTCCTTTCAGATTAATATGGAGGCAAAAGGACAGAGGTCTTTTTCATGACTCACTCTTGCTTGCCACTTTGTTAACTCATAATGACAGAGGGCTTTTGTTAGTGACAAAAATATAATGAGCATTTGAAAATAAAATGTTCACATCAAAAGGATAGACACTTTGCTTTTGCAGATGAACAATTCTTTCACTCCTTCACTTCTTTCTGCGTTGGTGTTAAGCTGCATAGTACATTCCTTATAAATTATACCACCCTACGTTAATTACAGTATGCTGACACTGCTTGTCATTAGTAAACCAACTACATGCTTCGTGTGCCCGGATTTTAATAGCTATTTGTTGCACAAAATATGGGAAAGTCACACAGGTTACAGAGACTGGTGATTGCTCACATCTTTCTTTAGGCCACCCTATTTTGTTCTATATTTAAGCCAAACATACATACAAATCCAAGCTGTGTGGTCTGCATTCTGAAAATGCTGCCATCCGTAGCCAAAATTACAGTCCTTTTCAGTAGTTTATGACACATTCCTATCAGAAACTCCTTATTCTTTCACATACATCTCTCCTGATGCACAGTTCCTAAAGATTATAGATATCAAGCACACGCACATAGATATGCTATCACAATCGCATATAAGCACCCCTACAAATGGGATTGTACTGCTTATCTCTGCTTTCCAATGTAAAAATCAGAATGAGCATTTTCTCAAAAAATAAAAGCTTTGTCTCTCACTTAATCCCTTTCCAGAGCTATACCCCACCAGTGGAATAAAGATGCCAATAAGGTTAATCAACCAGTATGATACATTCTCAGAAAATAAATTAGACAGATTATCATTCTTCATCCAGCAATTTTGTATGCTTTCTTCTGAAAGAACAATATCCATTTGTGTAAATGTACATTCTGGAACACAAAGAAAGAAGTCCTGGCACTCTCACTTAAATAATTTCTCCTTATTCAAAAAGTAAAATATGGAGCTATGTTTAAAGAAAAAATATGTTCTTGTAAATGAAAGTATGTGTTCCCTAAACATCCTAGAAAAACATCCAGTGTTTTTCTGAAGTTTGGAGAAGGCAACCTTATTTAAATATGTAATGGATTTTCTTTTCTTCCAACTGTATTGCTTGGTTTAACAAATCCAGAAACTTTTCCTCACTTTAGTTTTAGACAAACGCTACTATGACACAAGCACTATACTTCAGTATGTATTTATTTTGTTTTGTCAGAAAGAGATTTTGAAAGACTTTGTCACCTTGTCAGGGAAGAATCAACACAACGCTTTTAGTTGTAATTACTATTAGCTTTAACAGTCTGAATAGAAAACAAGAGTTCAACAGCTTTGCTTCTCTAGACATATCTGCTTCCCATTATTTTTACAATATAAATGCTCTTTATGCATTTACGCACAACTGGAAACACTGAGAATCCTTCTGAAATGATGAGAAAATCTGACATTGCTGTATCATCATGACACTACACCACAAACCACAACATCCCTGCATCACAATTTTAGAAGGGTATCCACAAGCTACCACTGGATAAAGGCCATCTGAAAACTTCTAACCTGTGAGTCCATCACTGTCAAAATAAATTGGGCTTCAGTAAACACTCAGTGATTATTTACAGCCCTCGAGAACTACAACCGGCTATTATGCAAGAACTGATGGTTTGGTTCATTGTCTAGATGCTCATTTGACTTGCAGCAGGTTACCTTTCCCTGTTGAATCATCACTATCAAAATGACACAAACTTTTAAGGCTCAAAGAAGGGTAAAGTGCAAGCAGCTAGTAAGACCAAAGGAGACGATTTCAGGGAAGTCCACCACGAGCAAGTGACTAATTGGGATGATTGGCAGAAAGTCATTAGTAGCTTTAACTTCCTAGCTGCCTTCATTTAATCGTTAAGGGACCAAAAGAATTCCTTCTATACAAATGTTTCATTCAGGTATAAACTGAAAAGAAGGAAAGGATTGTCTGACGAACTACAACAAGAAGACTGCTAACAGCTCCCCCTTTTTAAAGGCTGAAGGAACATCTTCCAAAAGGGTCCCAGCTGGGGAGGTGGGATTCTAAAAACAAGACCAAATATGATACCAGGTAGAAAATGCTGGCAGTTTCCTCACAAGAGGCGGGTTGGTGCTGCAAAGAGTGTTCTTTTTGTTCCCTTCACGTAGCTACAGTTTGTGAGGTAAAGGGCAGTGAGGGCCACCACCTTGATTAAAGGAATGGAGCACCTATTCTTTGGGAAAGGCTAAGAGAACTGGGATTGTTCAGAAGGGTTCAAGATAAACTAATCGTGCAATTCCAGTACCTGAAGGGAGCCTAGAAGAAAGATGAAGAGAGACTTCTTACAAGGCCATGTAGTGACAGGACAAGGAGGAAGAGCTTCAAAACGAAAGAGAGTAGGCTTAGATCAGATATTAGGAAGAAATTCTTTACTGTGAGGGTGGTGAGGCACTGGAACAGGTTGCCCAGAGAGGTTGTGGATGCCTCATCCCTGGAGGAGTTCAAGGCCAGGTTGGATGGGACTTTGAGCAACCTGGTCTAGTGGAAGGTGTCCTTGCCCATAGCAGGAGATTGGAACAAAATGATCTTTTCTATTCCAAACCAGGTCATTCTGTTTCTATGATGACAGGACAGTTTGTGGTTATATTCCTCACCTTTTAAAATATCTTACTTGGACATAACAGGGCCTCTGGTCATATTTGACCAGAACAGTCTCAAAGATGTAGATGTCCCCAAAGTGCTTTTGGAGAACAATTTCCTGAGCAAAACCAGAGACTAAAGCCAGAAAGAACATACATACAAAAGAAAACAAACCCCATGTGTCTGTAGGCTTAAGAATGTTAGATGGAGGAGAAAATTACCCTGAATAAACAGATCCAAATTACACCATTTTAAAATCAAGATTAGAGTAATTAGAGCAAACAAACACATGTTAATTGAACTTCTTACACCTCTGATGCAATTAAGAGTCTTCTTGTTAAAGCACTGGAGCTAATAGCCTTTGAGATTTATGAACAGAAACAGTTCGGTTGCTCTTCGGTACTTTTCTTCACAAAGAACTTTAACCTGTTTGGTCAGGCCAAAGAGAAAAGCAGAACAACTGGAGTCTCCTTCTCCAGGAAAGTACCTAACCACTGGAGAAAGTAAACAGTGAGGTTTCAGCTGCAGGCCTGAAAGCTACAGCTACATCACAGCAAACACCATCTCATTTCTCGAAAGAGAGTTTACATATATGAACACATATGGATGTATCTGCTGCACCACTGGAAATAAAATTAGTGAGTTTAATGACCTTGTGAATAATAACAGTCATTATCACTTAGTAATATGTAGTGGGGTTTTTACCATTTTGGTGAACTAATTTTTCCTTCTTTTATTGATCCACTATAATTATCATCTATCCCCTCTCAACTGCTGATTATTTTCTCTCTTTTATAGAAATTGAGGGAGGGGAGGGAGGTTGACTCTTACTTTTCTAGATTATTTGCTATTGTAGGCCTTTTTCTATGGTGACAGCACAAGTTTGTTTTTTACCTCATTTTATCTAGCCCCAAATAACTCAGTGCACAGAAAAGGTCCAGTTCATATAACCAGAATCCCATACATGTAACCAGAATTAAATAAAAGCATTCAATACTTTTGAAATTATAACATGAAAAAGAAAACATACAAAATCAAATTACACTGGGTGCAAGACAAACATATACAAGAGATGGAATTAATATCATCATACAAATGAAATAAGTAATTTGTTTGTCCTTTGAAGCCATTAATTACAAGATTTCCAGCAGTTTAGAAAATATAGGTGACAAAGTATAAGGACTAGAGGCCGTTTTTAAAGTATGGAAGATATCTTTACCCAAATGTCTTTGAATAGTTGAGGAGATGGATTGAAAGCAGGCAAGCGTACAGTGATCTAAATAGTTGACCACTGTCTCAATAAGCTGACAAATAGGAGGCTGCAAGAAAATAGGTTACTCACCTCTTATGCCACAGTGTTCTAAGATCTGTGTAACAAAAAGAAAGATTGCACACTAGGAGTTTTTCTATTTTAAACTAGACAGAATCTATTGTGGTGACTACTTGACATTTCCATGGCTGGTGCAAACAGAAGGTCTGCATGATCTTCAAATAAACTTTAAAAAAAAGAGTCCAGAGTGAGAGATTTCCTCTGCTGAAGTAAAATTCAGGTGCATTATTTCAATTAATTTGTGTTCTGTTAAATGTTTTTATCTCCAAAGGAAGGATGAAAATCAGTATCATCCAATGGGATCTACCAACAAATGCTCATTCCAATCACAGATCATCCCAATCAGCAATATTAAAATTGACTAAATTCTAATGGGTGATAATGCTTAACAAATATAAGTGCATTGAACTTAAAGTTAGTTAAAACTAACTGGTGACATCATTAAAAAAAATTTTAAATTTTTTTTCTGTGGGGTTTCTATAATACTTTAACAAATCCACAAGACAGAGTAACAGAATATTCAGAGTTAGAAGGGGCCCACAAAGATCATCCAGTCCAACTCTTAAGTGTATGGCCCACACAGGGATTGAACCCAGAACCCTGGCATTATTAGCATGAACCAAGCTAATTCCAGTGGCTGACTGCTATGACTTTGTACTTCATGGAGGACTTTCCACGGATGCCAATTCTACCTCCATATGAAATTGATGACCTCTCTCTTTCTGAGAGATCTTTCTGTGAGATCAAGAAATCGGGGTCAGAAGAAGGATTAGCAGGGATCTTCCTTTGGCCTGCACACCCACAGTGTCTGAGAACATCAAACTGTATATCTTTATTGACTATTGTCTTTTAAGCTTGATTATATATTTTATCAAATGAGTATTTAGTACAGAGGCATGTGTTTCAAAAAGGGCAGCCACTTAAAACTATGAATTGTCAATTATATTTCCCACCCCTTTAAGCTTCTTGAGACCTTCCCACTCTGTATCTTCACCAAAAGCGATATTTCAAGCAGTGGAGTGACTCTGATGGTGCAAAGCAGCGACAGGACAGAAACAGAAGCCCCAAGTTTTCAGTGTCTCTCACTGACCTGTTAACATGTCATATGAGTGGTATCCTTTAAACCAGAAGAATTACTTCACAAATATGTGGCCTGCAGACCATGTGTTCTCTTTGAACAAGAAAAAATCTGATAGCAATGTCTCCATTCTCTCAGATACATCTTATTTACAAAAGGAATGGAAACGAGCAATCGTGAAAAATTATCATTTCTCTTGGTTCAGTAATAATGACTGAAGTACTGAAAGAATGAGGAAGAGAGTAACAAAGTCCAGAAAGGGGGATACAGAGGGTAATAATTTTTAGCTTTCAAATTCTTGATGAAATTTTAGGTTCTTAAGGTACTCATGCTACACTGACAGCCAAATGAATTTACGTGTTCTTCCAGTATTTTTTCCCTACTGTCATTAATTGGCAAAATGTTCACATAAATGGATGTCTCTTGAAACACATTTAAGGATTCAGATTCAGTCTCGTCTGCAGAATCTTAAGACCTTGCAAAAGATTATCAATAACTTAATTGCAAACCATTTGCAATTTAATGAAGTCCTACTCAGAGCCTGACTTCTCCAAATCCTTATTAAATACAGATGTTTCACTTGTACTGACTGCATCATTTACAGAACTCTGGTTTTCAAACACTAAAAGTCAGATATACCATGTTTCATTTTATGCAGCCTAAACCTACTGGGGGATATCACAAACAATAGTAGCAGACAACTGTATTTTAAGAAAGAAAGCTTGAAGCTGACCCGTTAATTGAAGTGCATGAGCACACATTCTATATTGCTTGTCACTAAGGGAAAAAAAAAAAAAAAAACCACAAGCAAAAAGACAGGAGAAAATGACAACTGAAAACAATGAACATAATCTCAGAAATCTCACACACTCAAACAACTTTTTCTGGAAAAAAAAAGTCTGTTGTTTTAGTTGAGGTAGAAATCAATTTATCTCATTGTCAAATTTCTCTAGAAGGATCCTTTCATAGATACAACCAGATGCTAGTTCATCAGTTTGGTAGGCATGCATAACTCAGCTGATACCTGCATATTCAGAACCACATGAATACAGCACATTCGTGACCAGCAAAAATCAGAACCAAATTCCACCACACCATATCTTCATAAGATTCTGATGCCACCTTTATTTAGCTTTCTCAGAAAATGTGTTGAACAGAATTTTAAATGTATTTCACAAGGCATTTGCTCACTTTCAGCCACCAAGACATGGCAGCTTAGACACTCACACGCTACCATGTCCACTATTGTCTTTTTGCTAGAGGGTCTTGGTGTGTTTCCATTCTGAGTACGCTAAATATGCCCCATTTCAGTCACCCCAGCACATCAGAACAAATCTTTTCTCACCATGAATTTAAATATGAGTTCCTTTCCCCAACTGTTATGGGTCTTGTCTAACAAAAGGACATTTTCTTTATGGTTAAACTACTGCTACTAGACTGGTTGTAATTTGCCAAGTTTGGCATCTCTTGGGCAACAAGCCTTAAACCTTCCTCCCTCCCAGTTCTTCTTCTCCACCTACTCCCTTAATGGTAGCCCATGGTTAAACAATTCAGAATATTGCAGGTTCTTTGGAATGTACTGCTACAGCACTGAAAAGCTCTATAACTGGCCAGGAGTGCTTTGTTGCTATTACACTGCCAGTTCCACTCATTGCACTCATCTACAAAATCTTCAAGTTTCAAATTATTTGAATTCCCACATAGTCTACACTTGGGACAATGGTCACTTCTTTTCTATCACTCTTTCATATGATAGAAGTAGTCTTTACAGGTGTAGTCTCCATCTTGACCCTTCAGAGTTTACATCAAGCTGTCACAATTCCCTAACATCTGCAGCAGTTATTACAACAAATGCAGCAGTTTTGGCTATCATTAATCCAGTCTCAGATCTTATTTAGTTTAGATTATTTCATTACTGTGGAGTCACGAAGTTCTTTACTTTTGTTTGAAACACTCATACCTCAATGTTTAATTCTATTCCAGTCAAAATTTAAAGTTTTCTGCAATCATTTGGGGGTTTAGGGTAGAAGATTAAAAAATTTCCAAACATTTCTCAATATTTCTCTACTGATTTAGTAGGAACTGAATTTTATCGCAGTTTAGAAGCAATGTCACCCAACATATTTCAGTGAAGTCACCTGTTTTTCCTCTCCCCATTTCAACAGCAGATATATTCTTTTCCAACCTTTCTGTATATGAAATTCCATTCTCAATCATGATATGAAATGGTTGATTTTTCTCAAATGACCAGGCAATTTTTAAAACTTCAAAAACATGCTTTCCTAAAAAGAGCCTTTCTGCACTCTGAATAGACCCAAGCTGAAATTACCTCTTTTGTTTCATTACATTTCCAAAGTCACACACTTTTACAGGATCTTCATGTCTATTACCAGCTGTTGCATAGTTTGCAAAAGCAAATTGTATTTGCATATTACACAGGTATGACAGAGTCAAAATGCTGATGTTTACCCTTTGTATATGACAGACATGATCACGCTACATCCACATATCCATGTCCCTATTTGCTTTGTCAGGTGAATACCAATGCTAGAAAGATCACAAAATAGTTAAGCAGTTACTGCTAAACCCCGAGAGCCTGCCCGCAAAAATGGATGAGCTGTTTTGCTCTAAAAACACTTTCATAGACAGCAAGCTTGAAAAACAAAGTCAGACATGATGTTTATTGGTTTTTTCAAAGGAATTTTAGCACTTGAAAGCAGATGGTTACTAGGAGTACTTAACACTGTTTACTGTAATCACAGTCATTTTTATGAGAGGAAAGTAGCAAAATAATAACAACTCATTTTGGTAAAGGAAATTTCAGACAAGCAATAGATTACAGCCTGTGAGAGGAAAGCACGTCACAAATTTAGATGTTCCTTAAAAATAAAGTATGTTTCGGGTGGAAAGCAACCTACAGTAGGCAGTAGGAAGTATAGAAGAAAAAAATAGTAGAAAATAAACTCAGTTATGTATGAGATTTTCAATAATGACTAACATGAAAAAGAATCCTCTTCCCTGAATAGAGCCCTAGAAGATCACTCTGACCTGTAAGATGTGCTCAAATGAGAGAACACAGAAGTGACCAAAAAGATAGAAAATTACAACACCAAGTTGGGTGTTGATCTGCTGGAGGACAGGAAGGCTCTACAGAGGGATCTAGACAGGCTGGATTGATGGGCAAAGGCCAGTGGTACGAGGTTCAACAAGGCCAAGTGCTGGGCCCTACCTTTGAGCCATAACAACTCCAGGCAGTGCTGCAGGCTGGGAACAGAGTGCCTGGAAATTGGCCCAGCAGAGAATGACTTGGGGGTGCTGGTTGACAGTGGCTGAACATGAGCCAGTGTGTGCCCAGGTGGCCAGGAAGGCCAACAGCACCCTCACCTGTATCAGCAATAGTATGGCCAGCAGGATAAGGGCAGTGACCATTCCCCTGTACAGGGCACTGGTGAGGTCGTTCCTCAAGTCCTCTGTCCAGTTTTGGGCCCTTTCTTTGAAAAAGACATTGAGGTGCTGTAGCGTGTCCAGAGAAAGGCAGTGGAGCTGGTGAAGGTTCTGGAGCACAAGTCTTATGAGAAGCAGCTGAGGGACCTGGGGCTGTTTAGCCTGGAGAAAAGAAAGCTTGGCAGGACCTTATCGCTCTCTACACCTCCCTGAAAGGAGGGTGTAGCCAGGTGGGAGTCAGCCTCTTCTCCCAGGAAACAAGAAACAGGACAAGAGGAAATGGCCTCAAACTGTGCCAGGAGAAGTTTAGGTTGAATATTACAAAAAATTTCTTCTCTAGAGGGGTTTTCAAACATTGGAAGAGGCTGTCTGGGAAAGCAGTGGAGATACCACCCCTGGAGTTATTTAAAAGACTTAAATATGATGCATAGGGGCATCAGCTAATGTTGGACTTGGTATTGTTAGACTAATGGTTGGGCTTGATGACCTTGAGGGACTTTTCTGACTTAAATGATTAATTGATTCTAAAGCATGATTAAGAAATAAAAACAATGGGAATGATGGTTGTGGTGAGAGAAAAGAGCAGAAGAGATGTGATGTAACCCTCTTCTGGAAAATGCAGTTGCAAAGAAAGAATTGATCACCATATTTGCCAAGTTTGAGAGAAAGTATAGGGTTAAATGGTAGTAGAGGACATTAGGCTAGTTATCAAGAAAACATCTCCAGTGGAAAAGACAGAGAAGGACTGGAATAAATGGAGAAGCTTGCTGTTTCTGCAGTTGGAAACATGTAAGAACAAGAGAAGGAAAAGCCCTTAGGTGTGATGTACTTTTTGTACAGCTTTGAGAAAACAAGATGGTTTGCAGAGCCTCTCTAGCCCAATTCGAGCAGTAGTTTCCCATTTCCTTCTGCTTTACAATAGCTCGTTTCAGTTAGGCCGCTGAGCTGAACACTGGAACCAAAGTCTTGGCATCTTATATATTATTACACAAAATTATTGTGTAGCAATTCTCAATAAGGTTTTGTGCTCGCTGCTTTTATACATCAAATAAAGCAAATTTGGCTTTTATTATCATCATCTTACAAAATACTAGTGGAAACATCTATTGTCATTTACCACTTAAATAACCAGAATACAGTCTAGGGAGAAGCAGCTTAAAAATTTCTATGAACAGCAGCTAATTTTCTCTGCTTAAAAATTCAATCTGAAAAGTTCACACCTAATTTTTAAGATCTGTGAAAGGATCCCTTACAAATCCTTACAAGAACAGATAAACCACACCTTGAAATCAGTGCACTACAACCAACCAATTCAATTTTGCCTTGATTATTGCTTTGTTCCTTACCCTACAGCACTGGTTGGCAAGGACCTGGCTTGCTATCATTGCAATAATTCCCAGACTCAGAGCAAAACTTGTCAGATTTATTTTGCTCTCTCTTAAAAACTGTTAAGTGTAAATTAAGAGACAATGAAACACCCAGTAAGGACAATTAAGTTCATCTAATGTCAGAAATAGAATGAATTCCCTCTTGAGGGTCAGCATTCATGTTTTACAGTGTACCTCAGCACACAATTACACAACCATCAAAATGCATTTTTAGACACATGCTGTCATGGGACAATGTGGGGTTTTTTTCCATATCACTATTCAGAAATGTCTTATCATGTAACTTGATAGAATATGTTTACTCACAGTTCCTCATTAAACAGTCTTATTTTCCTGTTCAATAAACTGATTTAAGGTACACTGTGAATACAAAATACATTCTGAAATGCTTGCACTGAAAGGAGATTTGGGATATAAACAGATTAGGAGTTTTACTAAAGGTAAGTAAATCAATCTGTCCTCCCCTATCAAGAAGTCTTTTTAAAAAAAGTGTGGTTATTCATGTAACAAAAATGCTGTGGGTGTATTAGGCTGAGAAAGTAATCCAAGTCATTGAATTCATTGGAAGAAAGCAAGAATCCTCCTCCTGCACACAGCTGTTCATCATATTTAGCCATCTCTGGTTATTCATATTAGTATTAAATATACTCCTGTCCAGTTGGGTTCACTCATGTTTCCAGTTTTTGAATCTATTCTTTTCCTCTACGTTAAACAAATCTAATGATTCCTATCCATAGCAAATATGGAGATGATGAGCAAATGGATGATAAAAATTCTTATTATTCCTTTGTGCTCATCTCTTCCACTTAAGATTCTCGTCATGCCCTGGGCATTCTAGCTGTCTGATACTGTTCCTTTATTTCCAATTCCAGTGCATTCTCTGCTGAACATTTGTCTGTCCAGAACATTTGGTTCACTGCCTAGTACCAAGCAAAATCTGCTTGCAATGTAAGAACATGTGGAGAAATTATGTGTTTTTGTCACACCCTATTAAACGGTATTCAAAACACAATGCCCCAGAAAGTAAATTGATTGTAGGTTTTATAACCCTTTTCAGGCTAATGGAAACAATTTAGTACCATGAACGAAAACATTGCTAGTGCAGCTGTGGGAATCTTAAACTGCTCAGCTCAGCAGTTCTGTTCCGGCTTAGGCAGGATAAAGTAGTTAAAGTTCAGTTAGATTCCATTCCCCTGGATCTTTGACAGATCATTTCAGATTAATGTCTTCAAAGTTTTCAACATGCCATGTAAAAGACTTTCTGAGGAATTCCTGGTTTTTGCTTTTAACTGTGTGCGGGTAGTATGAGGGAGCTGTAAGAACTGGGAAGAGAGGGAAAGTGAGGGCAGGAATGTCCTGGGGAAGTTTTCAATCATTTTATAAAGTGTCTTGAACCATCCAACCATCCTTGTCTTCAGTTTGGTTTTATTAGTAATGCGGGCTGGGGAGAGGGGAGGGAAGGGAACCACAAACAAAACAAACCAAACAAAAACCCAAACAAACAATAAAAAGACTACCAGTTTTCTTACAACTTTCATGATTTATCTAAAGCCACAAGAGTTAGCAACGAAGAGCCAAGATTGAAAGTCCACTCTTAACTCCACTTTAGGAATTCGTTGCAGCTCCTCAAGGACCTGTGCTTAAGGACATTTTATCCAATGTTCATTCATATTTAAAACAAAACTTTGTTTAAAAGCTTGATAGGCAGAAGGGAAAGTTGGCTACCGGAGAACTCCACACTGCACTTTACAAAACAAATCCTCTACCTAGCCACTTATGAGAAGGAATCATTCACATGGGTATCACCTGCACTGTACTACAAGAAAAACATCTGTGAATATTATTTGACAAATTGATCACTAAATGAGCCATTAGCTTGCAGGGTTTTTGAATTGCCCTAGGAAAGGAGGGTGCTATATAGCACAAAGGCTTACAGATGCAAAACACTGATTGGCAAAAAAAAATTGTTCCAGAAGAAAAGCGGTAATAAAACAAGCCTAGCATGAAAATGTACGCTTTCTAAAAAGTAAGCCATTTATGAGAAGCAGTAGTAAAACTGCTTAATTCTTCTGTGCCTCTAGGCAGAAATCTAAGCCTTTTGAAAAGTGATGGAGAGAAAAATTAAGCCAATGGTCTGTTTGTCAGTGAGAGAATGCTGTGGAAACAAAGTTAGTAATTTTACCATTCCTGCTTGCCAAGAGCTGACAGGTGTGTAGTTTCTTATTGTTCTGAAAGGCAGCCAGAAACCACAGTTTAATATGCATCTGTGTCTTCATAGTAGGGGAGAAAACAGCTGTCTCTCTTGTGCATGATACAAGATGATAGAAATATTGAGACATACTCTTCTTTACAGTATGTTACCATCATTTTCATGGCTTCGTTTGAACTTTCAACAAAGAACATAGCTGGAAGGGAAAAAAAATGCTGCAGCCCAGACCAGATCAGACATGATGTGGCAACCTCTGCTCCCACAACAGTTAGTATTTCACAGAGTGTAATCACCTCAACAAGATTTTTTCACAGAACAATGGTTGAAAGATTAGAGTCATATTTTCAGCACAGCAGATCCATGCTTTCTACAAAAAGTCCATTAAACTTGTAAGTAAACAAAACTGGGGAAATACCAGGTTGTTTCAGACAAATATGAGTTAATAATTTCCAACCATTCTTAAGAATTACTCCCATAAATCCTTCACTTTTTAAACTGCTGAGAGATGCCTGTGGTTAAAAAAGCCTTTGAATACAAAAGGTTTCCTCACACAAGAATTATGTGTGTTTTCCTGTAATATGTGGCAAAGCAATCTTTTAAATCCTAATTCCTTCAGGAAGGTAAAAAATATGAATATGTTACACACACACACATGCTGTACCAGATGCAATAATTTGCAAGAAATACTAGGCTATGTGGATCAAATTTCCTTCCTGTGTAGAAGTGCACTACAGTGTTAAAAGCTCATGATAACTGGCTGGCATATTGTCAATTGAATATGCATAAAATGTCTGTATTGTGTCCAGGCTTGTATGATTTGATAATTTGACAGACATAATTTGAGCAACAAGGCTTGAAAGTTCCATATTTACCAGCATCTGAGAAGACAGCTTAGTACACTTCTTCAAATATTTGGAAATTTTGAAATTCTCAAAAAATTACTAATACTTCAGAAAGATACTGGGCTTGACCAGCAGGTTCCTAAAAGCTCAGCAAAACTTACTATAACAGAAAGGTTCCCTAAGCCTATGTTGTACACAGATATACACACTTATTACATCAACATGTTAAAAGTGTCAAACAATGAGACTCAATTACCAAAAAAATTATGAAAGTCAGAGATAAGCATAAAGTGATTCTTAGAATAGGAGACAGAGGTGTGACTTTTTTCACTTCATTGACAGCAGCTTCTGGCACATAAGGAAGGAAGTGATTTCATGATCAGAAACTATTTTTGTACTGAATTTTAATACAAACAGGAAACAAAAATTTGGTAATTTATTCTGTTGGATAAAGATGAGCATCACTGAATTAAGACCTAAAGAAAGTCACACACTGAAAACTATTCTATCCAGTCCCTTCCAACAGTTATTCACTACATTGTTGACAGCCTCAGGTGAACCCAAGTCTTTAAGTGCTTGTCCAAGCTAAACAGGTACAAGATACTAGCATGCATGATCATCCTTTTCACAGTGCACCTAGAGACTGTGGAAGCTGCAATGAGAGCATCTTCACAAACAGACCAAGACAGATACACAATTACAGCCTCCTGCTGAAATTTCTTCTCACAAACAGCCTCTGATCCACTCCAAATTCCCTGGGCTTGGGAGTAAGACTATTATGTTAAGTAATAAATTGAAAGTAAAAATTACCCTTGCAAATGTATATAAAAGAAATTTAAAAGAAAAACAAAATATTCATATCCAGTGCCTCAAACAATTTGTGTAAAAGTCATACTATCCAATTATTTTTTCAAACCAAATTAGTTCATTAAAAAAAAAAAAAGAAAAAATGGGAGAAACTACTTCTTCCACAGTTTTTATTCCTGTGCGTCTCAGCACATGACAGCACAACGGTTCCAGCAGAGTTGACATGATTTTGTGCCTGACTTGGTTAAAGGCAGATGTGCCGTGGTGTGGTTTTGGAATGTGGACAAGACACGACCTAAGCTGTAACATGTCAGGCATCTTTCTATAATTGTCCTTTCAAATCTAGAAAACAAACACAAGAAATGAAAGTAAATGCATGGTCCTGATTTGGGTAAACAAGTCAGCTGAAGCTATACTGTCTGATCCTGAATGTATCACATGCATCACCGCTCCTCACTATATCATCAGCAACGTGCCAGTCATCTTTCACATTTAGAAACAAAAAGATGGTTGCATTTTTAAACTTCTTATAATTATGTTTAGATTTAAGTGGAATAATAAAGAATTTCTTTTCAAATGCACTGATGAATGAAAACAAAGGACTGTTAGCCATATTGTTCAATTTCTCTTAATCCTAACATGACTGGTTGGTAGCCTTAGCTAAGCACACAACAGCAATTGAACAGATAACTATTTAAAATTAGTACGTTAAAAATTAGTCATCAACTGTCATATTCTCAGTGTTGAGAGAAGCTAAAAAGAGTATTTAGAGGGCTGCCTCTCCCACAGAGACTTATCAAAGTCTACTCCAAGGCACAAAATGCAGGAGAAATATTGCACCTACAGAGATCCTCAAGACCCAGTTAAACTACGTCCAGGCCTGGTTTATCTCATC
The DNA here is from genome assembly GCA_013397565.1 of Ptilonorhynchus violaceus. Classification (NCBI taxonomy): domain Eukaryota; kingdom Metazoa; phylum Chordata; class Aves; order Passeriformes; family Ptilonorhynchidae; genus Ptilonorhynchus; species Ptilonorhynchus violaceus. The sequence continues at coordinate 174,155 of VZRJ01007954.1, read as the reverse complement.
ATATTCAGTGAGTAGTTTTGCCAGGATTGATAAGCCCCATTCTGGTGCTCCTGCTACTACAGATGTCTTTCCATATAAAAAGTCTTCAAGTGTCCTGGCTCAAATCTCAATCTATATGTTATAAGCAAATCCCCATTTGCCAAAAAACCAAAAAAAAAGCAACATACCCAAGCATCATTTAAGGCATTTAAAGGCATGTCTGCCTTTTAATCAGAATTTTACACACACCGCTTCCTAATACGAAAACCCGAAAGTACAGAGCTGAACGTGCTGCATCCACACGCACAAGAACACATGAACATACACACAAATTCCTCCTCAAAACACCAAAACCCACATTTTACCCATATGAGCCACTGAAGTTTAGTTTCTCAACTTTTCACTGCAGACTTGGCAAACAAAACCTCAGAAAGCATGAGGAATGTGTGCTTTCACTGCCAAACTAATCCAAAACCAGCTTTAAGGATTAAGGTGATTTTTTAAAATAATTTTGAGCAAGTTAAGCCACTTGTGCACTAGTGTCCTGCCACAAAGGAACAGAAATGACTGACATATTAACATTTCAAAACTCAGCTTGCAAACTGAAAAGAATGTTCAAATAAGAATGAATAACCCTAGAGAACAAGAATTCAATCCTAGAGTTAAGTGACTTCAAGGACAACAGAAGTAAGGCATTTTTCATCACACAGGTGCAAGCAGAAAAGTAAAACGCATTTTTCATGTCCACAAATCTCAATTACAAATCAGGCAGTGCAGTTGAGGTACTTAGAATATTGTGAGTTGGAAGAGACCCATGAAGATCACTGAGTCCAACTCCTATCTCCACACAGGGCAACCTGAAAATTAAACCATATATCTCAGAGCATTGTCCAACCACTTCTTGGACACCAACAGACTTGGAGATGTGACCACTTCTCTGGGGAGCTTGTTCCAGTGCTTGGCCACCATCTCAGCGAAGACCCTTTCCAATCTGGAGAACCAATATCCAATCTGAACTTCCCATGATGCATCTTTAAGCCATTCCTTTGAAATTTATCACTGGACACCAGAGAGAAGAGATAAGCACCTCCCTTCCACATCCTGTCATGAGGAAGTTGTTGACTGTGATGAGGTCACCAGTCAGTCTCCTCTTCTCCAGGCTGAACAAACCTGGTCTCCTCAGCCATCCCTCATAAGTCATGCCCTTTAGTCCTTTTACCATATTTGTTGTTTCTCTTTGGATATCTTCTAGTATTTTTATATCCTGAGATTGTGGAACCCAAACTGCACAGAGTACTGAAAGTGGGACCACATCAATGTTGAGTAGAGTGAAACAATCAGTTCCTTTGACCGGTTAGCTATAACATACTTAATGTACCTCATTATGTACGGTTGGGCCTTTTGGCCTCCAGGGTACATTGTTGACTCACATTGAGATAACCACCAGCTAAAACCCCCAATCCCCTTCTGCAAGGCTATAGCCTCCTGTCCCCCAGTCTATACGTACACACAGGATTACACCATCCGTAGTGCAGAATATGACATTTGTTCTAGCCAAAATTTGCACAGTTGGTGGCTGTCTAGCATTCTAATCTATCGAGATCTATCTGCAAGGTTTCTGTATCCTTGAGGGTATCAATGGTTCCTCCTAGTTTAGTATTGTCTGCAACTACTTACTGTGCACTCAACTCCTGTGTACAGGTCATTAATAAAACTATTGAAGAGAACTGGCCCTTAAATTGAGCCTAAAATTGAGGGGAACACCACTACAGACTGGCCACCAGCTAGAAGTTATCCTCAATAGTACAACTCTTTGATCCTCGTCTGTCAGTCGACTGTTCACCCATCATATTATGTACAAGCCTAGCTGTGTGCTGGACATTTTGTACAGAAGGATTCTGTGAGAGACAGTAGCAAAAACTAAACTAAACTAAACTAAAATAAAATAAAATACATGCAAAAAAATTGACAACCAAACAACTCACATCCACTGCCTTCCCTTTTACCATTAGGCAGGTAAATTTTTCACCAAAGAATANGGAACACCACTACAGACTGGCCACCAGCTAGAAGTTATCCTCAATAGTACAACTCTTTGATCCTCGTCTGTCAGTCGACTGTTCACCCATCATATTATGTACAAGCCTAGCTGTGTGCTGGACATTTTGTACAGAAGGATTCTGTGAGAGACAGTAGCAAAAACTAAACTAAACTAAACTAAAATAAAATAAAATACATGCAAAAAAATTGACAACCAAACAACTCACATCCACTGCCTTCCCTTTTACCATTAGGCAGGTAAATTTTTCACCAAAGAATATTAAGTTAGTAAGGCATGACTTTCCCTTCATGAACTTATTGTTGCCTTTGACTGATGACTGCACTGTCTTTCAAGTGTTGTTCAGCAGCTCCCACAATAATCTTCTCCATAATTTTTGCAGGCACTGGAGTGAGAGTTGCAAGCCTAGAATTACAAGGGTCATCTTTCTAGCCATTCTTGAAAATTGCTACCTCCCAGTCAACAGGGATGGGACCTCCCCAGATTCCAAAAATTGATACCTGAGAGAGGTCTTGTAATGACATTGTCCAGTTCTTTCAGCATCCTGGAATCAATCCAATTGGGCCCCACAGATTTATGTACAATCAATTGCAACAGCAAATTCTGCATAATTTCAGACACCTGGAAGTCTATCCTCCTCCCAGTCGTTGTGCTCAGACCCAGGGCTCCCATGACTCCAGGGCCCATAGTTGATGATAAAGGACAGACAAAGAGGTGGCATGAAATATCTCAGTTTTAACCTTCATTCACCTCTGTTTGTGAGGTGACAACTAACATCATCAGGTAATGGACCAATGCTTTATTTAGTCCTCCTTTTACCATGAACATGCCTTAAAAAGCCTTTTTTGTTATCCACCCCAACACTGACTTGCTTCAATTCCAATTGAGCTTTCATTGTACAGATTTTCTCCCTAGTGACAAATAGCATCTCAGTAGTCCTCCTATGTAGCCTGACCATGCTAAGACCATGCACCCTACACTTTCTCTTCCACCTAAATATTCAGAATCAGTATTCAGAGTTCAGTGTTCAGTTGCCTATTTAGCCCATCCAGCCTTCTGCTCCACATCCTTGATTTCCAAAACATGGCAATTGCCTTTTCCTGGGCTCTTTTAAAAGATAGCTCTTAAAAAGTCCCCAGTTTTTATAGACTCAGGAACCCTTGAAAGCAGATTCCCCGAGCACCTTACTAACTAGTTCATTGAGCAGCCAAAAACCTGCTCTTAAATAATCGTAGGTAGCATCTCTGCTGACAGCTTCTTTCAAAATGCCAAAAAATATCTTAAGCTTAACAACTTCATAATCACTGTAGCCAAGACAACCACCAATCATCACTTCACCCATGAGACCACCTCTAGTTACAAACAACAGACCTAGGAGTGCACTTTCCTTACTCAGTTCTCTTAGCACCTTTATCAAAAATCATCTAAATGCTTCTGGACATGGACAGGAGGACTGGGCCCATGCAAACTTTCTCAAAGACAGCAAGGACAAGTCAAACATCCTGCACCTGGCCCAGGGCAACCCCCAGTCTAAGTACAGACTGGTGGATGAAGGGTTTAACATCAGAGAAGGAAAAGGACTTGGGGATACCAGTGGACAAAAAATTAGACATGACCAGTAATGTGTGCTCACAGTCCAGATGCATCTTGGGCTGCATCAAAGCAGGGCCAGCAGGGTGAGGGAGGGGATTCTGTCCCTCTATTCTGCTCTGGTGAGACCCCACCTGGAGTGCTGTGTCCAGCTCTGGGGTCCTCAGCATAGGAAAGACATGGACCTGTTAGAGTGAGTCCAAGCAGGGCCAGGAGGATGAAGCACCTCTCCTACGAGGAAATGCTGAGAAACAGAGTTGTCTAGCCTGGAGAAAAGAAGATTCTTGGAAGACCTAATTGTGGCCTTTTAATACTTAAACGGTGCTCATAAGAAGCATGGAGAGAGACTTTCACCTAAGGTCTGTAGTGGCAGAACAAGGACAACTGATTTAAAGCAGGGGTTAAGTCCTTATAGATTAATAAATTAATGCCAACATCCTGGCTGGGTGAACTATAGTAAACTCCCACAAAAACATCTGCTTTATTTGCTTTTCCTTTTATCCTTACACAAAGGTTCTCAACCATGTCACTCCCAGCTCCAGACACTGTACGGTCCAACCCCTCCTTTACATGCGGTGCTACCCCTCTACCTCGTCTGCCCTTCCTGTCTCTCCTGAAGGGTCTGTAAGTGTCTATCCCAGCACTGCAGTCACAGGACTCTTCCCATCAAGTCTCACTTAGGCCAGCATTGTAGGTCTGGGACTGAGCCAAAACTTCTAGTTCTTCTTGTTTATTCCTCATGTGGTGGGTGATAGCGTACAATCCCTTGAAATGCTCTCCACTGTATGTGGGGCATCTTGGAGCAGATGTAAAGCTCTCACTTGCACACTGTCACTCACCGTGTCCCGGAGCTTGTCACTGGTAACCCTGTCCAGCCTCGCACCTCTGCAGGATCACCTTCCCTAGCAATGACCATGGCTTCTGCAGGAGAGGGCAGCCAGGACCTTTGGCAATGGAGTACTGCTACACTTCAGTGCAGTGCTTCGAGCAACAGACCACAGCATATGCCAGCAGAGACCTTGGTCCTTGGAAAGAAAAGCCATCCTGAGGAGACAGGTCAGTCCCTGTACCAACTGCCACCTTGCACAAAGCTGCAGTGTTGGTGCCAGGCTCATTTTCTCTGGGGCTTCTGCTTGTCCCTATTGCACAAACATCGTCTTGAGAGCTCCTGGATGGACAAGTCATGGCGGGGGGGTCTCCTTCTGGTCTCCCTGTACTCCCCTGTGAGCTGCAACGGCACAGGAGGGAAGCGTCTCAGGGCAGAGCAGGGAGTGCAGAGCAAAAAGAGGGGCACATACCTAATGTGGAGCAGGGCTTTGTCCACCTTCCTGATGAGCCACCCAAGATGAGAAAGAATGGAAAGAAATTTGGGAATTTAGTACATCGAGTGCCTGAGGCTTTTTTGTCTTCCTCTCCAGCAGACAATGCCCTTTACCAGGGCTCATCTGGGTCATATTTTGAGTACTTTGGTCGGCAAGAAAAAACAATAGGGGTAAATTCTCTGGATCCACAATTAGAAGTATTCATTGAATAAGAGAGTAAAGTACATAGATGACAGATATGACTTTGTACTTCTTGCCTACATATCACATTCATGTATCTGTACCATCTCCCCACCAAGTCATGCATGCTATTATCCATTTCACATAATCATGTGCATATCATATCCTTAACAGTGAGAAATGAATCTTCTGTTGCTACCTCCACTGCCTATGATTGTCTTTTTTTTAAAATAAATTACAGTTTTCTTTAAAAAACCCTAATATACTTCTGTAAAAGCAACTGGAAAACTCTTTAAAAGGTCCTATATAGAGTGAGAATCTCCCACGGGCACATTTGTTTTTATAAAGTACTTTGCACTCAGAAAGTCAGATGATGTAATGACTATTCCATGTTCTTGGTGTGTTATGTAAGGAAACATAAGTAATTTCCTCCATTATTTATAAAATGATAGAATGACCTGTGAATACATATGCATACAATGAAGTAAATTCAGAATTCAATATTCAGCAACTCCTACCATCTGGTGCATTTTCATTTGCACCTTTCCTGAGCTGCTGCTGAGCACATCACCATTCCAAAGAGGGTTTTTGTTTAAAGTGCTGCCTTGAAGCATTTCCAATTTTATGCTGGGCAGGAAAAATATAAATACACTCCATTCCCTCATCTTTCTATAACTTCCTCAGAGTTCCATTTGTGACTGTTCTTAATGTTCCTGAAAATGGAACATAATTGTTAGCTGACAAACAAATGTCTGAATTTAAGTCAGATGATTTTTTATAACAGGAGAGCAGGAGCTTACCCAGAGTAGTCAGATGCTTCACTAAAATGGATATTACAGGCATTTTTTACACTACAATCTAAGGAAAATATTTATGAAAAGATGGATCAGTTTTGCATGTCAGCAAAGGCTGTTCAGTGATTTGAGTTAGATAATAATTGACTTGCTCCTTTTCTGGTGTAAACACTCACCTTATAATTAAGGATCAGATAAAAACAGCTTGCAGCAAAATTAGAGGTATTGTAAAACAGGAACTACAATGAGTAAGTGGCACAGGGATTTTAGCTTCCATGTCAATGGAATTTTGATATTTTCAGAGGGAGTAGGTAGTGCTGAGAGCCAAGCACTGGCACATATGTACAGCTTTTAAAAGTGAATCTTCATACCAAGGGCTTCTGGATGGATTACACAATCGTAGCTGTTTGGAGGACTTCACCGGAGCACCACTGCAACGGATAGGCAACCCTGTTAGTACTGTGCTTACTGGCTACCTGAAAGAGCCATCATCCTTTAGAGAAATGGTCTGCTATTGTCTTGTTGCCCTAAGTAAAGGAAATAAAAAATATTGATTAAGACTGCCAAGGAAAGCAGAATAGATAAGAATATGCTATTGGCCATTGGGAATTTTTACCCTTGTGTCGGCCTAATTAACCATGTGTCTTTTCCCTTTCAGTGTTACAGAGAATAAGCCAATGGCAAGGCAATGACAGAGCATTTATCATTGTTATTTCTGGTCATCTAGCATTCTATAGTACAAAGACACAAATTGTAACTTCAGACACCTAAATCTGGATTTCACCTATATATATTTGCTGATCAGAAACCATATCAATCCTGGCCACCAATACACTGAAGTTCGTTAGCTTTCCGCTGCCCTTTACTTTTTTTGGGAAAAAAATACAGCCAGACTGTACTGTGATCTTGCACTTAAGGAGCCACAATGGCAGCAGACACTCTGGAGCAGTCTGGAGGCCGTGGTAGATGAGCATGACTTCACTTCCAGGCCCACAGTAGAAAATGGACTATCTCAGCCCAATATACTTCAGTGCCTTGTGACTGAGCAGAAAATCAGTAACTGAAGATTACTTAGGAGGTAGAGTTTAGAAGGAAGTTTAGGGGTGTAGACATCAGATGTGTTATAAGTCGCCTTTTCCGAATACAGGGAAGAAAATCTCATTGGGTAAGAATGAGAACAATTATAATGTGATATAACCAACAACAGATTGTTGAATTAGCATTTTTTACTTATTTTCCCTCCTCCTAAAGGAGGAAGAGCTATGAAGCCAGTATATGTAAGGGCAATCACTGTCAGCATTAAGACCACTTTACATTTGGTGTAATGGGGAATTTGTAACGCTTTCTGTCTGGGACCCTGCTGTAATGCTAGTGGCAATATCACTGTTATAAACACTAAGCAGCTGATATATATATAGCTATGCATTCATGCTTTTGCTAAGCCTATAATCCCAGTTTTAAGTATGCTTGATAGTAGCAACCAGTTAAATCCTTGCTATGATTTATCACTAGTTATCTGTTACATCTTCTCATTGCACAGACACTTTCCCTATATACATATTCTGGGATTCTGGGATTACTCAGAAAATGGTAGCAAAGGTGATCAATTCAACAGAAGCCCTGGACCAAAAAACGTACTCCAAAACTACAACTGCATTGGTCATAAACCCATGAATTTCTAAGGTTCCTCTCCCACAAATTTATTGCTAGTCTTGAACCCAACAGCAGTATTAACTTCAGTCTAACCCTAGGATCAATTAAAGCGTTGATTGTGTCATTTGTTCGAGATCATTCATATATTTGCTGTCATGATCTGGATTAAAATACGATTTACAGTTAGAGTTTTTTTAAATAAATAAATTAAATTTGTGTTTCACTCACTTGGCAGCTGAGATACACAGCTCTCTTTCTGGGTATGTGAACGGCCTTGTAGCAATGCAGATCAACATGGCAATACCATTGTGTTTTCAATGTCCTTTACTTTGATCTAGTTCCCACTGACTCACTTTCTGTATACCCTTCACAGGCAAACAATGTGTCCACAGCATTAAAGGACTGGACAGCTTTCTGGAGGTCATTGAGTGCATCTCCCTAATCAAGAAGCAATGATACATTTCGTGTTCAAGCTCAGCTGGACTGTGCAGTGCAGAAACACCACAGACCATGTGAACTAGAAACACTGAATGCCTGTCTAAAAACTCACAGGAATCTGGGGTATGGGAGGGGAGTAGGGAACTGGGACCATTGTTCTATAGCCTTGATAAACTCTGCAATGAATGCATAATACACATTATGACAGTTCGATACAACAGATAAATGAGAAAACAAGAGTTGATTTCAGTTGGACTACCAAAAATAAAAGACCAGTACAGTAAAACACAAGCAATCTCTAACCAGTAGAGAACGACTTCTGTTTTCCACCTGTTCACTTGTTGAAAAGTGCTGACTGCAAAGTTACACCTGGATGAATGGTCAGAGCATCTGTAAAAATAGCTTAGCAAGAAAGGAGCTAAGATACTCAAAAACTTTCATTAAACACACAAGACATATTACCATTATACATAATTTATCCTACCTAGAAATACATATAAACATGTACACATGCATCCACCCACACATCTATATCATTTTGTGCTGGAACTTTATCTTCTAACACTGCACAAAGGAGAAACCGAAACGTCTTCCCAATCCACAATGGGCTTCCAGCTGATCTGCAGACTGCCTATGTTCCTGTTCACCAGAAATTTCCTACAAATAGTCATACTAGACATGTACCAAAGCCTCTCCCTAACCTGTGATTTTGTAAGATGTGGGTATGTTCTAGTTAAGCCAAAACAAGGCAGAAATTTATTCACTGAACCACAGCTCTGCAGTCAGCTGACTGAATTCAAACACAAATTCAGGTTACTTTAAGTCACCACTTCCTTTTCACATTCCTTTGTTTCCCATTATGGAATGCAAAATAAAGTAGCCTTTTAAGTAATTCACTTTCATACATAAAGAGCAAATATCTGCTATGAGTTGCAATTACCCAGATTTTAAGTTGAAAAGCATTTTAAGCAAATGAAAAGAGACAGTAAATAATCAACTTTTAAATCAACTTTCACCAAAATAAATACAGCTTTCCATTCATGCATAATCAGGGTCATTTGTCAACATATCATATTAAAGAACATAAAGTCATAAGTAATGGTACATCTAAATGTCTTATTAAAAAGAAAAAATTTCTTTACGCTTTAGGCAAGGTATCCCCATACCATGACTTTTTGTACTGCCCTTCAACAGCGTCCCAGACAATATCAACACTGAAAATGGCACACAGTGTAATAGCCTACTCATATAAGAGCGTTATCTGCTGACAGTATATCGTGCTTACATCTTGGACTAACAAACACTCTCAGTGAGTTCGCTGGTGAATTTCAAGTGCTGTTTTATTTGTAAACATTCAAATGTTTACCAGCAGCTGAGAGCAAATCTGTTTCTTCTGCCATTCCATTTTGCATGGCTTTCCAATAAGGCATTATAGCAATAAGCAATAAGCAATATGTATTACAGCATTTTATATAGACTATATAATAGAGCAGTTGGAAAAGTTTCCTTACTTTTTGTTTGATTTCATAAAACTATGTTAATCAATTTCTTCACAAAGTTACTTGTGGTCTGGTGTCCTAAAAAAAAGTCAGCTGGTGTATTTCTAATGCCACCCTTCAATGTCCTATCAAGAATCAAAAGGATAGTGAACAAAGCCTAACACTGATGTACTTGACAGCCAATAAAGATGTTGCCTGATGAATTTTTTAAAAACAACTATGGTCTTTATAAATAAAATCATCATAAACCCTAACTTAGAAGTTCAATGTTGTGTTCCATTACTCAAAGCACCTAATACCATTTGTTAAAACTAAAAGCAATAAATAAGGTCTCCCAAAATTCTCTTTGAAAAGTTTCACGTTCATTAAGGATGCAAATGTAGAGTATGATAACTTCAAGCTCTTCAGTTTCATACGACAAGATAAGATTTTTCAAAGTATATAATCAGAAAGACATGTTGTATGGAAACAAAATATCTATACTTAAGAGCCGTTTTCTGTAAGAAAAATTATTTGCACCTACAATGTTTGCCCACTCCTCCTTCCACAAATAAAAAGACCACCTGAAATAATTTGTCCAACACTAAAAAAACACAACATAACAGGTTTCAGTCAAATGCATTTTTAAATGGCTGAGTTAGAAACCTCTTGAAATCAAGCTTTACAACTAAATGCTGATAGACCCTTAACTTAATGGCTCTTCCAAGTGTTTCTAGAGCAGGCATTACTTACAATGCCATAAAGTCAGGTTGAAAATGCTACAGAATCTTCTCAAGGCAAATAAGCAGGTGTTCGACAGGGCAGCGCTATTTAAACCTCACTGATTTATGGACATGCTGCGTGAAAGACCAATAAGGTTTATGGAAGCTCACAGCAGAAACTCCAGACTTTAGCAGACACAGTACCACCATTGTCTGAAGATCACCAATATGTATTATGTGTCACCAGTAGTGAAGTATATACCTTAACTCACAGAGTAGGGCTCTCTTTTACTGGTGTACTTTTCATAGAATATTGCATGCAATAAAATCCATTGCTCAGCTACTTCATCCTACATAGTGATGTGAGTCACCTGATACATAGGTCTTTTACTGTTATTTCAGCATCACTGTTTCTTACCTCATCCAATATTTACAAACTGAGTCACCTCCCTCAAAATTTTTAAGCAGATTTTAAAAAAGATGTGTCAAAATATACCTGCCATAGTAACCAGTGGTCAAAATCATCCTTCTGAAAGTCATTTAACTATCAGAAAAGCAGCCAATAAGTCATCAAAACAATTTATGTAATTGATTAGCATTTTCTGTTTAACACACACACAAATCAATAACTTCATGGCTGTGGGACCCAGCCTTAACGATTTAGTGAGACTGTAACTTAGTCCAGCAAAAAATAAAAAAAACAAAACAAAGCAAAACAGTAAAACCAAACAACTGAACAAACAAAAAAACCCCACTACTAGCTATCAATAGAAAACTCCATTAAAGGAAACTGATATCAAAAGAAATTACTCCTTAGATTGTAATTAGCACTAAAATACCTTACATCTGTGGATAATTATTTCCACTTTCTCTTAAGGAACCAGGGAAACTCCCCTTATATTTTTAGTTCTACAAGCCAGAACACCATCAACTCCATACTGGTGCATGTGATAAACAAATATCAACTGAAAAGTTCAAAGAGAATAAAAAGGTAAATTATGATGCCACTTCAATTACCTGCAAAATAAATGTGACTACCTTTTAAAATTATTTTTTAAAACCTGCTTACCTGTATATTGATATAATTCTAAAAAACTTATAAAAGGTCATGTGAGAATTGCAAATCATATGCACCAACAAAGGTCAGATTCCTAGTACACAGGACAGACTTACATTGAAAGATCACAACACATATTTTACTCCCATTTGTCCCATTATTGATTGATTCTACTACAAAACCTGTAGTTTGCACAGCAGTAGCAGAAATAAAATGTAGACAGTAGTTACAGATGCAGCAACTAAATTCCATTTAACGCTGTAATCAAACCAGGCTTTGCAGGTAGAGTATGCAAGTTGAAATTCAGATTTCTGTCACATATCTAACATTTATCACTGAGTAATAGCTGTGCAAGCACACAAGAACGAACCGTAAGAAGTAGGAGAACTTACCCAGCTAAATGCTGTAATGCCTTAATGAACTGCTCTACAAAGAACAGAGAGCTTACAACTCTAAGCTTACACAAAACTCTAAATATGGCCTGATATGGTCACCATCGAGTGTTATGCTTTGGCATAATCAAAGTTCAGCAGCACTAGCAGAGGCACAATAAGTCCAAGGTTCCCTGATTACTATTTTTATTCATAAGTACATGCAGTAAAGCCAAAAAAAAGTCTCCAGAATGATTATAATTTTAGTGTTCGATCTGCTTTCCATACACTTGATCCTGCCTGCCCTATTTACTTGGTGACCATAAAGAAACATTCAAAATTTGGGAATTAAAGTCCCCTGCTCTGAACCATCTACCACACCTGAAGATTATAAAGAGAAATGTTTATGCTTTCTGTGCAAGGTTGAGACCCAAGATTGCAATGCATGTGAAACTGACAAGAGTTAAGAAGTGAGATAGTGGTTCAGTATTGCTTTTCTTCATGACCCTTTGAAGTCATTCACATGAACACAGTCAAATTAAAGGAATGAAAAGGCCATACTTGGAACCTAAAGGAAGCTGTGTTAATGAGTACCAATTTTGATGCACTCTACCTTAAAGAATAATTTCAGATTAAATTATTGTAACACTAAAAAAAAGTCTGTGTTTTTTATTTTGCCTAGGCCCATATAGTTTGAAAGGATGCAAGCCTGCTCAGATTTTTGACAAGTAATACAATTTTTGACTGTAACATAATGGCAAGGAAGCAACCTTTAAGTAGCTTTTGGTTTCACTGTGGAGTCTTTCTAATTTATTTTCTTCCCAAGTTCTCACTACTTTTTTACCTGTTAGGGCTTTGCTTTCATTAGCTTCACTGCTGAAAAAACCACTGCTTTTAGGTAATAGTGAAGAATAAGAAGGGCATGAGCAAGGACAGAAGTCCTCTTCCACTGACCTACAGAAAGGGTCACAATAATGTTAAAATTACAGATTCTTTAAAAGGTGATCAAACAAACCATCCAGAGCACAGAAGTTTGATACCATCATGATATATTGTACTGCTACTCTGCTCTTCTCTTCCTATTCTTCATGTCAGCAGGAAACAGAATTCACAAATTGTAGCCCTCCGAACACATCAGTAAGTTATACTCTTGTCCTTTTCAGTATCCTGCTGGTTCAAATAACATGAACTGACAGAAAAAACAGCTCAAAGACCTTACGAATGATTGCAACCAATACAGAATTGTTGAGGTGATTGTTAGGTACTCTGCACCAACAAGCTTAACATGGTTGCAGTCTCCTTCAGGGTTTTCATGTTTTCGACAGAATTTAAGAAAAAATATTTTCCGTCTGAGTGAACAAGTGAACACTGAGAGAGGAGGAGCCTAAAACGTGGTTACACAAATTTAGGGAGTATGAAATTTTCCTTATCTTTGTTGCCTGTTCTTATTAACCCCTCCCTCTAACTTGGCATTTGAGGGTTTAGACAAATGGTAAACAGAAACTAGTCTCCAACTCAGTGAAAAATATTTTCATCTCCTTTTGTTTCCTGTGACGTTTTAGCACAAAAAAGCGTTTCCATCAGCAGAGTGTAGATGCTCTCAGCACTTAACTCTTCCTTCAGTTATCTTTGATATGTACTAAACATGCATAAGGAATCCACACACTTATTTGTATTACCTCTGCAGACAAGAAAAGTCCTTAGATCCCTTTTCATCCCAGTTCATTCACTTTATCAGTAACTCAGCTGCAGAATTTTTTTTTATTTCCATTTAGCAAATGCTATGGGGGTAGAATTGTTGCATTGTACCACAAAGAGATTTTCTTAAGAATTCATTGGAAAGATTTTAATCCCAGTTTTATCCAGCAAATATTGGAGTGTTCTGCAAATTTTCACAAGAGATCAACACAAGCCTCTCTAGCACAGGTGTTTCTGGAAATGGGAATTTTTGGAAAAAGTTGCTATTTAACAGCTTGTAAGTGTTTTAAAGCCAAAAATATCTCTAACATTTTCCAAGATTCTGTTGAAAATATTTGTGTATTTCTTGCAGAGGCCTTTGCCACAAATCTGATGATGCAAAAATCAGTGCAAATAATATTATATAATGTTTCTAACCCTAAAGAGGACTTTATCTTGTGCGTTTTCATTTGTTGCTTTCATATACACTTGACAGTCAGTTAGCATAATCTTTAATTACACCTTTCATAAACAAATGATGTATAGGGGTAGAGCTGGGCTACTGTGATGGGGAGTTATTCTGTTAAAACCATAAGTCTATTAGTCTTATTTTTGTTCATTTTAACACACCATTTTCACTGACTTATTCAGTTATTGCCGGCTCTAAGAGTTAGTGCTGAACTGCTTAATAACAATGTGCTGTCTATGACACTAATTTATAGTGTACTAAAACCAAAATCAGACTGGGTGGTAAGAGTTTTAGACCACCTGGGATGTCTTTAAATCTTCAGCACATGTTTAACTACAGCAAGATTGTAGTTAATCCCAAATATGCAGTCATCACACTGTTTGCTGATTCACCCTTTAAAATGACGTATTCATTTCAAGGAACTATATTTCCCAAGGGTTCTTTTAAAAAATAAAAAGTTTTTTGTATCTTCATCAGTTAAGTGGTGGAGAAATACTTGGGAAAACAAAAGTGGCTGTTAAAATTTTATTTTAAAGTAAGGCATGTTTGGACAGCAAATTGATGGATTTTCTGTATTTAATTTTTTTTCTTTCACTCTCTTTGCCTTGCATGAAACAAGAACTGTACATTTCTTGTGAGATGGTATCAGTTGTTTAGTTTTACAAGTGTCTAGTTGTGAGCTTAAAATGTCCGTCATGCAGTAACTTTTTTAGGAAAAAACTATACTTTCTTTCAAAATATTCATTTAATAAGTATTTCCTAAGTATCTGAGTGGTATTTCATATTGGTAATAAGGTGATGGAGTAAGCAACACCATTTTTAGTAACTGTGTTACCAATCAATCCCCTCTTCTTGCATCTATATTGTCATTTTAAGTGAAGGACAGCCTTTGTCCCCTGCCCAGCAAAGCACTCAAACGTTTCCAGTTTCCTTGTCTTCTATAGTGCTATTATTCATGGACCCAAAGTGAAACATCTACTCAAATGTTTCTGGTGGATCAAAGTGTTGCTGAGCAAGGGCAGCAAAGCAGAACCTAGCCAGAGCCTCTAGTGCTGGAAATGTTGTGTAGTAATAATATAGCTTTTCAGGTACAACAGTTTTTGAATTTTTTAACAATAAATTTAAATGCAAAGGGAATTGTCAAATACATCATGTTCCTATCTAAAAAGTATAATTAAAATAAAAGGAAATTTGTAGTAATCAATATTAAAAAGCAGAGAAACCAAAATCAATTTGATACACAATGTTATCAGAGCCAGACACATTCTTGGTGTGAATTGGAATAGATTCAGAATACTGCAAATTTCCTGATCAATGTAGAGTCTCTAATCTCCACCAGTCTCATACTAAAATTAATATTTTTCATTCTCTTTATTCTGACCCTCAATTACAAGGGCTTTTCTACACAGCCAGTAAACAAAGTTACTATGGAAAACTAGTGAAATCTTCAGAAGCCAAACATATCTGCAAATAAGTAATTGATGGATAGTGTAAACAAACTTTCTTACCTCTAGCCTATAAACTAATGGACTAAATAGTTTAAATATTTGGAATTTCTTTGTCTGTGATGGACTGTCAAACAAGCACACATCTCACAGTCTCATTGTAGCTGAGATTTTCAATTTAGAAGAATTTCTTCTTGTGTACAGTAAGGTAAAAGAGTACTTGCTTGTCTTTATTAGACAAGAATAGAAGAAGGAAAAGCATGTTCCTTAAAAACAGCAGGTCAGTAAATCTCTGGGATTTACTTTTGGTTATTTTCCTAATTTGGTTTAATTTCAGAAATGTAATCACGGGAAACTATAATGAAGGTGAAATCAGAATAATGTCAGAGGTATTGTTTAAATTCTCACTTTATGTGCAGGGTAGTTATAGTCACTACTATTATCAGGGAAATAGAGAGGACATAAAACGCATTCTGTGAGAATTGCTCAAAAAATAAAAAGAAAAAACAGCTAAAAAAACACCAGAGACACTTTTCCCACAAGAATCTTATTTTTGATCAAAATAACTGTACAGCCATTCCACATTTTATTCTTCAAGCAGGAAGCCAATTTGATATTGCAAATGTTTTTGCTAAATGATGGAATGTGCAGTCATGCACCAGCAATTGAATCCTGAAATTCAGTTCTTGTTAGACAAGAAAAAGCTTTCGGGTTCAAGCATGCACTGTATTACAAGGGGAGGCCTTCAAATACATAAAGAGGAGGCCATGCATTTTATTCCAGAAACCGAAATACATCTTGCAATGTGGGGCTTTGATGTTATTCATATGTTAACAATATACTATTTCCTCCAAGGGCTCAATATATCGGAATAAAAAGACATAATTTGCTGACATTGTGCCAAACAGTTCCTGTCCAGAATACTGATCAATTGTCATTCAGCTTCCAAGGCAAATATACCCAAAATAGCCCTCAACACTTTTAACACTTAAAAATTCCAGTTAAAATAATTTTCCATCTCACAGAATAAAACGATGAAACAAAGACCATAACTATATTTTCACTCTGCTTCTAAAATGCAGTTCTAGTGCCCCAGGGACTCCTTTCATCTAGTGTAAATGCTGGCATACGATGTGATTGTTAACATAGCTGGCCACCAGATGAAGTAAATTATCTAAACTGCCAAGATTCCTACTTTTCATTCCAATTTAAACATCAATTTAACACAGAAACTGAAGGGTATTACGAAAGCTTTAGTATGAACCATTTCAGATATGAAAAAGAATAGAAGGATTTCTCAAGCCACCAAAACAAATATGTAATTCATTGTGCACTGATCATTTTTGAACTCATCTTCAGGTTCAAAGGCATTTCTATCTAACTCACCATGCTGGAAAATTAATACAGTATACCCTATGCATCTTGCAAAAAATGAGTCACCTGCATGAATCCACAAGAGCATTATCCAGAAGCAACTGTTATATCAAGTGGTTAAAAGGGGGAGCCTATAGCCAACAAGTATCTGATTACTTTTTCTAAGGGAAAACAGTTTCAAGCATATTTGGGCTTTGAGATTGCCCTATTCAGGAAGATTTTTCTCCAGTTTAAACAATTTTATTACAGATTTCTTTCCTAGAGTCATTTAATCTCCTTTTTTTCTCAGCTCCTTCCTCCTCCATGAAACTCTAATTCTCTTATTCTGTTCAGTGTCATACCCACAAGGCTGAGAGCTCTTTAATACAGCAGCTTCCTCTGCACAGCACAATGCAGTTACTTTTATATAAGATACTGAGACATCACCATGGCAAGATCTAGGCAATCCAGGAGACTCCTGGAATGCATGGAGGACAACTTCTTAAGCCACAGAATACACAGCCCTACCAGAAGGGGTGCGTTTCTAGATCTGTTGGTCAACAACGTGAGCTAACTGGGGACATCAGGCTTGGAGGCAGCCTGGGCTGCAGTGATCACATAGGTGGAATTCGCGGTCCTCGGGCTTATAGGTCAAGTAAAGTTAAGTCCCTGAACTTCAGGAAAGAAAATTTCCATCTCTTCAAGGAGACAGTCAATAGGATACCCTGGGAGACTTGGTCAGATGGTCACATCCGGAGGGTGGTGGCCAATGGCTCACAGTCCCGATGGGCATCAGTGACAAATGGTGCCCTCAGAGGTCTGTACTGGGACCATTATCATCTTTATTAACGATATAGATAAAGGGATCAAATGCACCCTCAGCAAATTTGCAGATGACAACAAGCTGAGTGGTGCAGTTGACACTCCTGAAGAACAAAATGCCATCCAGAGGGACCTGGAAAAGCTGAAGTGGGTCATGGGAACTTCATGCAGTTTAACAAGGCCAAGTGCGAGATGCTGCACCTGGGCTGGGACAAGACCTGGTATTAATCCAGGCTGGGAAAGGAACAGATCAAGAGCAGCCCTGCTGAGAAGGACCTGGGGGTGCTGGTGGGTGAGAGGCTGGACATGACCTGGCCGTGTGCACTCACAGCCTGGAAAGCCAAATGTGCCCTGGGCTGCATCCAAAGCAGTGTGGGCAGCAGGACAAGGGAGGCAATTCTGCCCCTCTGCTCTGCTCTGGTGAGACCCCACCTGCAGTGCTGCATCCAGCTCTGGGGTCCCAGCACNCTGAAGGGAACTTACAGGAAAGATGGGGAGAAATCTTTTGCAAAGACATATAGTGACTAGACAATAAAGAATGATTTTAAACCTACACCCNCAGAGTAGGGCCAGGAAGATGACTAGCGGGATGGAGCACTTCTGCTATGAAGGAAGGCTGAGCAAATTGGGATTGTTCAGCCTAGAGAAGAGAAGGCTTCAGGGTGACCTAATTGCTGCATTCCAGTATCTGAAGGGAACTTACAGGAAAGATGGGGAGAAATCTTTTGCAAAGACATATAGTGACTAGACAATAAAGAATGATTTTAAACCTACACCCAGAACAGGTTTAGATTAGATATCACTAAGAAATTCTTTACCATCAGGATGATGGGAAACATGTTCCCAGAGAAATTGTAGCTGCCCCATCCCTGGGGTGTTCAGTGCCAGGTTGGATGGGACTTGAGCAACCTGGTCTAGTGGAAAGTGTCCCTGTCCACAGCAGGGAGTGTGTAACAAGATGATCTTTACATCCCTTCCAACCCCAGCCATTCCACAATTCTATTCCCTGGTTAGACAGAAAAAAATATTGGCAGTATCAATCCATGCACTCAAGTGTCAAAGTATGTGAGAGAACTCTCTGAAATGGTCTGGGGCAAATGACGTTTTTATAGAGAGTAGGGCCCAACTCTTCAAGGATTTATGTGACTCGCTAGTGATCTAAAAAGGAGTGACAAATGTTAAGATGTGATTCCTTGTGGGTGGTCTGCATAGGAGAAAAAAAAAATCTGTAAATGTATGTCATAAATCTAGTAGCTCTTCCTCCAGTACTAGGAGTACTACAAGCCATGTTAAAATGAGAAAAAGGTGTTCCTAATGAGGTTATTCACAGTGCACCCACTGGGCATGCACGCAGTTTTTGTAAAACCCAAGTTTGTTACTTACTAGTTTGCAGGTAACACTAGGCTGGATCTGAATGTTGATCTGTAGGAAGGCTCTGCAGAGGGATCTGGACAGGCTGAATCAATGGGCTGAGGCCAAGTGGGTGAGGTTCAATAAGACAAAATACCAGATCCTGCACTTGGGTCACAGCAACCCCAGGCAGTGCTCAGAGTGGCTGGAAAGTTGCCTGGTGGAAAAGGAGGTGGGTGTGCTGGACAGCAGTTGAACAGGAGCCAGCAAGTGCCCAGGTGGCCAAGAAGGCCAGTGGCATCCTGGCCTGTATCAGCAATAGTGTGGCCAGCAGGACCAGGGCAGTGATTGCCCCCTGTACCAGGCACTGGTGAGGCCACACCTCGAATCCTGTGTTCAGTTCTGGGGCCCTCATGACAAGACATTCAGGTACTCAAGTGAATCCACAGGGCAACAGAGCAACAGAGCTGGTGAAGCTTCTACGCTCTACCACCGTCTGAAAGTAGGTAGTGGCAACGTGGGGGTCAGCCACATTTCCCAAGTAGCAGATGTCAGGACAAGAGGAAACAGCCTTGAGTTTCTGCAAGGTAGGTTTAGACTGGATATTAGGAAAAATTTCTTCACCGAAGAGGTTCTCAAGACTCTGTAGCAAGCTGCACAGAGAGGCATCATCCCTGGAATCATTTAAGAGTCATTTAAGAGTTATTTAAAAGTCATTTAAAAGTCACATGTAAATATGGCACTGAGGGACATGGTTTAGTGTTGGACTTGGCAGTGCTGGGTTAACTGTTGGGCTCAATGATCTTAGAGGTCTTTTCCAACCTAAATGATTCTATGATTCAATAAAAATGTTGAAAAAACAGAACTGTGCTGTGCACTCACTTATTAGTGAAAAAAGAGAAGGCAGAAAAGCAATACTTACCAGCTGAGGAGCACAAACATCCTGTAAAGAGCAGGAAGCTGTCAAACAACTTGTTGGCATAACTATTTATCTCTGGCAAGTGTAAAGGGCAAGCCATCATTTTCAACTTCCAGTTACATCCCAGTACTTACATGGCATGGGGTTTTTTTAAGAATAGCTACAATAATTTGTAAATATATATTTTAAGCAAAATTATGATGCATAAATTGGTTTTGTTCCTATACAATAAAAAACACCAAGAAAAACACCTCAGTAATACCCTGAGAAAGGAAAGGCAGGGGGAAGTATAGAGAATGAATACAGAGAAATACTTTGTCCCTCTCAGAAGAAGAGATGTGATGAAGTTGGGACAAGGCCCAGAATTAAACACATCATACTGGACTGTGGATTCCATCAGAATACGTCTTCGTTTTTTACCCTATCTCTCCTTTCAGAAACCTTTCAAACACTGCCTTTTTTTTTTTTTAATTCTTAATTGATGCATCCACAGGGCACCTAGCCCCAGGAATAAAGCATGCAGTGTACTGTGATATCATGTACTGTGTTATTTATTTTTACTAGTTATTGTAAAAGATATAAACCAATCAGATATGTTTCTACATGCAAATAATGCAAAGTTCTGACCTTCTTATCAATGTGTTTATTCTTTCTATCACAATTAAAATGAATTAGTACTTTGCCCATAGCTTATAAACAAGTAAAATTCCACAGAGATGGAATAAAACAGTACTATTCTAAATACAGTTGAGATTCTTGTGCATTTCCATCCTGTTTTTTCTGAATCTCAAGCTTGTGTGTGTGTGTGTGTATGCATTTTTATGTATTTGTAGCTTCACATTACTTTTTCAGTTCTTTCTTAAGGGAAGTAGCTCATTGAAGGAGAAGGCACACAAAACAAGCACATGTCCTCAATGTGCAACTACAACACGATCAATGCTTGTAAAATGTGGAAAGGTAAGTGCAAAAAAAAGAGATAATATACAAAGGATGCTTCCACTCTAGCACTCCTTTTCAACTTCCTGATCTTGGACATTCTGATCAAATCTCAAGCTATTTACAGTAGTTCGAAAATGCTGACTTTGTTAATGCACAGACCTCAGCAGGACAAGGACTGTTGAGGATGATTGACTGAAATTCGTAACATGTTGCAGAATGGTTTCTTTGAGATAGCCAGTAGGGAACTCTTGTTTGTTGAGCTTATTATTCATTCATATATTCATGAAACAAAATACAATAAAAGCATAATCCCTCCATAGCGCCTGAATGATCACATTGAAATGAACCCAGAGCTTTGCAGTGCTAAGCAAGGTGTTTACTTTGCCACAGAACAGTTTTATATTGCAATATCATTAGCTGAGCCTAGAGTTTACATTATATTTATAAATCAGCAAGGGAAATTTAACCTGCGTTGTAATCTAAGGTTATGCTGAAAATCAGATATTAAAAATACACATGCATAATAACAACTACTTATGGGACTTTTTTATTTTCTCCTTCCTAAATGATTTAGCAATTACTGTGTTGAAGTGTAACTACAACTGTGAATCTGTTTGCATTTTGAGAACTAAAATATGGGTCAAAAGAAACACAGGAATAATAAATACACTTTGGTGATTTGAAAATTCCTGAAGTAAATCAGCAACAGGAAAATTGAGTTGTCAAACCTGTTATTTGACAAAAAATTACTGACAAGATTTGAATCAGACTTTCCTGTGTTTGAAATACTGATAAAATAAAGGACTACAAGTTAAGGAGAAAATCACTGTAAAAAGCTCCAACACTGAAAGTGTTTACTTTCACAAATGTAAAAGTGAGCTTTATAAATTTACTGTACTGTAAAATACCAAACAATGCTTGATTTTCCATTCCTTACTATACTTTCCTTTCTAAGGAAAGTTGCTTCTCTTTCTAAACTAAATATTTGTGTTTCTATTCGGCTTGAGCTAGTTTTGCATTCTATATTCACATCCTATCTTATCTTGAGAAGAAATATATTTACACACTGGAGACATCAGGTTTTGCATTACTAATTTCCATAATTTGTCGTTTATTTTCAACCATAGTAGACACAGAGCCACTCGGCAAGGCACTGTTACTGTATCTGACCTTGCTGTTGTCAAATTGTTGTGCTAAACTAAGAGGACTTCTGGAAATCATCTTGACAAATTGTTTCCGCTTACTTCAAAAGGAATTCTCCCTCCTCTCTGCAAAATGCTTATAACTTGTGATAGAAGGATAAGGAGTCCTTGACTTCGAAACGTCTGGGTCAGCTTTTCATTGAATTCTTTCTGTTACTTTTGATCAAGCAGACCAAAAAGATAAAAAAGCCTTGAGTTAACAAAGTATATCTGACCGCATAAAAAATTAATTAGATTTTGGAGGAGCTAGAGAAAATAATTAGGCCCAAACACACCCTTTCAAAGTTAAACCTAACCAGAAGGGCAGATATTCATCTCAGATTTCAATATGAAAGTTGAAGGATCCCTGTTTATGGGACACCTAACTCATTGTCTTTCAAAAAAACTTCCTTCTCTTGTGTTAATCTGTGTTCTTATCCCCTGAACTGGGAAAGGACTTTAGTCAGTAAAGGCTGTTTGAGCTCTGTGCAGTTAGCAAAGAATGGCAATGGATATCAAACCCCATGAGAAGTTTTTAGGTGCAGAAGACTACCTCTGCCCTTTCCTGTGATTTAAGTATAAGATTTTCATTATGCCATCCCAGCAAAGAGAAAAGCATAGTTTCATCTCTGATTTGATGCACCTGGACAGCATAAGCCTGTAATCAAGAAAGATTTCAGACTTTTCGAATAAACAACACCTTAATACTTGAACAGAAAAAGTCACTTAAGTTTGACTTCAAAATAGCTTGTCAATGAGATTCTAACAACATGCACAAACTGTGTGTTGTAAACAGTGTTGGGGCTTTTTACTTGAAAAGATTTAAATATTTCCTTTTATTTACAGTCAATGTCTAGAGCTGCTGTTTTTTGTGCCAAGAACTTTGTTGTGTTGATGCACAGAAAGATGAATCTTGATGCCTCGAAGACAGTAGTGCTGTTTTCTAGATAATGGTGGGAAAAAAAGGGTTTTAAAGAAACTTTTCTTTAATTGGGAAACCGTGACAATTGTTATCAGCTTGTCATCACTTCACCAACTATTTCGGAAATAACTTCAATTTTTTTTGCATTCTTTTCCTCTACATGTTATTAATGGTATAAGCTATAAATCAACAAGAAATCTAAAAGTATTACAAGCAACTCTACAACAGCTAACAAGACATTCCGCTAACAAGTCATTTAACAATAAAGCTTCCAATGCATTGGGGACATCTAAAAATGTCATTTCATATACAATAACATTACTTCAAATTGTGACTCTGATTTGCATCAAATTGGAAATTTTCAGAAAAATAAATCTGGTTAACAAGCTCATAAATTGCAGGGTTTAAATTAAAAGGATATTATTTCAGTCAAATAAAACTTGGGAGATCCTTTTATTAGAATTAAATGGTCAGGAAACAGGACACAAATCAATTTTCAGAAACATATGTATAACCTCTTAGGAGTATCTGTTAACAGAAAACAAGGTCTTTGCATGATGGGATGGGAGAACCTTTCTTCAGCTCAATATTTAAGTTTTCGAGCATTATTCTCACGACAAGATCTTTTTCTCATTATTGAGGACATGCGATCTTTCATGACAGTGCATACAATGGAAAAGTATACTCACATATCTAACCACTGTACCTACAAGGCGGAGAAAACTGGCAGGCAGAGATGGCAGCTCACTTTGCAATAATTTTATTCACCCTGAGAAGAAGGATTAACTGGTTCAACAGTACTGATGAAATATTATTGATGCAGTTATACAGTTTTCAGGACTTTGATTAGCTCACTTATATTTACATAACACCACACTGAATTGTGCATCATATCACAATGTGCAACACACACACACACTCCCCAGAGCCCTTCTATCAGCCCTTCTTCTCCAATCAAAGCTCTTGCAAGCAAAAGCTTTCCAGATTCTTTATTTGAAGGAATCAAATCCCTTCATTCTCAGGCTGCTCAATCAGGTTTTTTGAAGTACCGCTCTCTTAAAAGCTGGATCCCTCCCTCCTGTCTTAAAAGATGTCCAATATCCATATAAGGTAGTCAGATGCAAGCCTGTCATGTTTTAAACCAAATAAGACCCAAAAAACTAATCTTATTGTTAACTTCACACTAAAGCTGTTTCATCTAATCCTTGCCTATGTAAAGCTCCAGCTTTTCTCTTGCACCTCACACCCTGTGGTCATTTTGCTTACTCTTAATCTAGGCAAAGGTTAACCTTAACCTTAGGTTAAAAGTTGACCTAATTAACCTGTGATTGCTAATCGCATGTATTAAATGATTGCTTAAATTTTTATCCTGTTCCATCTTCAATTGTTATCACATACAACTTCCTATATCAAATGCTGACACCAGCAAATACGAGAGCTCCTATGCTGGTTAAGAAGTCATAAGTTAACATTTCAGACAGTAACCTTCTCCGTTAGGATGTTCCTTTAGGAAGTTCCTTTAGGAACCTTCTCCCTCCCAAGTGCCACTTTGAAGGACTCCTGTTAGATTCTAATTATCTCATTTTGTCTATTCACAGTCTTTAACTCATCTCTCACCTTCCTAGTCAGGTAAAACTGGGCTGAACCTCAGAAAGTGAGACGATCTCTGAGAAGGACAATACATCCTGTGATGCCAGCTCAGCAAAGCACTTGATGTGCATCTTTTGCTATGGTGGAGGTCCCATTAACGGCCACCTAGAGTCTGTGGAAGTCAATGGATTTCAGAAATCTTGCTTATTCATAGTAGGAAAAAAAGGTTTGCCTTGTTTAGCTTCAGTTGTTCCTCATTACAAACACAAACATCAGCTCAATGCTCAATTCAGCCATTACTAAATTTCTTAACTTGTTACAAAACTCTTCCAAAAAGTCTTAATATGATGCTAGAGCAGATAGATTAAGATTTAAGTATTTCAGAGCAGCAGTCTCACCTGCTCATGCCCAAGTGTTTTGCACACTGATTTCAACAGGGTGTGAAAATGCCGGTGACTAGACAAGTATAAGCCCCTGTTTTCGTGTGAAGTTCATTTGAAGATCAAGCCTTCAGTCAGTGTAGCCATGGAAATTTTATTGTAGCACACTAAGATCCAAGCTGTTACCATGGAACTGAGTTACAAAGAGTTGGACAATCGATTCCAATTATAATAGTTAAACGGTCATGACTTAAATCGTACAAATGGCAATTTTCATACAGATATTTGAATTAAATAATTCTACTTATTGAGAACAGAGCAAGTTGTACATAGCATTGTAATACCAAGGCATGTCATTCAGGATATAATGATATAATTTGCCGTGATATTCACACATGCTACTTTTCTTTTTCCTTTTTTAACCTGCGTTCAAGTGCCATTCAAAAAGGTAGACTCCTGCTGTCTTTAAAGATCAAAGAAGCCAAGGAAATTACATCCAATCTGATCCTGAGCAATCAAACATTCATATGTTCGATATTTCAAAAAGCAAACACATCAGCACCAATTGGAAATGGCTTTTACAAGGTAATTTTTTATCTGGAAGTAAAATAATAGTACAATTGAATTTCCCTGTTCGTTGATTTTGGAATAAAGCAGAAGAAAAAGAATGGGTCAGGATAATCCAAAGACATTTTAAAATATAGATTTGGTTATTATTTCAGAAAGAACAAGAATAAAAGGTAATTTTAACTTTTTTCTTGATTGGAAGCAAGAAGGAGGAGAAAAGAGTGAAACAGCAGACTAAGCAAAGTAAGTCTCCTTGACTTAATCCTTCCTTTTATCCTTGACAGGAGACACTGCATACTTTATGAGCACATAGCAAATATACTGTCAAGTGGTCAGAGAACCCAATATCACAGCCATTCTAAGGGTATTGTTGTTCTGTGAACTCTGACAGGAAAACAAGAATACAGAAAATCTGCTTCAGCAGAGCAAGTGAAGCATTCTCACTCACAGTCAAAGATATTTTGGAGCCTGAACATTAGCTACACTTATTGCTCATTTGGAGAAACAATCAAAGCAAGCAGAAATCAAAACAGCGGGTTGTTTATTATGTGCCATCTGCCACCAACATGACATAAACTTGGACAGAGTGATCCATTACTGTTTGTGCAACAATAGCATGGAAGTGTTTACTTGTAGCAAGCTCTTATTGAGAAAGTGGCTTTATTTTGCAATTGTTCAAAGAAGATTCCACCTTGTTTACATAATTTCCTGTACAACCGTTGTGTCAGCTGAGTGCCTGATGTCCTACTCACCTGGAAAATCTAATGTATGACAAGAACAAAAAAACCCTGTACAACAGCAGGAGCATTATGCCTCTGCAAAGTAAAAAAAATGCCTGCAGTAAAAAAAACCCACATTGATTTAAGCACTGCTGTCAACGTTTGCTTCTTTTAGGCCCTAAGGACCAATAGAATCTTACAGGGAAGCAAATCTGGGTCCTACAGACAGGCAGAGCTCCTGCTACTGATTATTCACAGCCTGGTCCCCAGAAGCTCTTACCACATTTCATATTTTTTGATTTGAAAGAATCAACTACTTATATTGAAGCCTCCTTTCTCCCAGAAATTCAATCTATCAATAAAAATAGAACACCAGCACAAAAAAACAACCAAAAAAAACCAAAAAAACCCCCAAAAAAACCCCAAAAAAACCCTAAAAAAACCCACAACCCCCCCTCACCAAAAAAGCAGAACTAACTTTTATTCTGACTTTCCCTTAAGTGTTCAATAAATTAATATATGACTATCCACTTGAAAAATCATTATCCACCAATATTGTCCATAACCACAAAATAATACTATTCACTGATAAGTAAAACTAAGTTATAGAAACCTCTATAACTAACCATCTCTGTTACAGCCTCCTTTCTCCTAATTGCATGTGTATTTTTGCTTCTGGGGTGAGCAAATGACATAAAGGAACTGAGTTTGACAATCACTTTACTGTTACAGTAGTCAATTATTCATTTCTTTTAGCTGATTTTTCCATCTACTTAAAGAGTAGAACAAAAACAAGTGCCTTAAAGGTTAATGCTATAGTAAGGTAAGGGAAAAAAAAGAAAGGAGTAGAGAAATAGTAACACTGGACCAGGATAGACCTGAAAATTCATAGATTTGGTTCAGCGATCCACTGATGTTGACACACAATCTACAATATTATGGTGAATTATCTTTATTCCCCTATTCAAAGAGCAAAGAGGACAGCAAATCACAAATTTACAATGAGAAGTGTTTCTCAAGTCTAAAGAATTTGAACAGAACTTGAAAGAACATCATTAATGTTTCTAATTTGTACCAAAAAAAACCCCAACCAATTAAAGATTTATTACATTTCACTCCAAATTACAGCATGCCAAATTTCACTTCCATACCTGAAGTACCTTAATTTCTCTTCACTACCTGTGACCACGCTATAAAATACTCAAGAACTTTCTACTATTTAAACATTTCAAACCAAGTTGAAATCATAACTGTGCACCAAGACAGTTAGGTGTGTGGACACAGTTTAGTTTCTCTTCTGGACAGGTGCTCTATCTGCCTGTGAATTCTTAAATACTAACTCTACTGTCTGTCTGTCTTTAGTCTGTCAGCCAGGACACAGTCTTTATTCCAACTTCCATGTCTAACAATGTGAGAATTACCTGCAGAGGCCTTTTGTAGGTACACATCTGCTTATATCAGGTGTGGTATCAAAAGACCTTAAAACATAATAGAGCATAGACCTTTGAAATATAAACTGAACAAGAGATGGCTCCTTAGTGAAGATGTTGATGTAAATAACTCAGATGCAGGTACAAATGATAAACTACAAACAAAGCATTTCTTAATAACTCTACAACTTTAAAAAGCAAAATCTTGGATCAAATTGAGGGGACATAGTAAAAGGAGTAAAGATGGATATACTACTCACATGTGACCATTTTGTCAGGACAGTACTTTTAAATGTCCATTGTTAGCCTTGTCTGAAAACAAGAAGCCCTGTAAAGACCAAAATTTTTGAGTCTTTTTCCTACAATTTTCTCTGAACTTTCTTTACCTCCAGTAAAGCTGATCTTCCTTCCAGTCCCTATGTTCTACCACCAGTAATGAGGAGCATGTGCTTGGTGAAGCTAGTGCCAAATGAATGGCTGATGTTTGAACTTTGCTGGCTGTTCCTGCCACTGTTCTCTTTTCATTGATTTCCATGAATTTTGAATTCATTTAAGTATCTTTGAAAAAATCCAACATTTGTTTTCAAATTTGTTTGAAACTGACCCATTTTTTGGAGGGGATGAAGGGAATTGACAAACAGATATCTTCCTTTTACCTACCAGGTCTTTTAACAGTCACCCAAGTACATAATGAAGTGATGAAGCAGTATGGGTATTAGCTTTTTTGCTAATCATCTGTTCTTGGTTTCTCAGTTTGTTAGAGTGCTCAAAACGCCTAGGCTGGCACCTACACTAAGTTACAACTTCTGCTACCATTACTTGAAGTGGTGAAATTATTTATTTAGTTAGCTCTTACTTTTAATTCAAAATCAGGTATTCTGTTTCAAAAATACATTTATGAGCAGCAGCATCAAGGTAACTGCATACCTAACGAACATAGTTCAACTGCACTTTATGCAATTTAAAAAAAAAACTGTTCAGTTCATATTTTTAGGCTTCAAAATACTCACGTAGTAGCATGTACTCAGGTCTTTTTAAAGTATTTGATATATTATGGTTTAAGTCCAGCTATCAGCCAAGCTCCAGGCAGCCACTCACTCACCCTCCCACTCTCTCCCAGCAGGATCAGGGAGAGAATGGGAAGGGGAAAAGATGGAAAACTCATAGATTGAGATATAGACAGCTTAATAGGGAAAACAAAAGCCATTCACACAAGCAAATCAAAACAAGGAATTAATTCACTACTTCCTATGGGCAGGCAGGTGTTCAGCCATTTCCAGGGGAGCAGGACCCCATCACAGTGACAGTGACTTGGGAGGACACATGGCATCACTCCAAATGTAGA
Source organism: Ptilonorhynchus violaceus (assembly GCA_013397565.1). Classification (NCBI taxonomy): domain Eukaryota; kingdom Metazoa; phylum Chordata; class Aves; order Passeriformes; family Ptilonorhynchidae; genus Ptilonorhynchus; species Ptilonorhynchus violaceus. The sequence goes on along the minus strand of VZRJ01007954.1, from coordinate 145,404 downwards.
CCCCTTCCTCCTTCTTTCCCCCAGCTGTATGTAGTGAGCACGATGTCACATGGTCTGGAATATCCCTTTGGTCACTTTGGGTCACCTGTCCCAGCTGTGTCTCCTCCCAACCTCCCATGCACCCCCAACTTCCTCACCAGCGTGGAAGTACAAAAAGCAGAAAAGGCCTTGGCTCTGTGCAAGTCCTGCTCAGCAATAACAAACCCATCTCTGTATTATCAACCCTGTGTTCAGCACAAATCCAAAGCAGAATCCCATACTAGCCACTGCAAAAGACAATGAATGCTACCCCAGCCCAAACCAGCACAATATTCAAATAATGTATTTTGGAGAAGGAAGTCTCAAGAATAGCACTATCTGAGCACTAACTGTTAAGCAACATAGATCACATATTTGAGCTGTAAAGGAAGCAGGATAGCACCAACAAAAAAAGTGATTAAACGGAAGAGATGACAAACATATCTCATTTTCATTTCTAAACTGGCAAATGTGAGAAAAAGAAGCATCGCATTTTCAAGCACAAATGTATTGGACTTGTATAGCAAGGTTTCATTAGGAAATGTGCTACAAGGGTGGCTTCTGTGAGAAGCATCTAGAAGCTATACCCATGTCTGATAGTGCCAATGCCAGCCAGCGCCAAGCCAAGCCCATCAGTGACTGTGGTAGTACCTCTGGGATAACAGATTTAAGAAGGGGAAGAATTTATTGTGCAGAAGCAATTGCAGACAGAGAAAAGAGGAGTGACAGAGCAAGGGCCCTGTGGCTATCAAGGTCAGTGAATCATAGAACTATAGAATCATTAAGGTTGAAAACACCGTAAAGATCACCAAGTCTAACTTTTGACATCATATTCCCATGCCCATCAAAACATACCATGAAGTGCCAACAAGAGGGAGGAGGTGCTTAAGTACTGGAGCAGAGATTCCCTTGCAGCCTGTGGTGCAGCCCATGGTGAGGCAGCTGTGCCCCTGGAGACCATGAAGGTCCATGGGAAATCAGAGATCCACCTGCAGCACAGGGAGGACCCCACTCCAGAGCAGGTGGATGCTTGCAGGAGGCAGTGACCCTGTGGGAAGCCCACACTGGAGCAGGTTCCTGCAGGACTAGTGACCCATGGAGAGAGGAGCCCACACTGGAGCCAATTTGCTGGCAAGACTTATGACCTCACAAGGGTTCCATGCTCTAGAATCCTATTCCTGAAGAACTGCACCTCCTGGAAGGGACCCACACCAGAGCAGGGGAAGTGTGTGAGAAGGCCTCCCCTCAAGCAGAAAGGAGCGGCAGAGATGTGATGAACAGACCACAGCCCACCCCTCTGTCCCCCTGCATTTCTGAGTTGGAGGAGGTAAAGAAAACATGAATGAAGCTGACCCTGGGAAATAAAGGAGGGGTGGAGAGAAGGTGTTTTGAGTTTTGTGTTTATTTCTCATTGTTCCACTCCAAGCTGATTAGCAATAAATTAATTTCCTCAAGTCCAGTCTCTTTTGCGCATGACGGCAATGGATGAGTGACATCTGCCTGTTCTTATCTCAACTCACAAACCTTTTGTTATATTTTCTCTCCCCCTTTCAGGTGAGGAGCGGAGTGACAGAGCAGCTTCGGTGGGCATTTGTCAGCCAGCCAAGATCAACCCACTATAACATGCAAATAGGCATATTTAATCCTATCTAAGTAGTTGTCCTAATCTTGTACATTTCAGTAGCAAGTGGAGTGATTTGATACCCATTCTGTAGATTCAATTGCATATTCACAACCACAAAAACCTAGGAAAGCAAAGATACTCTATGGACAGGAGCCAAACAAAATTAGAAGGAAAATTGAATGACTCATTAACTCCAGGCAATACCAAATCCTCCTCAGCAGAATGATTTCTCTTCCAGAATCTTACTGTGTTATGCTTTCTTACTCTTCATAAGGCTTTCAGGTTTATGAACAATAAATGTTTTCCATACCACAAACAGATGCATTTAAGTGCAGGATTTTTCTTATGAAAGCTAAAGAAAACATTAAAAATTAGCCTAACCAAAGAAAAGTGAGCTAAAGAAAAACAAGCATTTCTACTATGACAGGTCAGATGCTGTGTTTGGGTCCAATCAAGCTGTTTGGTCAGAGAAAATCTTTTACATTAAGAATAATAAATATACCCAATATCCTACATATGTCATGAGTTCCTTAAATTTTTGGACCCTAAACCCCTCTCAGCTCTCAAAATTGCTTAGAAATTTGTTAACATTAAAACGTTAGAGATATAAGATGTTCCCTAGAATAAACTGAAGCTGCCTTGAAGACCAGCTGTACATATCATATATATATATATACGTACATGATCTTCATCACCACTAGGTGGGTTTTGTATTAAAAATGCCTACAAGAAAAGAAAATCAAATTTGAGATAGCAACCATGCTCACATTATACAAAAAGCATGGTTTAAGCTGAATCAAAAACATGTTGACATTTGTATTTGATAATACTGAAATCACTGTAGGGCTCCAGCTCTGTTTCCAGGTTTCAAGAGCTTCCTTTCAACTACTCTAAACTTAAGGGGAAATGGTACAAGGATATTTGGGGGTTGGTAATTTAGACAATTGAATTAGTAATAAAGAAATAAACACCTTATATATAGAACAACTAACAACAAATACAAGGTATTTAATTAGGCCTCAAGTTCAATATTTACTCATTAAAAGTTCCATTTTCCCAAAATAAAGAGGGGGCTTTTCCAAAATAGCAGCATGCAAATGACATTTCAGTCCACAAATGCAACTACTGCTTATGAAGCTGTCCATTAAAAAACCCCAAAACTATCAAAAAACCCTGCCAAATCTAGTCTGAGTCAAATTTCCATTGGAATTATTTCTACCCCAGAATAACAAAGACATTTGCAAAATATTTCAGTCAGACCTTCCAAATCTCACTATTCTAAATTGTTCCAACTTAACCACATTTAAAACACTATAAAACTCAGCAAGTATAATCTAAACCATACACTTACCAGTCTTCTTCCCACAAGCCTTGAAATTGGAAAGTTACCATGGAAACAAATTCTACATTTCCACAAATTGGAAGAGCTGGTTAAAAACAAAACAAAACAAAACAAAAATATTAACTCATTGCTAACTACATCTTATTCAAGGTATTAAGAAGACAATGGCTAACTAGCTTTTAAACAGGAATAATGAGAATGACACTCTCATTAGTTAATTAGCCAGGGATCCAAAGTAGAATGCAGAGAGAGAGAAAGAAAGAGAGAAAGAGAGAAAGAAAGAGGGAAAGAGGGAAAGAGAGGTAGGAAAGAAGGAAGGAAGGAGGAAGGAAGGAAGAAGGAAGGAAGGAAGGAAGGAAGGAAGGAAGGAAGGAAGGAAGGAAGGAACTACAGTGTTTCACTCAAATAAGCATTTTTTACAGTGCATTTACAATCTGCCATTGTATCCACTGTTAATTGTTAATGTTGCCACTAAAGCACAAGTTATCCTATGACCTAAGTGGAGGCAGAACTGCCGGCTAAAGCTTTAGATTCAAGCAGCACATACTCAAAGTGTGGCCTACACCAGAGAATTACGGAGAGATTTAATCTCTCACAGCTTTGGTTTCCTATTTATAAAATGGGGATGGCCTAGCTTGTAATAGCAGATAATACTTGGGAAAGGCACTGCTAAATGTTTATCTGCATGTCATACAATATCATACAATTGCCATATTGTTCTCTGCTTATATTCCATAACGTTAATCTGTCACCTTGGGCAACACAAAGCAGCTGTAACTCACCCTTATGTCCGTAGAGGTGAACATATGCATCTCCTGATATCTATTTTATAACAAGGTCTAATACATTTCAGGTTATACATGACCTAAAAGTATACGAAAAATCCAAACACAAGGCCTGAAAGCCACAACATGCAAAACTGGGGATCGGTTATCCCTGCTTGATCTAAGCCCATGAAATTTCTGTAACTGGATAAATTTGTTCTGGAATGCTTGTTACTGTAGAAGTCCTTTTCTTATCCATAAAATGCAAAAATAATCAGAAATGGTTCTGATATAACAATTGTTTGTAGAATTTCCTGACTTTGGGAGACATTTTTCTCAAAATATCCAACACTGGGGTGCATCATCATTTTTCTGCTCACCATGAAATCTTATTTCATAGAATCATAGACTGGTCTATGTTGGAAGGGACCTTAAAGATCATCTAGTTTGAACCTCCATGCCACAGACAGGGACATCTCCCACTAGACCATGTTGCTCAAAGTCTGATCTAGTGGAATTTATCCTCTAAATTCCCATCATTCATTTTAAACTTTTTTAATCACTATATTGATCTTAAACATTGTGTCCTCTGAGAACGCCAACGATGTGACAGTCCTGATAATGGCTCACATCATGTGAATTCCTGTCAATTACAAATCTGTTTCAAAGCACTAACAACACTGAAGTACATCAGATAGTTACTGTTCCTAACCTAACCCGAATTTAAACAGTTTTTTTCCCTTTATTTCAGTAGCTATTTCTCGGAGATCTTTGAAACATGGCAAGCTATTTACCAGGAGTTTTGAACTTGTGCAGTAAAGAGTCACATCAATTGAAAAAGTTTAATGTCGGGAGTTGACAAGGAGTCAACAGATCTTCAGAATGCATTACAGTTCTACCCTGTCTGCACCAGGAAAAAAAAAAGTGAAAAAAGCTCGATCTCATTTATGCTTCAGTTTTTTTCCCTACTATTCTTTACTTCTCATAGTTTGGAAAATTTATAAAACAAATATTTTCTTCAGCCTCAATGCTAAAACAATAAAGCTACAAAAGACAGAAAATATCTAAAGAATCTGTACAGTTCTTTACTTAAAATAAAATACAAATCTATTACGGGGATTGAATTTGTTTACTCTGTGTATTAGAAGCAGACTAACTTTTTCTAGTTCTCAAAAATCAGTATGGCTTCAAAGGGAGGTCTTAAAACCTCAGTGTTATTCTTCCATGTTATTTCAATGCATACAGTAAAACTATTTCTAGAAATTCAAACTCTTTTAACTGGCAGGTAGTAAAATCAAGCCTGTTGTTAAATCCAGGGATTTTTTGCTTTGTTCTAAAAAACATTCCTCAGAGGAAAACCAAGAATATATATGCTACTTTTCCTATAAAAAAATACAAATAGAGAAAAATGCTATATGCTATTTTTGGCTTTATAAACACCAACTATTACCACAAATTTAATCATAATTCCTAGGACTGTCAGCACAGGATAAACATTCACTTTTCTTATTTAGAGGTACGTTCCAACGATTTCAGATGAGAAAAATTTGTTGTTTGTGTGGCTTTAAGACATTCTTCTAGTTTCAGACTAGCTACTGTCTCTGGTAATTCTCTTCACCTTGAAGAAAAGTTTGTGACAGAGCTTATATGTAAAAGCCTTTACCATAATAAAAGAAAAAAAGTATTTGACATTAAAGGAAAGAGGAGAGAGACAGCAACTGAGAATTGTCTTTTTCTCTAGAGATACTGCACAGACGACGCTGATTAAGTACTGCAATCTAAATCAAAAAGTAACTTTATTTCTTTCTTATCTAAAAGAGTATACAGTAATCATAATTTAAAAAAAATCAGTATCTCATTCAACCATCGTGGGTTTTTAAATCTTTAAATCACCCTGCATTGTTCTTCTCAAGTCCATTCTTCTAATGTTTGATCACCCGCAAAACTGTACTCTCAGGCTGGAGACTCAACATGTATTTTTTCCTACATCTTTTGTCAAGCAAAAAAGAAATAAGAAAATCTTCCAGGATATTTGCTTTTATAAAGAGACTACCCTACAATTTGTAAGGTGTTACTGCGTTTTGAAACTGTTTTATCACACAGCAATACAGTGCACACACACTTGACAAAACTTTAAATGTGATGGGCTTTAGCAATTCAAGTAATTCATATTGTGTCCCATTATCTGTATTGGTAGTTTATGTACTTTCTAGAAATCAGTACACATAGAAGTTCACAATGTTGCTTTTGTAATTTTGGAATCAGTATCTAGAGTCAACATAGCTTTTAATCATGTAACAAACAACTCTTTGACATTTTTGAACTATGATCCTGATGTTACCTCAAACTAATCTTCATATGTAGTATTATCATCAGTTTGCAATTCCATGGTGTTTCTTGAAAGTTTGCTTCACCTTTGCTTTCAACTCATTTACTGCTGGTGCTTGAATACTTTCTACAAATAATACTTCTTTCCTATATAGGAAATAGAAAAACACCTTATTCCCTACATAATGAACATTTTATTTTTAACCAAAAGTTGAAAAGTAGTTCCGTTTCTCATTAATATAATAACTTGATATTTTTTGACCTGTGTTCTCTTCATGTCAGCAGTGCTCTTCACAGAGACTCTTGAACATTAACTGTGTTTGTGAAATGTAGATTCTTCCTTATAGTATTCACTAATACTTTCCTTATGCATACCCCTAGAAATATGTGGTACATTCATTCAGACAATGTTGTGTTGCCTTGTTTCTTCAGTTCAAGATTTGTTTGGTTATGTTCTGTAACATGGAGAATTCATATGCCTTTTTAACTTTTAACTAAAGTGTTCTTACATATTGCACGTATAAAACATTGCTTATCCGCCATAACATTCGCACCTGTTAAGAAAGAAAAAACATTCAGAGAAATCTTCGGTTTTCATGTTTTTTGACATTTCTCCTTCACTCAAGAGTTTGGACATGGGATATACTTTTTTATAGACTTATGTACAGCCTCAAAACTTCACTCAAGTGAACTTCTATAGATTTCCATCTTCTGAAAACTGGCTTTTTATTTAGGCTGATTTTAAGCTAACTATCTTGCATCCGTATCCCTGTTTTGTACTAGACGTAAGTCACTTTAAGCAACACATTGAAAATGCCACAGACTGTAACATCTTCCAATCTCTCAGACACAAGACAACAATTAAAGAGGGCATTAGCATCAAGCAACATTTTCACAGACCATGAGAGGCTAAACCACTACATCTCTGAGAACAGCTGACAGCTTGCCCTCCTTTAAAGAAGCATTAGCAATGTCTTCCAACAAAAGGCCCAAGTCTATTCTGCTTCTTTTCCACAGCTATATAAAGGCATAGATACCATATTCAGCTGGCTGTGCAGATCTTCTTAGCACAGCTCAGATTGCCAATCAGGGCATAAGACAAAGCTCAGTCAGGGTAGGTCCCTCAGTGTCATACTCCTGCCTTCATGTCATTAATTGTTGCAGAAACCATTCTATAAATGTTCAAATTGTATCTACTGAGAAAATTGGAATAGTGTCCCTTCTTCAAATCTACTTTCTGCTATCACAATACCTGCATTAAAATTATATCCTTGCGGAAAGGCCTTTCACATTTTAATATTTTCTTCCTTGGAAAAGCATCCACTAAACTTTGAACTCACACACGCACATATTTTAGTCACTAAAAATCTAATACAATTGGAGAAGAAATTGGACTAATAACTTCTGTTGGGAAAAATCAGACCATAAAGTCTAACAAATACAAATTCAATTCTACAGTTATGACTGAACTGACTTTTTATGTTGCTGTCCACTGAAATGTTTAACCAGTGCCAGATTATTACATGTGCCTTTTCATTAATCTTATCTACACTGTTGAGTTCCCAGACAACTACAAACATTGCATAAAATCTTGCCTCTATGGTAAATAAGCTCTGTCTGGTTACCTAGGTGCAACATAAACTATTTTCTATGAACCAAATACAGAATTAAGCATCTGAAAATGAAAACCTTAGGGGAAAAAGACAACTGAGGTTTGTTGCCAGAATATACTCTTTGTATTTAACATTCATAGTCTCTTGTCAGATTTTCAAGCAATTATAGTAAACAATATTTAGAGTAATTTAATTTTAAATCTTATGCTAATTGTCAGTAACCTTTGAACCTTGGAAGCACTGTTACCATCCGCATGGCAAATGTAATTATGGAATCCGATTTCCTATATGTTGTAAGCAAGGAAACTGCTTTAATTGACACTGATATATATTTGCAATAACTTTTGTGTAAATTAAAAATCAATGCCAATAATAGCTCCCTGGATCCTATTTTTATCAGACTGGTTATTTCTTTAGGATTGGAGATATGCAGGAGCAAATATTTTGCAGAATGTACAATATATGTTTTAAATCCCAGTGTAGTTTGCATGCATGCCATTTATGTTTAAAGCTTGCATTACTCACACTTATGTACACACAAATAAGGACAAATCCTGTCAGATCTAGGCTGCCTTCAGGAGATTTTGCGTCCAGCTGGTTTTTGATTGATTGTCAAGCATGTTTCACCATGACTAAGTGGGATATCATTGTATTATCTGGTATCAGTGCTGCAGTGCATTGTGGATATCCAAAACAGAGGTACAAAAGAAACTAAAAAGTAGAATTATTCACTTTACTTGTTTTTTTTCCAATTTTTATAGGGCACTCTAGAGTTTTAAAACCTACAGTCGTGTTGTGCATTCAAAGACATACCTGGCAAACATTGCTAATTTGTCTCCAATTTTATCATTTCTCTTTGCCCCTATACTCTTTCTTTTAATGTTGGAAAGCAAACTATAAATACAAATATCTAAAATGTATTTAAAAATTTATTCCAAAAAGGTGGTTTTGTTTAGCATCAATAAAAATATTTTGCTCTCTGAATACAGGCATTCTTTAAGAATCCAGGTGAATTTCAAACTAAGTTTTGAAAAAGTCACAACAGTTGCCGTGCGGAGTGGAAGGAAGGTGGTCTTTGTGGTTTGAGCCCTCCAAACCAGCAAGCTGGATTGAGTAAATTATTTTCTATTGTCATAAAAATCACAACAACTTGTAATTTTTCCCAAAAAGTAAAAATGCTAGCAGTATATTTTGAAACTATGGTGTTAATCATATAAGATATGTATTAAATAAAGATGGATTGAGGAACAATGAGAAAAACAACACTCAGAGGTCTTGCTCTCACACACAGCATAGGGTGACATCTGATCTCACAGTGGTTTATCCTGCTGTGACTGCATAGACTTCATTAAGCTTCATCTTTTATATAAACACAAATGAATACATAAATAGGAAGCAAAGACTTGCATAGATTTTACAGTGGGGGGGGCAGGGGGGAGGTGTGGAATCTGAATAGGGAAGCATCCAGCTACAGCTCCAGTTCTGTTTTCAAAGGCTGTTTGTTCACATTGTACTCCTTAGCAAGGAACCTGATTTACATCATAGATGCAAAGAAGCAAAAACAGTGCAGTACTATAAAATATGGGGGAAATTTTGCCTCTCAAAGAAATAATATTTCCAACATGTAATTGAACTCAATGTGACATAAATTAGGTTTTTATATCAGAAGCGTTAAACCATACCAGTCCCTGACAATAATTTCAACTCAAGTACAGAACTTTCTTCTTCCCTATGTCCTTTCTGTGTCAGACATCATGATGTATCTGATGTACCATCAGGATTCACGCTCCAGAGAGAGAACCATCACCACTCATCTCAATCCAGGCTCTTTGCAGCAGCCTGCATTTGGGACGAAGGAAAAATAGGAAAAAAAATCCCAGACAACTTCAAAACCTAATTGATTTTTTTTAGCTTGCAGAAAGATGCACATTTTTGTGATCAGTGAAATAATCCATTTTAAAAATAAAAGAATGAAAAGAAAAATGTTATAAACTAGATTTTGTAAATGCCAGAGTCCCAGCACACCCAATGTACCTGTAGTTATATTTTAGTCAGCAAACAAACCATCGACATGTAATTTTCTTCTGATGTAGCCTAAAAACACTTAATAATATTAAAGCTTATTGATGCCTGTAAAACCCTCTTACCTACAGCTATTTCAAATGTAGTGAAATAATGCAACGCTAATCACTAAGACTTTTATTCCATAATAGATGTTTTTCTCACTAAATCAATTCAAAGGCTAATTGGGGTGGAAGGTGACTATCTCTAGTGGTTATAAATACATTTGCATTGCTATCAATCTTTTACCCGGCTGATGTTTAACGAGGCTGAACCAGAGCCCAGCCCGGCTCGGCGCGGTGCCGCCGGTGCCAACGCGTAGTCAATGCTGCCATCCAGTGGAACATCCAGCGGGGGATGACTGGGATAAAGGATTCCTTTGATCAACTCCGCCTTTGTCCTGCGGGTCCGAAGGTCCGAGCAGCTTCCAGCATGAATGTAGTGATGCCCAGGCTCCCTCAGATCTGCCGGGAACCCAGAACTTGACCCATTTACTGCAGCCAGAGGTGTAACAGAGCAGCAGACACCCCACGACTATTTAAACAGAAAAGAAAGACCAGAAAAGGTTATTGATTCCTTCAGTGTGTCTTCGACTACAGCCTATGTCCATCATTTATTCTAAGTCACTCAAATCATCTGTAAGCACATTTCATCCTCCTGCCCAGTGAGAAGTCTCTTGTTACTTTGGAAATAAGCTTCCTCACACACACAACCCGGAAAAAAAAAAAAAAAAAGGAAGAAAGGTAAACACTGTGTTTTTATCAGGCACATAATTTAAGGTATGATATATAGACTCCACAAGTTCCAGGTACCAGAGAAATGCAAGGACCTTCAATGTTCATCATGTGACCATCTCAAAAAATTTACAGGCAAGGCTGTCCACAATATTCCTGTGAACTAAGTAGTACAGAATTTCCAAAGTATAGAAGGCCGGTTTACTTTAAAAAAAAACAACCTTGAATATGTCTGAAACAGGTGATACGGCTTTCCTTAGAGAAACTTAAATAAACATTTTTGGGCTGAAGGATGTTAAAAAACCATTCCTACAGCTTTTTCCTAATCAGAAATATGGAGATATGTGACAGAAAGCATCCGGTTTTCTACCAGAGAAGTTATTGGAGAAAAAAGCTGGTTTATTTACTTGGTTTGTCTGTGAAACAGTCAGATTATCTGAGTTCAATGGTGCTTTTCTCTGTGCATCATTTCTGTGTGGACAGCTTGCAATGAAGTATATCTTCCCCTTCAAGACAGGATGGTCTAAATCAAGTATTTTGCATACACCTGCAAATTTTACCCATCACCAGCCAGACTGTTACAAGCATTATCCAAGGAAGGATCATACATAGTCAATGGCAAACATATAATAAGCAAGCAGCCAACACAATATTTATGAAGCTACATTAGTAGTAGCTGCTCTCTAAGAGTTTTATAACCAGAAACTTGAAGTAGCCAATTGCTAGTTGTTAGCAGACTGGGTTTACTGAAACCAGCTATTATGATTGCAGAACTTTGCTTTCGTGTGCCTAATGTTGTAGTAAACTGTTCATAAACTGTAAGTAATGTTTTAAGGCAGTGGGCAAAAACCGTGTATTCTGTCTGTCATTACTCAGATTTTGTACATATAGTGTCAGAAGACAGTATTTCCTCTGCAAATATTAATGCTGCAGCATGTTACTTCACACTGCAAGTAAAGACAAGACAAGCCTTTGTGTCCATGAATACACAGGCTACAATGAATACAGAAATAGAAGTGGAAGCCTAAGGGAAAATAGCATCATGAAGACAGACAAAATTAACAAACTAAAGTTAGAATAAACTACAAACACATAAGTATAAAGGTAGCTAATGACACTTTCTCTAGCTTTTACATTGCTGTTTAAAAGAAAATAGAGGACATACTTATTAGATGATAAAAAAAATATTTTAAAAGCTATCTCAAGACTTAAATAAAGAATACATATTTGAAAAAAATAGTCCAGAAAAAAAGTTCAGTTTAGGAAGCCTGTGGCTAAACAGTGAATGAACATTACAAAGAAAATCAAACTCTCTGCAAATGTGCTGCGTATGTTGTAACACTAGTATTTCTCCTTTAATGTGCTCAGAGATCACAACTGATATCACACTGACATTTTTAATTTCTGCCTTAAGGACTTTTAAACAGAGATGCATATAATTAGAAGACAACTGAACAGACTACATCTTCTCATCTATTAGTTGCTCAGAAATTGAGACCTTCACTGATTATTGAAAGTTCCAAAACGTGACAATTTAAGACAAATCTAGCTGGTTTTCACTGTGTAAGCAGAAAAGAAAAATTGGAAACTATGTGCAGATAAAATATGCCAGATGTCAAAACAACCATTCCAAGTAGAAAAAAGATAGTAATTGTCCATTTCAAATTACTTTCCTTGACAAGGTGAGATACTGCAACGCATTCTGAACAGCAGTTAAAATCAACAACCAACAACAACATAAACCGAAAAAAACCAAAACAACAACAAAAAATCCCCAAAGCCTAGAATATAAACATTAAAAAGTATTCAGAACTATATATCAGGACTAGTTAATATGCCAGGGCAATCAAGACTACAGTCAAAACCTGCCAATTCAACTTATATTGCAGCTGTTTCTGAATTTCCTTGCCTCTGCCATGCCACAATAGAGGGGAGAAATGTGAAATCAGGCCTTTGAAGTGTGACCAGCTAAAGATGTTCAGTGACAATCTAAGGTAAGTTTCAAAAAATCCTAGTAACATCAGCACACTGACAAGCAGAGAGGGATGTTTTACAACCAACAAAACTATCCCAGTTAAAGGGTAGCCTTTTATGATCTTGCATTTCTGATTATCAGCCTCTAAAATTCTACAATTATTGCAGAGAATTATCAGTTCTTTCCTACATTTCTTTCTATACCATTCCTTTCCTCCATGTGCTAATTTTTAGACGTTAAAAAAACTAAACCAACAAAAACAGACAAAAAAAAACAAACAAAAAAACCCCACCAAAACCAAAACAAAAATCAACCAAAACAAAAAACACCACCACCACCACCACCAAACCTACAAAAAAGCCCAAACAAAATAAAAAAACTCCAACAAACCAACACTAAGTTTTGGATAAGCTCTGCTGAACTCATGTAGAAAGATTAACAGCAACACTTTCCATTCACCTAGTGTGTAAAAGAGGTACATGCCAATTCACAAAGCAATCAGGCAACTTAATAGAAGAAAAAATAAAATTCACTGAGGTTATTAAACTGATAAATACTGCTTGTGACTGAGAAAGTTTCTGAACTATGCTGAGAGAGTTGATTGCTGGGAGAAGTATTAGTATAATCTTTCATTTTCTCCTATTCTTTCTTAGGTATCTGATAGTGACAGACCACTCTGCTCAATACACATGCAGTCTGCTGCAACATGGTGGTTCTTGTAGTGCGACTTTCAAAACCTTACCTGTTTTCACTCTTAATATGAAGTAAGCATATTTGGAAACACTACATTTGAAAAAATCACAAAATTTCATTAGAAATGTCCTTGCAATCATTTGTCTATCCTGAGACTACTTGTGGTTTCCGATAAGCCATCTTAATTTCAATATACTTCATTAAAAGCTTCATAGCTGTACATTCAGACAACCTTGTATTTCCACATTACACACGGACTAGAAGTGATCTGCTGAGTTTCCAAGCAAATTGATTTTGCACCTTTAGCTCTGCACCTTCATTTACAGGCTGTGATGTCTCACAGCTACACTGCTCTTACATTACTGTGCTTGCTGAAGGAAAGGTACAAACAAGCACAGTGTCACTGATGTCCATACGCTAACATTTTACCTCTGCTAAAAGGGAATGTTTGAATTTATATCACTAAAATACTTCAGTAACCATAAAACTCAGTGCATCGGTATTTTCAAGTTAAAAACTGTGACAACTGACTCTTTAATTATGCTTTTATTTTATTTTGTTTTGATCTAAGAGCAGCATTCATATTTTTAAAAAAGATAATTTTTCTTGCATGGTAAGATCATCTATATGGAAGCAGATGCAGTTTTTCTGCTGAATCAAGTCCTAATTCATATTACATTTATCCAGCAGAAATGCCCTAGTTTTGTTGTACTGTGTTACTGTCTATGAAATCAAAATTGTAATCTTTACAGTACAAAGCTTTCCTTAAAAGGCTCTCATAGGCGGGTTTGATCTTTATATTACGAATTTCATTTCATTGTAAGCTCTTACATTTATATTACTGCTTAACATGAACTCTCACTGAAATGTGACCTGACAATTTATATCTGTATTTATTCATGCTAAGCTTTCTGCTTCACAACTACTGGGCTGAAAGTGTAGTATACTCATTGTAATAATACTGCCTGCTCCTTCCAACAATCAAGGTCATACCAAGCTTCACATGAAAGGAAATTTAATGTTTCATGTTTTTCAGTTGTGGCACACATTTGAAATGCCTTGTTATAATCATCTATAGTAGAGCGTTTCTGCAAATTGCTTTTTTTCCCTAATTCCATTTTCTCTCTTTTAGGTCAGGAAAATAGTTTATGTATACAGCACAGACAGGAGAAAAATTAACAAACACAAGGATTCAAAACTTACGGAGCAATACAGTTAAAACCAAACAAACCAGACCAAACCAACGAGGCTCAGGCCTGTCTGTGCCTGAGTTTCATTCATGTATTCTTATCCCATTGGCAAAATCTTACATTTTTGGAGTATGCAAAGAAAGGTTCCCAAAAAGATCTATAAAATGTTAAGCTTCATGTTGATATTAAATCAGATCAATAAGAATAACTGCATAGCTGTAGTTCCATGATGAAAGGTGTGGTTGATTTTTAATTCATTTTTATCTGCACACTAGTGCGTCAGTTGCTAGCCTGTCATCAGTACACACCAACCACAGCTACTCTGCTAATTTCTGCATTACATATTTGTGCATTACATTTCCAAAGTTATTGGAAGGTTCAGAACAATAGAGATTGCTGTCATGGAAAAACAGCTTCTGAAAATTTGTGTGCATTTTTCTAGTTAAAAACATTGGTTGTTTTTCCTTTCTGTATTTTGAAATACGCAGATATCATTGGTGCTCTGTAAGTATGTTTCCATGTTCTACTGTATAGAAAATGCTCCATTGTATAATTTAAAACAATAATATCAACAATTTGTAAATCATAAAAATATTTATAAGGCAGTTCTTAAATAAAAAATGTACGGTCTTTTTTGTAGACTAGTTACATGAGATGCCTATTGAACATTCCTAGGGTGTCTATACTTGCAACCCTTTAACATATTTAACACAACATCAGTAATTGGGTTGGGGTTTTTTGTGTGCATGTTGTTTGCTCGTTTGGGTTTTTTTTAAGCTATGCATTTTAGTTACAAAATGGAGCATTTTCTGAAGCAGTTATTCAATTCCTGGTGGTATTTCTCAATAAAGCGTATTTTATTTGAAAATAATTATTTCAATTACAAAGCACATATAATAAGAACTTTCAAATGTTCGCTCTAAGTGGCAGCATCACAGCACAACTGAAATTACTGTATTTTAGCACCCATAGCATGAAATTTATTAAAAAAGAGAAAAGAAACACCATTCAAAAACTAATTCAGATGCAGTGTGAGTTTTGTGTCTGCACAAGTGGTACAAAGTGTACTTTAAATCCCCATGCTTCCCATCTTCCCCAGACTCAGCTTCACTGATGATTTCTCTACCTCCTCCACCCTGCAATGCAGGGGGACAGGGAATGGGGTCTGTGGTCAGTTATTCACACATTGTCTCTGCCTCTCTTCCTCCAGATGGGGAGGACTGCTCACACTCTTCCCCTGATCCATTGTGGGAATCCCTTCCCAGGAAAATAGTTCTCCACGAGCTTCTCCAACATGAGTCCTTCCACAGGCTGCAGTTCTTCATGAACTGCTCCACTGTGGGTCCTTCATGGGGTCATAAGTCCTGCCAGCAAACCTGCTACCGTGTGGGATCCTCCCTCCATGGGGCCACAGGTCTTGCTTCACTGCAGGCTCTCCTCAGGGTCATAGCCTCCTTTGGGCACCCACCAACTCCAGTGTGGGGTCCTCCCCACACTGCAGGTGGATCTCTGCTCCACCACGGACCTCCATGGGCTGCAGGGGCACAGCTGCCTCACCATGGTCTGCACCACGGTTAGGTTCTTCAGGCTGCCGGGGAATCCCAGCTCTGGCACCTGGAGCCAGTCATGGTTGCACAAAGAACATCATTAAAGCAAATACATCCAGCAATCTTCTGCAGTAGTTCTCAGTGGTAGCCATTATTTTTGTACAGTTCCTGTACTATTTACTGTTTCAGTAGCTGGCACAAACCTGTCCCTAGCTGTCTGCTGTTGGCTTGACCACCCACACTTTCTCAGCACACAGATACTGCCCTTCCTTCCCAGGCTATGGTGTTGAACACCACAGAGTAACAGCAAGGACCAGCTAACTGGCAACTTGCATCACTTCCCCTGCATACAAATTGACTTTCAGAATTATTTCAGCACAAGAAATTCACCTTACTGTAGCAATAAGCCTTGGTACTGGCAACGAAGGAGAGGAGGAGGGCAGGAAATGTTCAGAGATTCAATTCTTTCTCTTTTCTGTTTCTTTCTCAGGTGAAAACATAAGGGTGTCCACTACTTAACAGAACCCTAGCACAACCTTTTGGTCAGCCAAGCTTTAGGTTTCAAAAGCCCAGTAAACCTCTTCAAGACCCACATTGGTCATTCACCAGCACAAGGCTCGGTTCTCCTATCCTGGTGTCTTTGTTTCGCAAATTTTACTCACTCTTCTACTATAACCCCAACTTCAAGAGAGATGATCCCACCTCCTCAAGAGGTGCAAGGAAAGAGTCACCTGCAAGAGGAGACCAACAACTGCATTTTTGCAGGCCTGGCTTTGAACGAAAAGTGCCCCCGGTGAAGCCCAAATAAGAGTTGGGAGGAGCAGCCACTGCTGACAAGCCTCGTGCCCCCTCCCTTTTACTCCCACAGTGCAGCAAGGCCCAACCTGGCCTCCAGCAGCGTGCTCCTGCTGACCCTGCTCCTCCCCCAAGTCATGGCATACCTTCCCAAAAACAGCTGGACACTTTGCACACACTAGCTGGGGCTTCATGCCCTGTTATGATCTGATTAGTGAGAGATGCTTCTGTCCAAATTAAGGCGCTAACGAGACCATATGCTGAAGTCAGTAATACAGATTTTATTTAACAGTAAATGTGAGGTAGAGAGAAAGAAATTAGGAGTGGGGGGGGAGGGGGAGAGAGAGAGAGA
>VZRJ01007954.1:72092-128061 GCA_013397565.1 Ptilonorhynchus violaceus | reverse complement strand
CTCACTGCATCCCTTTGGGCACCCACAGTTTTCCCTGGGTGTCCACTCTGATAGAATTCTCTAGTCTGGCCATTCTTGGCCCACAAATCCCTGATGCCCCTCCCTGACAGTGAAGGAACAGGCTGGGACTCCAGTGCCCATTAGACTGCACTGAGACCCCAGAAGGCAGCCAGCCAGTAGAGCGTCAGACATCTGGAAATAAACCATCTCAATAACAAACTCTTTCCAGTTGTCATTTTATAGCTGAATCACAGATTGATTGTAAGAAATTCCAGATCTTGGATCTCATTTGAGAGCTTTTCAAGTTTTCATAAAGTTATATCAAATCAAACCAAAGTGGGAGAATGAGTCAACTAAGGCTAAAGAGTCGAAACATGCTTCCTACCAAAACCTACCGAACAAAACCATTACTGTTAAAAACATTGAGCCAGAGCTGTGGACACCATTTGTACTGAGCCAGCTGTTGAAAACTGGCCTTGTAAATGTGGTTTTCTGCAGAAGACACGCAGATTGTCCCACTCTTCAGTTTTCTCATCCCCTGGGCTCCAATGCAGGGTGCACAAACCCCAGGAGAGAGCAAGAATATACCCTGAGGTGTAGGGAGGAATCAGCAGAACTTTCCTTTGTGTTTAGTTTATAGCAAAAACAAACAAACAAAACCCCCAACAACAACAACAAAACAACCTAAGAAAGAAATTAAGCTTTACTAATGTTTAACAAACAAATTGACACCAGTGTTTCCACTTACCTCATGTATCAGAGCACCCTAGGTCTCCTAGGGGAAGAGAAGGTGTCCACAGCACAGAGGGCTTCATGGAGGTGCCCTCCTTCATTTGCTCACTTTCAGTGTATTGCCACATAATGCAGTTCATATGCACCCGCTCAAGTGCATTTACAGATTCCCTTCCCAAAGCCAACATGGAGCTCACAGCTTCCTGCAAAGAAACTGCAGGTGGAAGACAATCCTGATACTTCAAGCAATCAAGAACATGGCCAAGCTAACAAGTCATAGGAGGAGCTTTTTTAATAGTGTACTGCACAAAGCTAATTCTCAACCGGATAGCAAAATTAACAGGGTTTGTGGGCCAGACCCTTCCCCAGCTCCGTTGCCCCTCTCTGGATTTGCTCCAGCACCTCAACGTCCTTCCTGAACTGAGGAGCCCAGAACTGGACACAGGACTCGAGGTGTGGCCTCACCAGTGCCCGGTATAGGGGACCTATCCTGCTGGGACTATCCCTGGTCCTGCTGGCCACACCATTTTTGATACAGGCCAGGATACCACTGGTCTTCTTAGCCTCCTGGGCACATGCTGGCTCATGTTCAGCTGCTGTCGACCAGCACCACCAGGTCCTTTTCTGCTGAGCAGCTTTCCAGCCACTCTACCCCCAGCCTGTAGCACTGCCTGAGGTTATTGTAAAGGCAGGACTCAGCATTCTGTCTTGAGATTCATCATTCAATTAATCTCAGCCCATTGACCCAGCCTGTCCAGATCTCTCTGCAGAGCCTTCCTACACTGCTGCCCAACTTAGTGCCATCTGTAAATTTACTGAGGCTACACTCAATGCCTTGGTCCAGATCTTGGATAAGATCAGCTGCCAGCTGGATATAACTCCATTCACCTCCACTCTCACGGCCCAGCCATAGAGTTACTTTTTTACCCAGTGAGGAGTGCACCTGTCCACGCCATGCACAGCTAATTTCTCCAGCAGAATGCCATGGGAAATGGTGTCAAAACCTTCACTAAAGTCCAGGTAGACAACATGCAGTCTTTCCCTCATCCACTAAGCTGGTCACCTTGTCAAAGAAGGAGACCATGTGGGCCTTGCAGGACTTGCTTTTTGTAAACCCATGTTGGCTTGTTCTGCATGTGATTGCCATGTGATGACAATCAAGATGATTTGTTCCATGACCTTCCCTGACACTGAGATCAGGCTGACAGGCCTGTTGTTCCCTGAGTCTTCCTTCCAAGCCTCCTTGTAGATGGGTATCATGTTTACTTGTATTGGGTCTGGCTGGGAGGTTCCTTTCCCCACAGCAGCCCTCAGCTTGCTGTGCTGTGCATCTGTGGCTGGAGAGGTGCTGGTAACACAGTGGTGCTTTGGCTACTGCTGGCACAGCACCCCCACCACCAGCAGGCTGGGGCTGGGCAAACCTGGGGAGGGGACATGAATAGGACAACTGACCCAAACTGACCAAAGGGATATTCCACACCATATGAAGTCTGTTCTGACACAAAGCTAAGAAGAGGAAGAAGAAATGGGGGACATTCATTATTTAAAATGTTTCCCTTTCAGAGCAACCACTATGCATGCTGAAGCACTGCTTTCCAGAAAGCAGACAGATATCACTTACTGATGGGATGTAGAAACTAAAATCCTTGGTATTTTCTGTGAATGTGCACAACCTTTCACTTGTATTTTAGTTAACTGTCTTATCTCAATCTACAACGTTTTTGCATTTTAATTTGTTTCCTCATCTTACTGAGAAGATGAGCAGTTTTCTGGGCAACTGGCATCAAACCAAGGTTAATCCACCACATTATTCACCNATGTTCTATTGTGCTTTGGCCCTTTGAATTTTCTCCCTGCATTTCCTCAAAACAGTCCTCCTGACTTGTCTGTGCCTTCTTCCAAAGATCATAAACTCTCCTTTTTCTCCTGAGTTCCAGGCAAAACTCTCTGTTCAGCCAGGCTGATCTTATTCCCTGCCCACTCATCTTTTGTCACATGGGGACAGTCTGCTCCTGTGCCTTTAGGATTTCCTACTTGAACAATGTCCAGTCTTCCTGGACTTTTTTTCAGGACTGCCTCCGAAGGGACTCTCAACCAGTCCCCTAAACAGGCCACAGTCTGTCCTTCAGGCAGACTGCCTCCAAGGTGGCAGTTCTGCTGATCATCCTCCTCACTTCTCTGAGAACCAAAAGCTCTATCATTATGTGATGTCTGTGCCCGAGACAGCCTCCAACCACCACATCACTCACCAGTCCTTCTTTGTACACAAACAAATCCAGTGGGACACCTGGACCCAAACACTCTTGAAAGCCAATTGCCTGCTCTTCTACAATCCTGGGTAGCATCTCTGCAGAATATTTTTCATAGTGCCAAATATCTTAAACCTAAATATTTCATAATGAACTGTGGCCAAGACAGCCACAAATCATCACTTGACCCATGAGACCATCTTTAGTTGTAAACAACAGACCTAGGAATGCACCTTTATTAAAGTTATCTTCTATGTACTTCAGGACCTTGACAGGCTTTGGGAGTGGGCCATGCAAATTTTCTCAAGGACAGCCAGGACAAGTTCAACATCCTGCACCTGGGTCAGGACAACCCTCAGTCTAAGTACAGACTAGTGGATGAAAAGTTTGAGAGCAGAGGAAAAGGATTTGGGGATACTGCTCAATGAAAAATTACACATGACTGGCAATGTGCACTGACAGCCCAGAAAGCCAAATGCATCCTGGCCTGCATCCAAAGCAACGTGGCCAGCAGGGTGAGGGAGGGGATTCTGCCCTTCTGCTCCCCTCTGGTGAGACCCCACTCACAGCACTGCATCCAGGTGTGGAGTCCCCAGAACAAGAAACACTTGCAACCCATTAGAGAAGGTCCAGACAAGGCAACAAAAGTGACGAGGGGATGGGAAAACTATCCTGTGAGGAAAAGGCTGAGTGTTGGAGTGGTCCAGCCTGAAAAATGGATGATTCTGGCAATACCTTACCGTGGCCTTTCAATACTTGCGAAGTAAAACATAGAGACTTTTCACCAAGGCCTGTGACAGAATAAGAAATTACAGATTAAACTGGAAGAGGGTAGATTTAGACCGGATGTAAGGAAGACCTTTTTTCCATGGTGGTGGTGAGACACTGGAGCAAGTTGCCTAAAGAGGTTGTGGATGCCCCATCCTTAGAAACATTCAAAGTCAGGCTGGATGGGCCTTTAAGAAACCTGATCTAGTGAAAGATTTCCATGCTCATGTCAGGAGGAGGGTGGTAGTGTTTGTGTTTGGATTAGATGTTATTTAAGGGCCTTTTCTAACCCAAAATATGTTCTTTTCACGCATTTCCTAGACCTCTTAAGATCTTATTCTAGGTAGCACAGACAGCATAGACTTTAATCCATGAGTAGATTTCAAAGGTGTGCATTGAGGTCTCCTCACTCTATTGCTATTATCAGGTCTATTAAAGCATGTAACTCCTGTTCACTAAGCAAACATAACAGTAAGTCAGTGATAGCATTATGAGAATCATACTTTCAAATTCCTTGCCATTCAAGAAGATTAAATTCGTTCAGCACATCTTAAAACAACATCTACCATTATTTCATCTAAGACTGTAGGAAAGGGGGGAAAAGGCAAATTTTAAAAAACTATCTTTATTTTTTGTCTTACATTTAAACAGGGATGTATTTCATTTTTAGACATCCAGCCATTATTCACTTCATTACTTTAGACAGGAAAAAAAAGTATATAAATGCAAATCACATTGGCACACCTACATTAGTGCCAACTGCTTTACTAGAAGAAAACCTTCTTCAACATTAAACTCAAGCACTTAAAAAAATTGCTGAAAAGCAAATGCCTAGATACTAGTCATTTCAGCAAATAAACAGCTTTTATATATTCAACCATTGTAAGTCTTGTATTCACACTTGTGTTCACACTTTGTGTTAAGTAGTTCAGATCATACAAACATTGTAGAGATCAAAAACCTCCAAGATTAAAACTCATCAGCTGTGTGAGAAATGCACATACCACATGTACGAAGCAACAAATTTGGTCAAGTACTACAAAGAAGGATGTGTTTTCATATGAGAATGGTCAAGTAACCTACTTCTCAGCTCAAATGAAAACAAAGTAATTTCATGAGTTTGAAATAATAACACACACTGGTGGAGTGAAAAATTATGACCTGTTATACAGTGTGGTTTTGTAGGCCAAGTTCAGATTTTCTAAGACAAAAACTCAAGATCATGAACAGTAATAATGACAAAAATCAAAGTATACATATGAGCACATAATCCAAACAATAAAATACACTTTTGGCTCTTAATGAAAAATAAATTACAAAATACAATTAAAATCCTTGTAAATGCAGTGATTAATTCAAATGTGTACCCTTATTTCAATATACATTTTAAATTCTACCATAAAATGATTAAAAATAAATAAGTATGCCAAAAGACATTTGTGGATAGAAAAAAGGAGCTAAGTAGATCTAGAAGAATTATAAAAAAAACAGAGATAATCTGAGTTTTGGTCAATAAATCTAGTCACTTCCATCTTTCACAACCCTTCTTCAATAACTGGCAGTTAAACATGACAAAAACACAATTCTGTCATTATGGCTTTAAAAGAAGCATATCTTTCCTGAAGAAGAAAATATAAAACAGGCTGTCTAGCCTACAGAACTGTTAGTTTGTTCATATTGCAAGAATTTCATTGGACTGTAGAAAAGCACCCGACTGCCATCCTACTAGAGTAGTGACTTTACACTGCAAGACAAGAAAATTCCAGGAAAAAAAAATTGTGGGAAATTTTGGGTGCTCTGGGCTAGTAGGCAGAAAAGGGAGAAGTCTAATTCACTTCCACTGCATTTGTTTTCTAAATTAAAGAGCAAAATAATTTACTAATACATCTCTAACTTTACATGGTACATCCGTATTTTCAAGTTGAAGACATTGTCAGTCATCAATTACCTTAGTGAACATACAGGCTTTAATACTTATTCCACTTG
Organism: Ptilonorhynchus violaceus; assembly: GCA_013397565.1. NCBI lineage: Eukaryota > Metazoa > Chordata > Aves > Passeriformes > Ptilonorhynchidae > Ptilonorhynchus > Ptilonorhynchus violaceus. The sequence continues at coordinate 122,326 of VZRJ01007954.1, read as the reverse complement.
AACTAGATTCCATATTTGCTCTGTAGAACTCTTTTGAAGGTAACTCAATCTTGCTAATGTTACTGGGAGTACAACTTAAATTATACAAATGTCTGTATTCTTTGTACAAATACTTTTATAATTTCTACTGTACTGCAATTTTCATTGTAGGCAAAATAAAAGCAGGTTTTCAAACCACCAGGATACTGGAAATACTTTCTGTTCATTAGTATCACCAGCATTTAAACAACTGTCAACAGTTAAAACAGCCTCCCCAGTATGTCTAGACTGTGACACTTGACTACAGTAACAATTTGACTAACCAGTAACACTGAGGCAAAAGAAGAAAAACAATGCAAGTGTCATAAAATAGACCTTAGGATTTTATTATTTTGCAATATGGTTATGTATCTGTATTTTTCTTCTGCATTTTTGAAGAAAACTGCTTTAGATACACTTCTACAAACTCAAATAACTGATTTATGACATCTGTCTTCATCTAAGACACTGCTACTACCTCCTAGGAAAGAAGAAATACTTCTCAAGTTCAGTTTTGCTCAAGATACTGTTCATTTCTATCATTTCATTGGTCCATATGTTGATGGTCAAAGAAGCACCCATTTGACAATACCTTAAAGCTTTCAGAATAGAAGAATTAAAGAAACAAACGATGGATGCAGAAAAACCAAATCAAAGCACGGAGGCATGATATTGTTTCTCAGGGAGTCCTTGGAAAACATGTTTATTACGGAGGTTTTTGCTTTGGGTTTTGTTGTTCGGGGGTTTTTAAGATCACAAGACAACAGGTGAACAAGTGAGCATTTTCCCATGTTCTGTTTGGTTCTAGTCATTTGTTGCGCTGAATGGTTTTCCTTTTCCTCCGCTTGAATAAGCAGCAGCACCTGCAAGTGTGACATGAATTACACATGATATAAAAAGAAACCACAAAACTAAACTGTTTACTGTATGTCTCACTTCAGGTATGTAGCTCAGGTATAGCCAGCACCACAAGGAACACATTAAGCTCTATTGCAGGCGATTGACTTATTAGTGAAAGAAACTGAAGTAGAGACATTTTTTACATATTTCACCTTTTTTTGGAAAAAAGTATCCAATTTAAAAAGCTATAATAGAAGTAGCTATTAAGTTTAGAGTATTGATGACGGTATCAAAAGCACAGGTATTACAGGCTGACTTAAAAACGCATTTGTAAGAATAATGAATATTTCATTACCTGAGTAGTTTCATATTAACAGGCAATATGCAAAATAGGAGCTTGTGTTTATGATTGAGTCACCTAAACTGTGCACTTAAGACACTATTGTTGCTAAAACAAGAAAACAAGTTGAGCTTCCCTTGTCAACCAGAACTTGGAAAAACTTTCTCCAACACTATTCCCCAAGATATTTTAGAACAAAATGTCCACGAACAATATAATTAATGTTCTGTGATCTGGTACTGTGATAATACTACAACAGTGAAAAATCAGAGCTTATATACAAAGAACACTGATATTCTCTCTCTGTTTTATTGCATACTACATGAATGAAACTAAAACTGACAAATACTGTGAATTTCACTTAGCAAATAGAGACAATCTGAAAGTACCTGAAAGAACACTACAAAATAAAAAAAAATTGGAGGGAGTTAGATATAGATAATATAGAGGAGGACTGCAGAAGTCCACAAAGTACTTTGAAAATGAACTAAAGAGGAAAGCAACAAACACCACAAAGAAAACGAATTCATTTAAATGTACTGTCAGGCTTATTTTAAGCAGCTCCTGAACACCACCTTTAAAAATAAAGCTTCACGCTAAAGTGTTCACAATGTGCAATCAAAACTGAACATGCAAACCGTCTACTATAATAGAGCTTGTCCCATGGAGTTCTGTGGTTTGGCTATTGAATTCTCACTTCAAGTGCTATACACTGAAGAGTCTTAAACTATGAAGTACAAAAGTACTGAAAATATAAATGTACTGCAATAATAGCCTTGATCAGTAAATCCTTAAGTTCACCAACCATTTTATATCACTAAAATTCAAAAGGAATTCAGATGATTTAGTTTGGAATACGGGAAATGGGGAAAGCATTTAGAAATCAGGGAGATTAAGGGTCTAAAAATAAGGTTCTACAAAGGGTGAGAACAACATCAAAAGTAAGGGGAGACAGAAGTTACCTTCTCAAAATATCCAAGGCACCCTGTCGCTCAGTCACTGAAAAAGTAGCAGTGGGCAGAGGCAGACCAGAACTGCTCTGAGAGTTACATAACTTTCAGTAGAAAAAAACATTGGTTATTGATGAAGAGGAAGCCCAAAATTAAAATTCATTAGGGGAATCTACATAGATAAGTATTTTTACAGCTAGCAGAAGGTATCATACTGTATTTACTAAATTTAAAGTACTTCTTAAAGAAGAGACATAATTGGTGTTGAAGGGTAGTAGCCACTGACTAAATGAAATTCCCCCATAACTACTAACTCTTTTTTTTTTAGCATCTGCCTATAATCACTAACATTCATTATCGCTTAAGATTTGAATTTATTTATAGATCTATGAACTCAAATTTAGTTTAATTCTTCTTTCACCCCAATATTTTCCCAAGCATTTTATATATGTATATGCCGCATATCCAAGCAAAGCATTTTACAGTGCTCCTCCCTTTCAACATGAATTATCCTATGATCCTGTAGATGAGGAAATCCTAGTCTCAGCTCTGATGGTAAATTACTTTTGTATCTGAGATTAGGAGGCCTTAGGGAAAGCCCAGAGAAAAAATTTGTCTTGATATATAACATTAGCATATACAGAACCCAGATTACATGAGTAACTGTAGGAAGATGGAAGTATGGCAGACAATTTATATTCTAGAACAACAATCTAGAATTTTAACTCTTCATTCTTTAAATAAATTTTGCTGAAATGAAGCACAACTCAAGTAGATCAGACTTGTTAAATGTTTAGGACTACTTGGATCCTCTTTGCAATTCAAGGACACTTTAGAATTTCTCGCTTTCCTTATCAGCAAATTTTAACTCATTCTTGCTGCAAATCTCATACCATCTGTTATTTCTTCTCCATAGACTATTTAGTTTGCTGCTTCTCTGTCTACCAGAGAAAAAGGTCACCATGCAATAGTGTTCTATTTTTAACCAATGTAAAGCACTGCTTTTTTAATCCTCCGGTCTTCTGCATTTTGCATAATACTACTACAATGAGTATAATTTCTAGTAACAGTTGTTTTGTCGGGTTGTTTGGTTTTTTTTAATTATAAAAAACTATTCAACTGTATTCCAATTCAGGAAAAAAACCACTACACTAAATGCTTAAAACTTTTAGTTGGTGTGGGAAAATAAATACCTTATTAGTATATAATATACCGAAAAAGTACTAAAGGAATGCAAATTCCATGGTGAATCATAAACCACAGGACTGTCTTGGAAATTTGAACTGAAGTACACTGAAATACTACTGTGTGTTGTTAAGTCTAGAAGTGCTAGACCCATCAAACCTTCCAAGGTCAACTAAACATAATTTTAAAATATATGCACCTTTACACGGGAATAAGACACGTCAGACTGCATTGCCTGACAATAAATTTTATGAAAGAAACATAACCCTGACTTAGAGATCCATAGCACATAATCTCTCGACGAGTACAATTCATAACAGAAACGTAGACTTATTCTTAAGAATCCTGTCACTAGAGGGTGCTATTGTCACTGATATATAATAGAGCTATTACATTGCTTGGAGCCATGTTTAAAGCTGTAGTAGATGCATTGTAAGGACTATCAAACCACAAATTTATTATCCTATTTAATACACATGCAAAATACAGAATAATAGATATGTTTTAAAAATTTCAAGTCTAGCAAAAGATTTTTTTTAAAATAAAGCATTTAATGACTGCTAACCTTTATCTGTTGATTATGTAATATTTCTAGAGTAGGCAGTATAATAGCAATCTATAAAACACAAAAAACTCTGCATTTTTCCCATACAATCTAAAGTGACCTTTGAGATATTCTCTAAGGTAGTAATCTCAGCATTACAGTTTTGAACACTTCTTGTCCTTCATCACACCTCTTTTCCTATTAAATATCCTTCCTTCTACTACTTGGGCAGTCCCTTGGGCCAACATGCTAAAGCAACTTAATTTGTCATTTGTGTTTAGATAGCTGTGTTTTTATATTTGTTATCAAGCATGTGACAGGCACTTTACTGCAGCGTTAGTAATAAGCGTTTAAAGCAGCAAAAAAAAATGCAAGATTCAGAAGTGACAGGTCTTATAATCATTTCCTGTTTTCCCTTCTCTGCCTTCCCACAGCAGAGCCTTTTGGTTATCCAAATCACACATGCTTCATGGAAGCAACTGTTCTGATGGCTAGCAAAGAGTAAAGACAGGTTAATTGTTCAATGATAAATGAAAGACCATCTATAGAAGATTATAGATAGATCTGTAGAACCCCAAGTGTCAGGGTAGCACAGGGATCAGGTTAAGTCTTCTCCTTGCTTTACAACTTCAGTAAGTAACAACTGAAATAAGGCAAAAAGCTATTTTTCTAAAAACCCAAACCAACAAAAAAACCCAAACCAACAACTCCCCCAGCCCCAACACTCACAAACAAAACAAAACCACCAAAATGCCCAAAACACAACACCCACTGCTAAGTCATGTTTGTTGCACAGCAACACCATGAAAATGACATGGCATAAGATTTAGGATATATACTGCACATGAGTACATAAATATTCATTGAACAATGAACTGTTTGGTTAAACATTGGTTAAATGTCCTAAAACAATAAAATTCTTACTGAAAAAAAATCTCTTATCCTTTCTGATATACAGCATTTCACTGAAATGGTAGCAGAAGCTTTAATATTCAGCTATTTACATTTGTATTCATAGTTAAAATCGTACATAATGGGGCAATCACACATAAGAGGCACCCTTTTTTAAATCTTTTAAATGAAGATATAATCGTGCTAAGTTTCTAAAACTAAGAAAACATCTAGAACAAAGAATGAAGAGTCTGTAAAAAAGATTCAAGTTTGTCTCCTCAGAGTATGAGAAAATGTTACAAACAGAAGATATGAAGAGAATTTAGCTTTGTTCATACTTTCAGGTGGAGAAAAGATTATGAAAGAGGCACAAAGTGAGAGCCTTTTGAGAACACCATGTCTCCTTAAAACACAAAATATCCATATCATAGACATGAAAGATCCTGGTAAGCACATTTCCTTACACTATTCCACAGTGTAAAATCTATAAACAAATGTTTAAATGTCTCATAATCCCTTTTCATACTAAGCTTGTAACTATCACATTAAAATGTAAAATTACCTAAATCTTCTAAGGTGTTACTTCTGAAAAAATATGTGTACCTCTGCATTGATGTTTGATAGCAATGCTGGGGAAGGCATGTGTGTGAGGGGGCGTGCATGTATGTTAATTACTGCCAAAATATAAAACAACTTCTATCCCAGAAAAATCTCCAGTAACTGAAGAAAGTGCAGTTTAAACAGACAGTGCTGAAAAACTATTTTGAGTGTTTCATACTCAAAATAAAGAAAATTAATCTAAAGAGTAGGACATTGAGACTAGTTATTTTGTCTGTAACAAAATCAGTTAAGACAAGACCAAAAAGATCAAGGATAGCATATTTGTCCATTATGTATTCATATCAGAAAAAATGAACTTCTACACTGCAAGAGCATCTGAGCATCTTGGCTCCTGAGAATTCTCTTAACTTTCTGCATATACCTAAGTAAAGCAGGTAACTAAACGTGGGTTTAACTGTACTACGCACTACTCAAAGCACAAGAAACTTAATCTTTTTCTGTGTGTACATGAGCCGAGCATAAGGAAGGTTATTGCTGTGCTTATTTGAAGAGAGGGGGCAAGCGAATTTATCTATTAGCAGCCTGTCAACATCCTTGCTCTTTGGGATCTGTTTTTGTTTCAAATATATGTAAGAAAACTGTGTTCTTGACAGTAAAATACCACAGTACTCTACCAAGATGGCAGCGAAGAACTTGGTTCTCAGTGCTCACAGAAAGCCAGTGCAAAAATGTGGCACAACACACACCTCCATTCAAATTTTTAATTACACATGCATATAAATCTTACCTACCAAAACCAAAATCAGCAGAACAACCACTTCAGGAAAAAATTGCACTTTGGGAAATTTCTCTTTTCCTAAAAGTTAGGAAAATGGGTCCTAGAAAACTTGCTGCTACTAAGGAATGCCTACTGGATTGTTCTGCTAGTAGTGTATCCTTCATACTTGACACAAGTGTCTCTTTTTTATGATAAAGTAGATCCATACCCTTGTAAAATTGTATTTCAAGCACAATTATAAAATAAAACATGTTGGAATTCATACTGCTTTAGCTGTCAAGAATATTCTTCTGTACTATTTTGCAAATCTAAGTTTACTACTAAAATATATAAACATTAGTTGTCCATCCCATGTTAACAGACCTTAATATTTTTCCTTTCATTACACTGTAACATTAAGGAACCCTGAAGTTATATTTTAGTGATTAGTTAGAAGCTTGTCAAAGACTAATATTCTGTTTAGTAATATTTTGTTTACAGAGATAACTAGAAAAGTTCAAACATTTGCCAGCATTTATTACTTATTCATGTGAGTTACTTTCTAGATGTTAACACACTGAGTGCTACAATATCTTAAGATTGTTTTCCCCTCTCAAACAGAACAGAAAGTAAGAAAAAATATTCTACTACCCAAGAAAAAGGTTGATGTAAAGTATATCACAGACTACACAACTTAAAAGCAAGCAGGATTTGAAGCAGGCAGAATAGCTCCTGAAGGTGGCTTTTTGTAAAAACAGTTAATTGTTTCACAGAATTAAAATGTATTTTGTCATTTTCAAATAGACATTATATTTTTAAGTTCTCTGGAATTAGTTTTAAACCCAATAACAAGAACAAAGCTCCTGGGGCTATTTCTGCCTGCCTGTGCTGTATAACTCACCACATGTTCAAGACTTTCTGGCAGCTATACAGAAAGAGAGTAAGGGAAAAAAGACAATCAGAATACCACATAGAGGAAGAATTTTACATCTTTCACACAATGCTTTTGGTAGTCAGAACACTCTCTTAAATATTTTAAAATAAGTCGAAATATCAAAAATGCATGCACTTCTCTAGCCAGCACAGCAAGACATATCATTGAAGGCTTAGCCTAAAAAAGAATAAATTATAGGAAGTCTACTATTTAAAAATTTAAAGACAAAATTAAGTACAGCACTATAGTTGTTTTGCCCCTCACTGGTTGTTATTCAGTTCAGATAATATTTTTTGAATAACTATATGAGAAAAATATTCAAGCAGCCAAGCACACAAGATCCAAAGAATACAAAAAGAAGAACATACTTTGTTTCATCCATTACTTCTACTTCTGCAGGAGCTGTGATGGGTGCATTGGAACGGCCTGCAGTTGGGTCATCTGTGTTCAGTTCTCCATTTGTTGAGCTTACTACCTGAAATCACAACGAAGACCTGAAATTATGCTGTAGTGCCAGACATACATTTGTTAATTCCTAAGGTTATGATACATCTTAAAAAAATAGTAATTTCTGTTATTTCCATAATTCTTTTTATTCCAGTAATAGTATCATTTCGTTTTATTCTGGCATCCCTGTGCTCTTGTCACTTTCCTTTCACATATACTAGTGGAACTGGCATCTACATGACAACTCATAGTGAGTGGATAAGCAAAGCAGCTCTGTGGATCAGTTTTGCTGATCTCCCCCACATCTCTTCAGAGCCTTAAGGGAAGGGACTAAGCACTTTTCTGATACCAAATCAGTGGGTCCAATCCTATCTCTGCTTCTTCAGTGTATTTGTGGTCCTTTTTTTGCTCTTTATATTCAGAGTGAATATAAAGGCCTGATCCATTGTATCTCATAAAGCACTCACCAGAAAAGGGGAAAAAACTAAGAAATTCTACAGACCTAAGAGTATAGGTGGTGTCTGATTTTTAGAACACAAAAACACTTACTGCCAAAAAAGTTAATAAAAATAAGATTAATCTTCATTTCTATTAGATTACTTTCAAACTCCTTTGGAAATTGTTCAAGTCACCATGAGACCTGTGGTTCTTTGGGAATATTTGTTTTGACTTTAAACCAAGTGGAACCCAATATTCTCTCTCTCAGTTCCTGTCAGCTTTCCTGCATGACAAATGGATTCATTCCAGAGGCCTCTCCTTTATTCATCCCACAGAATCTGAGAAGGAAGATGGTTAACTAGATGTAGACAAGTGCCTATCTGATCAGAGTTGCTAACAGTGCTAATTGACCCATTAAAGAGTTGACTGACCCCATTGAGAGGTCTACTAGTAGCAGCAACTGCTTGGCAAGGCAGCAAGCATAAAAATATCATTCTGGCCAAATAATATAAGAGTTTGCAGAAAACATCTGTAAAAAATTAATAAGGTATAAAGACCAATAATAGTCCATAATTCAAGATTATTACCAGCTGCTCCCTGATCGTCAGAGATTAAGGTAGATGAAAGGAGAGGGAAGGAAAGTCATCACCATAATATTATTTCCGTCACTCTTCCAAGCTCTCCTCTTAATCTAGCAGTTACGTCTCATCTATTTATAACCAGAGCTAAGAGCCTAGGCTACTGAGGTTTGGTTTGTGGTTCCTAATGTAACTAAGTACTGAGCTTCAGAAATTTGCTGCACTCAAGGCATTTTCCAGGCCATATGCATAGATCAGGCCAAGTTTTCTTCTTTTTTCAAGTTTCACTAAAATAGGAACCACTGCCAAAAAAAAACTTGCAGTCTTGTAACAACATTAAAGATGTCTGAGACTGCAGGAATCTAACTACTTAAATTTTACTCAGTATATCTGAAGGAATCATGGGAGATTGGACTTTATTGCCATGATGATAAACAAGTCAGTGGAGTTTCAACAACGTGGTTTAAGCTTAGTTTCATATCATTGGGCATGACAGAAACACTTCACGTTCAGCGACAGAAATAGGTAGGAGCTGTACTTTAACAAACCTTAAGATGGTAGGGCAGGCATCCTGAACCAAACATCCTGGGTTAGTAGTTATCAGGTTTGGTTCAGGATCACAGAATATTCTCAGTTGTCATCTGAGAATGATGTTGTCCATATTTACTGAGAAAGGCATATAGTATGATCCCAACCACCTTACCAGGTATCTTACTGTGAAGATAATTTCATTGCTTCTTGTGAAAATACCCAGTTGTAATAGTGATAAGCAGAGTGGAAAAGTGCATCAAAAGTACTTGCTAAATAAGACAGGAGCATTCATTAAAAATGTAAGGGTAAAAAAAATTTGGTCAACTTGCCCACCAAATGAGTTTTGGATCCAAAGGAAGCACAGAATGGTTACAGTTGGAAGGCACCACTGGTGGGGTCATGCTCACATGGAACTTTTTGTGCATAACTACATAACTAACCACAACTACAGCCTACACTAATCCACATACAGCAATGACACTCAGTTAATACTGTGGTCAACATTTCTGCTCCTAGGAATTCCTCTAAAAAGTTCCTCAGATCCGTGCTCAAGATTTAGTAATAGAAACACAAGCCTTTGTCTTCAGTTTGTTCAAATAATAGTAAGGTACATCAAGAAATAACAAGACAGGTATATGCCCCTTTCTGGATGGGAGGCAAACACAATACAACTCAGCATTCCTGACTGTTTTAAAGAACAGGTCACCCTTTGCAGAGGCATTTGCAAGAACTCCTATTTTCTTCTCTTTTCCTAAAAAACAAATGAAAAAATGTATGACACTGCCCAACTGTAGGATCTGTGGAGCTCTCACATGACACTCTCCTTCATACTTCTTTCCCAGGAGTACCTGTTCAATGATTCACATCAATCTTCTTGCACAGTACATTCAAAAAAAGAGATCAAACTCAAGCATGTACACATCTTCATCTGAATTGGAAAATATGAAAGTAGGTATGTAAAAATCCTTCCTACATTAATAATATGGCAAGTATTATGTACACGTCATACTAATCTAAGCTGCCTTAATCTTTAAAGGAGGCAAAATCATCCTCTGCTGGGGTCAATGCGCTACTATCAGGTACAAGGAACAAAGCTTATTTCAGATCTTTCCTCAAACTCACTTCAAACGTTATTAGTATTTCTTGACAGTGATTTCCTTTAGCTGGAGAAGTGTCTTTTCAAGACAGCTTTTGTCCTAAGTCAGTTTATTAGTTTGACTGTTTACTTTAAGAGAATTTGAAACACCTTGTTGAAAACGTCACACCAGACAGCAAAAGCCTGTCCTGCCTTGTTCTGGTTGCTAATAGGTAATCTCTGTCTCTTTAACACAAATCAAGGAGGAAGAGACCATAGTCCTTCCCACACACATACACATCCACCAAATACACAAATACTATTAAGTGTAACTGTCAGTTGCATGACTTAGTTTAGATGGGCGGAACACAAAGTTCTTCTTTCTGGAAAGAGTTATGACCACTGACAGCATAAGCGAATCAAAGGGTATATAGTCTAAGTCCAAAAAACAGCATCAGTCATGCTTCTCCAGAATCACAAATGCCCTGAGTTTCACTCTCGTCTCCTGCTCCTGAAAGCAGCTCTAGGAGCTCGTAACTAAGATGAAGAAACAAGAACCAATTCACCTACAACAGAGCAAAATATTTACCATTAAAAAAAAGAAACTAACAAAGACTCACACAAAGGAGCACAAGAGATAGGCAGGAGTGCTTCAATTCCAGTCAGTAAGGCTACAGCTGTATGAATTTAATTCCATGTTACATCAACAAAATGCTTTGCAATCTGATCCAAAAGAGCTTTTAATAAAAGACTGATAATGCAGTGTTAACACTTGTACACTCCTGATCCTGAAGTCTGTGGCCTTAAGTTAGACTGATCATTTTTCTCTCCTACTCCATCCCAATCCACTCAAAATCAGCACAACGCAGGCAAGACGATAGAGGAATTTAACAGAACTGAGCAAGAACAAGTCACCTAGATGACAGCGTATGCACTGAAGGAGTGGTACAACAAATTCTGTAGTCAGAATGTAACACAAATAAGGCACAATGAAGACTCATCACAGCAGATCCACATAAAAGGCTAAAACTTCAGGAGAGAGAAGCACTGATATATAAAACTAAGATTGCTCTAAGAGAAACTCTTAATTTATTTTCTCTACTTGTGACTCAAGTTGGATTTCCCCTGATGATATCAATAGACTGATGAAAAATAGGAGGCACAATTCATCTCTTAAAAGACTTGAATACAAGTATAGTGAAAAAATTAGTATACTGAAGTTATGGTTTTGCACCTAAAAATTCTGTTAACAAAATGTACATGAACATTTTTCCCTGAATAGTTACAGAATTAGGTTTCTGAAAACAAATATTTTAAATGTTTCAAATTAGAAGTATCATAATATTCAAGATTAACTTAAGCTTCTCACCTATTTTCAAGTGGGAGAATAACCACTAAACTGAAAACCTAAAACAACTTTAAGCGTTTTTATAACCTTATCCTGATTTAAACTTAGTTCCTTCAAATTTAATCACTTCATTGAAAGTTTAGTTTGAAGAGCACCTATATAAAGAAGCATATGCATCACATTAGTTGCTTCTTGCTACCCTCTATGCTGTAAGGTAAACAAACAAAAATTACACCCACTATCCATTAATGACACATTAATTGTGGAACAGACTGATTTCTTAGATACATGGTCCTCTAGAAACTTGATAAGGGCCAGTTAAAAGAAGCTGAACTTAAGCCTGAATACCAATTTCCTAAATGGCAACAGGAAGTTTTCAGGCTCCATACTTTGTTTTGAATTAGTATGTAAATCAATCTTTTATTTGCTGTGTTCAAAAATCAGTTAGAAAGTCTGCCATAAGAAACAAATTTTGCTGATTTTCAGCACTATACTCACAACAAGGTATTGCAAAAATTTGGAATAGACATAGGAAAAAAAGCTCCATTCCATCAAGAATCTCAGTAACTGAATTCTCCACACAAAAAACAAAGCCAGTCTACATCTCTAAGCAATTCATGAGTGATACTACACAATGGTTTATTTTACTTTCAAAATGTTTTTGGTTAAGACAAAAGAATAAAAGTCACCACACTACCTTTTTAGTTCACAAAAGCTTAGGAAAATTGATTTGTTTCATCTAACTCTTTACTATCTTGACTTCTTGAAGCAGGAATCTTGCAATTCAAAACTACTTAAGCATAAAAATCTTTCAAGCAGTTCCTAAGTACTTTACTGGGAACTCTTTAACCCGATCTTTTAATCTAACCTCCTTTTAAAGAATTTCCCAATAGGAAAACAGAAAGATAAAAGATAATAGGAAGAAGATCATTTAGTAAGTGATGAAAAAAAGGTAATGGAACAGATTAACACAGTCTTTACTAGTGCACAAGCAGATTGCAACTCACGCAGAGAAGAAAATAATTCAGTGTTGTACAACAGACATTTTGAGAACTGAGGCAAACTTATAAAAACAAAGGCACAAAAGAAGTTGTTGAATGAATTGCTGGAAGGTAGGAGTTGATCATTAATAAGTCTACACAAACTAAAAAGATGTACTGAGGTTAGTGGAAGAAGGGATGTCTTTCCTTTACAACTCAATTTCCTAATATTATTTGAACACTAACTGATGCTACAAAGTAAAACTAGACATGACTAAGCACATTAGGATCTTCTGAACGCAAGCCTAGGGTCTGGGATAAATTAAACAGATACAAAAACCGGAACAGTATCTATTAATAAACAAGCCAGTTTGAACCTCAGTTGTTCCCACTTGAACTTTTCATCACTAAGAGCATACAAATGTATGCTAACAAACTGTCCTGGGTTAACCAAAAAGGATGTATTCTATCACTATCCACATAATTCCTTGATAAGATGGGTCGATCACAGTAGCTGGTTACACACCTGGTCCCTGATGCTAGGACTGAGGAGAGGTCGATCATGTGAGGTGGGATAGTACCTCTTGTCTCAGCTGTGATAACTATCCCGGGCAGCAGCAAGCACCACCCGTCCTGAGTGGATTATCTCTGCTAATGGCCCATTACCAAACTGGATAAGCACCAATGAAGAGAACATCAGAAACATCTCCTTCCGCTGTGGAAATCCCCGCCCCTGGGAGAGACACCAGCTAGGAAACACCACATAAAAACAGGCTTGGGGATTGAGAGAGACCACCTCTGGACAACCAGACCACTGGATAACTAGAGGACCAAGCCTTTCTACGGGACTACTGCTTTCAACAGCACTGCAACCACTGGACAACCAGAGGAACAGACCTTTCTACACCACTGGACACCAGACCACTGGATACCCAGAGGACTAGATCCTTCACCACCACTGGATAGCCAGTGGACCAGGCCTTTCTACAGGACTACTGCTTTCCACAGCACTGGACACCCAGATGACCAGACCTTCACCACTGGACACCCAGACTCCTGGATACCCAGTTCCAGACCTTCAATAGGACTGCAACCACTGCCAGGTTGTACTGTGACTGTCAGTTTCAGCCCGTGTTTTCTGTATTACTGCATTTATTTTAACCTTTCTATTAAAATTGTAATTCTGACCTAAAATCACTCTCAAGGTATTTGCGTGGGGTTAATTTCCCCAGCTGGTTCATGTTCAAACCAGCACACAAACATATACACCAACATTCAGTCCAATGGACATTAATATGTCACAGAAAAGAATCACTAGCACATTTTAACAACCTCCTAAAAAGGAATATCAGAGATGACATCAGCAGTAGTATTACAGATGACTAATAGAAGTGACCTAAAAACATTCCACTGTCACTTTAAAATAATCTGATAGATTTTTATATCTTGCAGAAAAATTGATAAAACTGATCTCAAAGATGAGCAATGGCTCACTAACATCACAGAACAAATAAATACACTTTAATTTCATATCTCAGACTCAATTTTTCCTTTGAACAATTTTCTGTAGGACTTTTAGAACTTGTCTCCTTGAAAGCAATTAGGAATCCAACTAAACTAGCTAGCTAATGAACCAACTTAACAAATAGCATGATTCAGTTAGTATCCCTGCAATAAAGGGGTATTTGACAACAGTCAAGGGCTATGTCAAAGCATAACTGAAGATATTATGTGATTTTTTAAGTGCCCTTAATGAGGAAGCATGACCACTCCACAACAAAAAGCAACCCAATATGAAAACAGCCTGCTGTACAACACTTCATCTTCAAAGACACAGATCATGGCTGTAGTTTTGCACAGCGCTTTATTCATGTGGCAATTGCTTACCCTCAACTGATCTAAATGATCTGAACTCAGACTGCCTGTATCCTCTGAGGAAAAAGAATAGAAACAACACTATGTTAATAGTAAGGAATATTAGTGTTACTTGTGTTATTTCCCAGAAAATGTTTCCCTTGTCCCCAAAGGGTATTTAGAATATTTTACAATGGAATAAAATTTATTGCAATTGTTACATTTTACCTGGCAAAGAATAAAATGAATATGTGCCACAATTGCCAACAGAGTGATATGATGATAATTTGAAAGTTCTACTAACTGTAATTTAACAAATTCAGTATGTATTTTTCTAACCTAAAAAATGGGAAAAAAATTTTTGGAAGGTACTTCAAATCCATTTTTGATTCCATGAACATGACTATGCTGTTCTCAAGTGATAAATTATTACCTTTAAAAGTTATCTTATTGAGAGAACTATTGTAATTCAAGTTAAATATACAGATGAAGTTTTTAAAACAACTGTTAATGGGAAGCACAAAACAACTTTTAAACTGTTCTTGATACACAGTAATAATTGTCATCTACCAGATTTTGTTACATGACACATGACAGCTGTCTCTAAAGCAACAAAATGTAAAGAATGTTATCACACATGACAGCAGCACTGTTTTCTGTACCTTGAACTTTTTATTCTTTCTTCAGGCCTTGACAAATTTTTTCCAAATCAAAGACTTCAGAAGAAACATTAACTTAGATTGTCATAATCAAAAATCCAGCAGACTATTTCCAAACACACCCCCCGCCCAGATAAGACTTCACAAAGCCAGATCATTTTCATTTTGGACTCAGAGCTCAAATTCTCATTAGAGTTTGCAGCTGGCATTTTGAATCCTTCTAGATCAAATGCAGATTCCCTTACGTATTATTCCAACTACCTCACACCTAAATATAGTCAAAGAGCAAGTCATCAAAAATTTCAAAAATTAATTTTAAAAATTGAAAACAAACCAGGAAAAGAGCTCTCTGAAGATGAAATAAACTAATAATAAAGGAAAAACTGTTGGTTTCTACTCATTTTTTCACTGATATGTGTGAAGTGCTGCCCTGGGAACATTCTTCTATTCAACTATTGTTTGAATAAAAGTAGTAAAATATAAGCAAACATCACTAAATAACATTTTAATTTCGAAGTTTACTTAAGGAACAAAAAACATGACTTGAATAACACTGAATTCAGTCAATAGTGGTTTTTAGTTGTTAATGCAATTAACACATTAAAAGTCTAAACTACAGTTGCTTCCACTAAGGTAAGTATATATTCTGTCAAAAAGACAGTTCAACTGTTTTAAGACTTTCACTAAGAAACATGCAAGAAAAGTTCCATAAACAAAACCTTCCATAGTTTCAGCACCTGTTTTAATTTCAGTTTGCCAACTGTGAAGTAAGAAATAATAGCAGCATTCTGATTGTAACTGGAAAGCAATCTTAATATGAAAACATGAATCATGTGATACATTACAGGAAAGTAGTATTATGTAATGCAAAATTACTGATTTAAGTCATGTAAAGAAGCAGAAAATACCTGTACAGAGCCACCATGTCTGTCAGATGCCAGGTGAGCCCTCAAATGATGGGGATTGACTTGTTGCGAGTCCCAAGCTGCCCTATGGTCTGTTGACTATCATTTTGGAATGTATTAGGAATTTATGCAAAAGAAGAAAAAAAAATTTAAATTAACCATTTGTACATTAATTATTATATTATTCTTAAAAAGCACAGAGGCACTACACACTCAATTCCTATATAAATTGCACCTCCACATTATCAACATACTTACATATGCCTTCATATACATTTTCACAGAGAGGTGAAGTAGCTAAACTCAAAATTCTTAGTAAGAAAAAGCACACTAACACAACCCTGCAATTTTGCTAAGGTAAATGGACACAGCTCTGAATTCCTAATATTTTTACCACCTTAGTCATTAGCCCGGTTTAAAAAAACAAGTGAAAATGTTATACATACATGTTAGAACTCAAATAGAGGATAAAGCGTATGGAGAACAGACAGTGAGTAAAGAAGGGAGTTGGGAGAAAATTCACTACTAATGTAAGTTACGCTATATCATAGCTTCAAACAAGCAAGCTTTTAGGAGATAATTCTGTATTTCTACATAGGTAGACTTACCTTGAGATCTACTTAAATCAAAGTAAAAACAAAGAAAACCTGGAGTCAATTTTATTTTCAAGTTCTAATAACAGCATAGCACAAATCATTAGACAAAAGAAATAGTAATGCTGATGATCTTACTCGAGCAGTTTACCTGATTTTTGGATTGTTGCATTCTATCTCTGTGCTGATATGCTTCTCTGTTTGAAGACATTGCAGGGTCTGAATGTATTGAACCCACTGGAGTAGGCTACAAATATAAATAATATGTAGCAACTGGTAAAAAAAATAAATTTCTAAGTCTCACCAAAAGTTACCAGTTTGTAATAGAAAATAATCTTTAAATCTGACAGTTTCAAATGACACAAAATTATCAGATTAAAGCAGAAGCTTCACTAGTTACTTACTAATACCAACAAGAAAAAGAGCTAACTAAGACTTACAGAATTTAATGATGTAGCAATGCTAAGTATTACCATACATTAATTTTCTGAAAGAGAGAAAGAAGGCTCATACTTTCTGCGATTAGCAATTAGGACATTCTGATGAAACCTTATGAAAGGCTTAAAGTAATTTTTCATGCTAAACACTGAAAAAAATATTTTGCAATAAGATAAATACTACAGTTCTTTCAGAGTCACACAGAGAACTGCAGAGTGAAGCGTATAATCTGAAATCGGTCAAATGTACACACACTATCCCTCCCTTCCCTACATATTACAGAGAAGTGAAAAATTTGAGAAGCTGAAGAAAACCCCACCTTCCGCCCTTTCTTTAAAGTATATAAACACAGCGTTTTCTACAACTTCAGATGCACTGTGATGAAACATGCAATGAACAATGCAATATGAAATACTTCTTCATAATGAACTGATAAATATCTGGAGTATGCCACATACACAGAGAAGTTACAGTTCCGCATTTTAAAAATACTGGGAACAAAAAAATACATGCAATAATGACAACCAATTGCAAAATTTTAAGCTCCTTCAACTCAAAAACCAATCTGAATTTCTACAACCTCATTTTGGATTGAGCAGAGATGTACTTTGATATTAAGAGTATGTTTGGAAAGAGACTGTGAAACACTCAAGCCGAAAGGTAATGTTAGAACATGCATCTGCAAATGGGTTTGTAATAGCAGCTGTTCACAACTCTAATAGCAGCTTGAGATGCACATATCTTCTGAAACTCCACTTCTGCAACACCAGCTCAAAACCGATCACACAGAAACCCACTATATTACTAACAGCTGAACCGTACTCACCAACTGTTTGCCAATCCAGTCATATTCAAAATCAAACATATAGCCTTTCCGATCAAGTAAATCTGTGAAGAGCTTTCTCAAGTAGTCGTAGTCTGGCTTTTCAAAAAAATCTAACCTTCTTACATAACGCAGGTAAGTAGCCATTTCCTCTACATAAATAAGACATATACATAATTGCCATTAGCTGTTTTAATGGAATTCAAAAAAACCCCCCCACCTTATTTCATTTTAAAGCAACTTCTACCTCTCACCATAAAACCTGAACAGTTGTTCACCATGAGTCTGTGAATTACCAGATAGAGAAGTTACTTAACAGTAATAATGTTCTCTGAGATATACTACCATATTCTGAGATACACTGCCATATTCTAAACATATCCTACCAAGTGACCCTCCACTAATTTTTCCTTCTGAATAGATCTCACCTGTTGAGATCTTCTATTCAACCTTCCAATTCTAACGCACCTTGTGCAAAAAAGTGGGGAGAGAAATGCCTTTGCTTTTTTTCCTTCTCTCCAATCAACTTTACAGAGACAAGACTAAGGAAAGGTAAAGAAAGGAGTATATGACATAAAGCATCAGCCTCCTGTCCACAAGGCCTGCTGTGGACAGGATTTCCTTTCATATGAGGAAATAAAATCAGTTTGTCATAAGCTATTTTCAGCAAATCCACTTTTCCTAACAATGATATTTTGATTACCTTTCAAGGTGTTTACTTATATTTTGGCAAAATCATGTTCATGTAATACATGAATAAGCACTTTAATTTAACTTTTTGTTTGCTTCTGTCCAATTTTCCAACACCTCATTGATTATCCTTGCACTTATAAAGAACTAGAAGTGATACCTGAAACTTACAAGCTATTTTAAATATTAGTTCAAACTGTTTCTAATGCAGCTTGTTTTTAATAGGGGTATGATATGAGATTTGAGCTGAAAAGACTTGCAAAATATTATGTGTGAAGATGCAAGAGCAGACTAGTTGATTACTATTGTAAGCAAACACATAGTATTTTTTTAATCTTTTAATTTTTACAAGAATCTGGTTTTGAAGAACAACAGCACTATCTTACTGCTGCTTCAAAGGATAATTCTTCTATCTGGGCACAGTATTGTTTAACTTATCCATCAATGACTTGGATGAAGGGGCAGAGGCCTCCTCAGCAATTTCACTGATGACACAAAGCTGGGATGAGTGGCCAATACTCCAGAGGGCTGTGCAGCCCTTCAGAAGGGCCTCAACAGGCTGGACAGATGGGAACCTTCTGAAATTCAGCAAAGGCAAATGCAGGGTCCTGCACCTGGGAAAGAATAACCCCAGGCACCAGCACAGACTGAAGGCCAACCTGCTGGAAAGCAGCTCTGCAGAGAAGGACCTCGGGGTCCTGCTAGACAACAAGCTGTCCGCAACCCAGCAGTGTGTCCTGGGAGCCAAGAAGGCCAATGGAATCCTGGGGTGCATTAGGAAGAGCAGGTTGAGGGAGGTAATCCTGTCCCTCTACTCAGCCTTAGGGAGGCCTCACCCAGAGTGCTGTGTCCAGTACTGGGCTCCTCAGTACAAGACAGACATTTAGCCCCTGGAGCAGGTCCAGCAGAGGGCTACTAAGCTGATCAAGGGTCTGGAGCATCTCTCTTATGAGGAAAGGCTGAGGGAGCTGGGCCTGTTCAGCCTCGAAAAGAGGTGACTGAGAGGAGACCTGATCAATACATATAAATATCTAAAGTGTGGGTGTCATTAGGATGGAGCCAGGCTCTTCTCAGTGGTGCCAAGCAATAGGATGAGAGACAACAGGCAGAAACTGATGCACAGGAAGTTCCACCTGAATACAAAGAATTTCTTTACTGTGCAGGTGACTGAGCATTGGAACAGGTTGTCCAGAGAGGCTGTGTAGTCTCCATCACTGCAGATATTCAAGAACCATCTGGACGCAATCCTGTGCCATGTGCTCTGGGATGACCCTGCTTGAGCAGGCAGGTTGGACCAGATGACCAACTGTGGTCCCTTCCAACCTGACCCACTCTGTGATGTATTATATGTATTATCATTTTAATGCCAGATATTAAGCAATCACCCATGCCAGTTTTGTTTTATAAATTAATACACAACATTTTTATTAACAGTAGACATTACCCGGGAAGTTTTCACACAATACTTCTATAGGAGTTGCTCGTTTTGTGTCTCCAATTTTCTGGTAACGTTCTTTTAATGTATCAGCCTATGAGAAAAGAACAAAACAAGCTTCTGAAGTTATACAGCTCACAAACAAACATTCAAAAAAAACCCAAAACATGCCAATAAAATGATCTGAAAACAGCACAGAAGAAGATATCAAAACCCACTACCTTTAAACCTTGCCATGGAAGACTTCCTCTGAGAAAATACATAAACATATGACCCAAAGCTTCCAAATCATCTCTTCTACTTTGCTCTGAAACAAAATGTAAACATTATTAGAAACTTCAATATGTGTAATTTTACATTATGTTTAAAAGACTGGCTTCCAAATTATGCAAAAATAATTGTTAGGTATAAAATATTTGAAATCAAACTGAGCATGTGGGGGCGTTCTTGTTTATTACAGACTGCATTAGGAACACAGCTAAAACCAGAAAAAAAGCAGATGCAGACTGCAGGTATATTCATCACAACAGCACTTTAAGCAAATTATCTTGCAGTAAGAAATTGTTCCTATTCTAAAATACATTTGACCCCTAAAATTGCATTCTGACTTTTTTTGATCTATTATTTGTGAACTTGAAACAATTTAAGAAAGCTTCAATTGAATTAATTTTTCCTTTGCAAAATCATGGAGAAGATTGTTTTCCTCAGGGACCCATTATGGAATTTCTGAGAAAGCCAAAGGTAGATTGAAGAAGGCTCAGAAGTACTATTATTTAAACAGAAAACAGCATGTACATACAGCCTATTCTCAAGTCTAGCTGACATATGAGCTATCACAGAACACAATGCCTGGCAAGGCTACAATTTTTCATCTACACTAAAGCAGTGGCAGTCCTTCAAAAAGTTCACAGAAGGTTAAAGAAAAAGGAAAGTAACAAGTAAAACACAGTGTATTCAAAGTTTTCAAATTACATTTCACATAGGTTTTAAATTAAATCCATAATTCTTAGGAAAATTGAATGTAATAGAGAATAGTGAGTCTTGAAATTACTAGTAGAAAACAGATTTTAACACTTCCACCTGACTTCATTCTGTATTGCTGTTGAAACAAATGTTACACAATATATTATGTATTGTAGTACCAGGCAGTATTTAATTCTAAATTTTACTTTTTCCCTCACACAAGGAAGAAAAACAAAATATTAACATTGTTACTTCTCAGTATTTCACAAAACAAAATCGCTATGCTTTGACAACAAGAGAAATGAAGCAGAAAAGTAAATTTTAAAAATGTTTGTTTGATTTTTTGAACACAGTAAAGTTAACAAAGCCAACCTGGCTCTGCTCTGATCAACACACAATATTGCCATAAACATATCGCAATTTTTAATCTTCATATAAATAGAAAAATGTACTTATTGCTCTGTTTTCTAACCCTATCTTCTCATTTGAACACTGAGCAAACACATTAGCAAACTAAGAAAATACCAAAGAAAGGATGGTAAGTCAGCGTACAGGCTACCTCTAACCCCTCACTTCATCACACATCTGCCAGCCATATGAGGCTCTTTCATTCATTTCTCCTTCACTCATTTCCATGTTTCCAATTCCTTTGCCAACACTCTTCTTGTTTGTGTTCACTTCTCCACTCCTGTTGTCCACTGCTGCCACTTTTCTCCGTGAGTGCCCTTCAGACAATCTGGTCTTATTTGAATTTCTCTGCCAACCCTACAGCATCCCACTGGATGACCACATGCTATCCTGATAAAATCAGATAGATTAGAAGAAAGCAGGTGTAAGCTGCACAGTTCTGTGCTGTAGAGTTCTATGCCTGAGAGGTTTCAGTACGTGAAAGAAACAACAGGTCCTTGCTGGCAGAAATGCTGTGCTCTTTACAAGATATGGTGAACATGCAGAAAACCAGTACTTCAGGAGCACTGCTCCTGACAAACATTTCGTGCAATGCAGTGTGTTTTATGTGAGGGAGATCAGTGGTAAGGTGGTGGCAAAGCATACGAGAATGTTACAAATGTGCATCAGATGGTCCATCTATGGGCAACTCCGGGGTACAGTCCACAAAACTGTATTGGAAAGTTCTGTTTGGTCTTTGCTAAGGGACAGTAACTCCTCTCTTTCACATTGATTTCTACAAGTTATGCCGATGAAAAATTATCCTTTTCTCCTTTATAAAAAACAACAAAGTAATACTAGCTTATTGAGGCAATTGCTCCTTTACAGAAAATCCTGCCTACGAAAGGTGAAAGTTTCAATCTTTATCCTGAAATTATTTCAAAATAACACAATTTTGTGGTGGTGTTTTGTTGGTTTTTAGTCTTTTTTTTTTTTAAAATGAGCTGTGGACTGTCGGCAATATTTCCGTGGGACAGTTCTTTGGGAACTGGGATATACCATTTAAATTCACAATGCCCTCAAAACTCTGCTATGAGAAAGGATTTTGTGTTTGTTTTAATTTTAAGGACAGGGATTGTCATAACGAATCCATTCGAGTTCTTCAGTGATCACTGTGCAGTAATTAAGAAATAGCAATCAAATATCCTTTCCTATGGATGGAAATCTTCAAGATGATCTTGAGAAACTGGAAACCCAAAGATTATATTGCTATTCTTCAAAGAAAGACCTCCAAAACCTGGAAAACTAGCAGTGGACTAGATGGAAGGATTCAAGGATTTCAAGGATCAGCTGGAGGCAGGGCTATTGATGAATATGGATCCTAGTGTATTACATTTTAATGAGATTGAAAGGATACATTGCCTGAAAGGTAATACAATGATAAGGTAATAAATACACAACAAAGCTTTAGGGCACATGGTTTTCTCTCTCTCAAAGAGACCATCTGAAGCTAGCTACATTAGTAAGAAACTAATACTTGTTATTTAGTTCATAAAATACAGACACTTAATTCAAATAGGTTGATTTAAATAAAAACTAAAGCCTCATTCAGCAGGTTACCCTGAGAAATTATCTTTTTTTTGCATAAACAATAAAGTAACCATAAAACAGTTTAAACAACAGACATTCAGTCTTTAGTAACCATCCAATTCCCTAAAGAAAGTTCAGGAATGCTCTAGCAGTAGAAAGATATTATCTATTTGGATCAGAAAACACAGTATGTAGCTACAGAGAAGATGGCATGGTTAGATACAGAGATGGGAAGTGATAATCTACCTAGCTTGAACTGTCAGTCCCTAAAGTTTAGCAAAAATAAATTTGAAACACAGAGTTCGTAGCCTTACAAAAAATTATTAGATTTCATACAATAATATGAGGGAAGGAACAGCATTTCTTCCTGAACAAAACCATGAATCCTGAAGTTAATGATTCTGATTTGTAAAAATGAAGCTGCATGCCAATTTTATCATAAGCATGCATTGTATACCATACTGTTGTCTTAAGAATAATACAGACAAAGTAAAAAAAATCTTATTTTCATTTATACCTTTAATTCAGGGTGCAAAGACTTATATACTGTTTGTATTAGAAGGACTGTTTCATATAACTGTGGATTTATAAGGTTTATTTACACAGGAAAAGGGAATTATCTTTGAATCAACCGTACATTTTAGGATCCGTAGTAGTTAAAACTATCATAACTGAATAGACTGAAAAAGGAGAAAGATAACCCCCATTATTACAAAGGGAAGAAAAGGAAGACATGGAGAACTACAGGCCAGTCAGTCTCACCTCATTGCTCAGCAAGATCATGGTGTATATCCTCCTGGTAACTCTGCTAAGGTACATGGAAAATAAAAAGGTCACTGACGATGTTCAACATGGCTTCAGTAAGGGCAAGTCATGCCTGACTGCCCTTGGTGGCCTTCAACAGGGCTACAGTGTTGGTGCACGATGGAAGAGCAACCAGTATCATCTATCTGGACTTGTGCAAAGCATTTGACACTGTAAGAGGATATCCTTGTCTCTGAACTGGAGAGACACTGATTTGACAGATGAAACAAGTGGATAAGGAATTGGTTGGGTAGTCGCACTGTAAGCTGTGAGCAACAACTCAACGTCCAAGTGGAGACCAGTTCCTCAGGGGTCACTACTGGGACCAGTGCTGGGTAACACCCTTGCCAGTGGCACAGACGGTGGGATCGAGACCACCCTCAGCAAGTCTGCCAATGAAACCAGGTTGTGTGGGACAGTCAACATGTTGGAGAGAAGGAATGCCAGAGGGGGACCTGGACAGGCTTGGAAGGTGGGCCTGTGTGAGCATCATGAAGTTCAACAAGGAAAAGTGCAAGGACCTGCACGTGGGTTGTCGCAATCCCAAGCACAAATACAGGCTAGGCAGAGAACGGAGAGCAGCCCTGAGGAGGACTTGGGGGTGCTTGTGGATGAGAGGCTGGATGTGACCAAGCGATATGCACTGGCAGCCCAGAAAGCCAAACGTGTTGTGGGCTGCATCCAAAGCAGTGTGGTCTGGAGTGTGAGGGAGGTGATTCTGCCCCTCTGCTCTGCTCTGGTGAGAGCCCACCTGCAATGCTGCATCCAGCTCTGGAGTTCTCAGGATAAGAAGGACATGGGCCTGATGGAGCAAGTCTATGAAGACCAGGGAATGTCCCTCTTATAAAGACAGGCTGAGAGTCGGAGTTGTTCAGCCTGGAGAAGAGAAAGCTTCAGGGAGACATCACAGCACCTTCCAGCACGCAAAGGGGGCCTGCAAGACAGCCGGAGAGGGACTTTTACAAGTATATGTATAGTGATAGGACAAGGGATAGTGGGTTCATACTGAAAGACAGTAGGTTTAGGTTAAATATTCAAGAGAAATTCTTCAGTGTGAGGGTGGCAAGACACTGGAAAAGGTTGCCCAGAGAAGCTGTGGATGTCTGATCCCTGGAAGTGTTAAAGGCTAGACTGGATGGGGTTTTGAGCAACCTGATCCAGTGGAAGGTGTTCCTGCTTCCACTGCATTGGAAGGGGGGTTGGAACTGATGATCTTTAAGGTCCTTTCCAACCCAAACCATTCTATGATTAAACAAGTTACCATTAGACAAAAATAAACACATCCTGTTTAATATCAGACGTAATCAAAATTCAGTTTGTTTTTCAAGTAATTAACAGTTCTACATTTTAATTTATTTTTCTTAAATGGTATGGGGGGGAATCTTTTTATTTAAGAAGGAGTAAAAAGTTTATTTGATTTTAAAAGTGGTTGTGCCACTGTTGAAAATTTTATATTAATCAGAAGTCTACCCTGTCTAATGGCAATGAGAGCTCAGTGTCAAAAATTTAACAGTCACCTTAAGCTGACATCAACTTTCATGCCTGAAAAGTATAGTGAATGCTTCCTTTATCTGAAGAACCTGAGTTGCAGAAGTTATGTTTAGAAAGTTCAAACCCCACACTTGAGGTGCTGGAGCATGTTCACTAAAAAGCAACAAAGCTGGTGAAGGTCCTGGAGCACAAGTCCTATGAGGAGCAGCTGAAGGAGCTGGGGGTGTATAGCCTGGAGAAAAGGAGACTCAGGGGAGACCTTACCAGGTAGTTACAACTACCTGAAAGGAGGTTGTAGCCAGGTGGGGGTTGGCCTCTTCTGCCAAGAAACAAGCAATAGAACAGCAAAAAGCCTCATGCTGTACCACAGGAAAATTTAGATTGGATATTGGGAACATTTTCTTCACCAAAAGGGTTCTCAAGCATTAGAACAGGCTGCCCAGGGAAGTGATGGAGTCACCACTTCCAGAGGTATGGTAAAAGACCTGTAGATGTGGTGCTTAAGGACACGGTTTAGCAGTCGATTTGGAAGTGTTGGGTTAACGGTTGGACTCAATGACCTTAAGGGTATTTTCCAACCTAAATGATGCTACGGTTATGCTTTATTGATAAGCACTCTATTCCTGTCTGAGAAGTATGAATGGTTTCTCATTTGCCATATTAACAGTTACACTTGAACTGTAAGTATTGTGCAACATTTTTATGACCAATACGAAGAGTAACCTAATTAGTGATTACAAATAATGATGATGCAGTGATAAGCAACCGGCTTACACAAATTCAAATTCACTAGAAAACCTCTCTATCACTGGAATAAACAAAGATCTGAGTGCTCATACCTTTTTCAAGGTAAATTTACTCATTTAATAATAACAACTTTAATATTTATATACATCCTGTCACTTCATTCGCTTGGTAGCATAACCTTTAACTACTCTGACAAAGCCTTAGTAACAGAGTAAGCACTCAAAAAAAAAAATCAAGAAATCAGCATAGTATATAAGCTACTTTATTATTTTATGGTGCATTTCAAAGAGATCAGAAAACTAGCAAGATATCATTGAAAACCCATGTTGTTGCAACCTATTCACTTTACTGTATTTAATAAGCATATCTATTTCCTGAATACTTCACTCTGCCATGGTATACTTCTAATGAGAAGGTGTTCTGATACAAAAAGATACACCTCATCTTTCTTTTAAGGATATCTAACAAAGAGAACAACTTCCAAGACATTATCATGATCATAAGAGATTCAAAAAAGATTATTTCTATAAAGACAAACTATATTTTGCACAGTACACAAAATTCGCAGCTCTTAATGACTACAGACTGAGAAAAATTATAACTTGAAAACAAGATGGTTTATGGCAAGTCACAGCTGTTGACGAATTCTTGTTTCTGCACTTAAAAAGCACACATACCTTTTCCTAAATGTGTATTTATACTCATATATCTAGCTGTTCCTGTAAGGCTCTTGTGTTCTCGATATGGTATGTGCTTCTTTGTTTCTGGATCCACGTACTCCTTTGCCAAACCAAAGTCTATAATGTGAATAATTTCCTGGGTTTTGTTTCCAGGTCGTCCTATTAAGAAGTTCTCTGGTTTTACATCTCTGTATATCAAGTTCTTTGAATGGACATATTCCATACGAGAAATCTTTAATAAAAGAAAAAAAACCAAGCAAGAAAGTTTAGTTTAAGTTTCAGGTTGCCACATTAAAATGTGTTAGAAGCTAAATATCTCACATTCACTTTACATATAGAAGAAACCACCCCTCCTACCATATTAAGACCAAATTGTTCGCAACAAACTATCTCCCAGTTAAGGCAAATGAAAACTGTATACTTTCCCAAAGCAGATACACCAGTTGGTGTATTAGAAACCTTTGCACTGGACATTAGCCATGAATCATATACATAACAGAAGTTTTCTTCTCCAAGAACAGCTGGCACAAGTATGTTTGTGTACATTAAAATTAAAACCAGAAACTATGTCACCAAGCAGTGAGCAGCAAAGTTTCATGTCATTGTGAAAAACTATTACATATTAAAGGTATAAACAAGAGAAGCACTGAAAGTTCATCACTATGTGTATAACCTCCGTTCTAGTTGGATCACTTTCTATCAAAATTTCTGTGTTCAGAAAGGAACAGGAAGTATTAAATAAAGCTGATCTTTGGATCTGTGATGACTTAGGCATTTTAATAAAAGAACTTGGTCATTTGGGCTGTAAACAAGCTCAATGTGTCCATATGTCTGTAGCTGGAGGTCTGTTATACAATTACAGTCACGTTTTAAAGATCTATTTTGATGTTCATAGGTAAAAATATCACTATTTAGGGAAGTGGAAATTCAACATCGTTAACATTTCATAAGAACTTATTTAAAACTTGCTGTATCAAGGTAAACATACATAGGCTTAATTGTCCTTCTTTCCACTTCCACCCAAACTCAGGTGAGAACCAAATATGGAAATCTTCCAAAAAGAGAATAATTCTTCGTTGAATAATTTTGTGATGTAATTTCTGGGAGGATTTGGGGAATTTTTCATTCATTTGCTTGCTTTCTTGCTTGTAAGAATTCCCAGGAAAAAATATTTATGCTATTTAGGACTCCCATAATACAACTGGTTTTGTGGGCTAAAATTATTTTCAAAAGAGAAAACCTTAATGAAATAAAAGAGTATGTCAAACTAAAATTCACGATTTCAGCTTGACATGAGACTTCAGAAGACACAAGTAATTCTATTCAGGAATGACTTAAAAAACTGGAACAAAGTAAATGAAAGTAACATAAGAGTATTCCTGCTAACACCGCATCACAAGCTTTTTCAACACCAACACCACCAATTTAAAACATGTGAAGTGCAAACTTCCTAAGTGAAACAAGCATTTAATCCATTGAAAACTGATTTAGTTATTTTAGTGAACAATCAAATTAACATCTATTCTACTTACCAACTGTATGGCTATCATAAGAACGGTTTTAAGAGAAAATGTCCTACCACACAAGTCAAATAAATCTTCCAGACTAGGTCCAAGTAGTTCTAGCACCATGGCATTATATTTGCCACATGGGCCAAA
The DNA here is from genome assembly GCA_013397565.1 of Ptilonorhynchus violaceus. Taxonomy (NCBI): domain Eukaryota; kingdom Metazoa; phylum Chordata; class Aves; order Passeriformes; family Ptilonorhynchidae; genus Ptilonorhynchus; species Ptilonorhynchus violaceus. The sequence goes on along the minus strand of VZRJ01007954.1, from coordinate 94,192 downwards.
ATAATAAACCTGAGGTATTCCATCTGTAAAATGAAAATACAAAGTAGTGATAAGGGGTTAAATAAGATTAATGAACATACCAAAAAAATTCCTACCTGATTTCAAGTTGATCTTAAGTTAAAAATACACTTTTCATATAAAAGCAAAAATAAAACCTCATAAAAACTACAGGTAAAAGATGCAACAAGAATAATGAAGACAGTCACAAAATATTTAATGACATATTTGACTAGCAAAAGATATGAAGATTTTAATAAAAAATTTAAAATTAGAACCTCTCTATTAAGCCTTGTAATAGTAAGTTGAAACACGGTTTTAAAATGCTATGAAGAAAGGCTTAAATAAGCTCTTTTACAAAAAAACCAAAACACTTAAACTTTTTAAATTAAGGCTACTTCTACCTTTAGGAATAAAACTAATTATCTACAGAAATAATTTAAAAATTCAAAAGAGATTAATGAACCCAACAGTTTAATGATACATTAAGTCTGAACTTTATAGTTTTATATGAACACTTGCCTTAGGAAGCCAGGCAATCCAGAAGTTTGAAAATATCAACAGTTAAAGCCTTATGATCCAATTTTACTTCCACCTTTTTGTACAATATGCTTTGTGTATCTATTTAATTAAAAATAACTTGATATCATCACTTCTACTCATCTTGCACTTTTTCACATGCACAGGACATCTTCCTCATTCACCAGGATCAATTTTGTTTACTAAAGGAAGCTAGTTATTCCAGATTTTTTTTGCTTTTCCGTATGTATCCTCTCTTTCATTTATTCCAAATATTCAATACTCTGAAAATGTATTCTTCCTTTCAAGTGAGCTTTTTCTAAAATGTCCGTTGTTACAATGCTGTACTATACAGAAGTACAAACCTATTTTCAGAACACCTTAAAGAAACACTAGATTTCACCTTCATTCTCTGTAGGTCAAGTGTAACCCTGAGTGTTTTTTGAGGTACACAAAGTCTTCAGTTTTTCATACCTTACCACAGTGACACTTACACTGAGAGAACAAATTTGCAATCGCATCCACTACAGCTTTGGGTAAATAAAAATAAAAATTTTAAAAGTACTGTTTTAGCAAAAATAAAGCAAACAAATGCACCATTTTTAAGTACTTTTTCACTAATCTCTTTTCCTACAAATGAGAATAATGAAAGAACCCTTAAAAACCCAGTTTAACTGTTCACTTTTCAGAAGACCAGAGCTTCAGTTTATTTTTAAATATGTATAATCACTCCCATCTCTATACTAATATACTTAAAATGCATAATCATACCCATTTCAGAAAGACTTTACAGGAGTAGCTCATTGCTACTAATGAAGAAGCATAGACCATATCACATCCTGTATCAGAATACGGTATGAGATAGTGTTCTTAATTATAAAAATATCATCCCTACTTATCAGATAGGTACCTAAAACACTTGATCTTCTGATTAGATGAAAATTCCAGAATGTCCCAAAATTGTGTTTAACATGTTATACCTTCTGCATGGCATATGGAGCATTCTGTCTAAAATCACCCATGTTGATAAAATAATGTGATATTAACAGTTCAAAGTACTAGAAGTTAAGGGCTTTGGTTCTTAATCAAAGTAGTCTTAGTGCTTTTGCTTAAAAACAATAAGCAAATATCATTCTGCTACTTACATTATTTCTTCATGTCTCTAAATCTCCAGAAGTCAAAAAGTAACATGCTACTAATAAAAAGTATATGAGGCTTTCCCCTGTAAGAAATTTCTGTAAGAAATTTTTTCTTACAGAGAAATTAATGTAAGTTCTTTTCTACAAACCTTTAAGACATATTGGTTAAGTTAAAAAATAAGAAATTCTGATTTTTAGAAAATTAACAATTCCCTATTTTGTTGATAAGATATTCCAATACTTATTACCCATTAAGAGGATGTATTTTATTTCCATTTTGAATTACTCTGACTTAAACCACTGAAGAATATAAGAACGAAATATTCTGAACTTTTAAGATGCATCCCAGTCTTCTTGCTGTGAAATTAAAGAAGTCGTTGGTCATAGGTTTCTTAATCAATAATTAATTTGATTACCATTCAGTCCTTTTTCGTACCACGACAGATCTTCTGCCCCATTCTCAAAAATCCTGTTTGAAAAGTACTTTTCCCCAGTTATGTACAGAACTCAATGTTTGTCACACAGATGTTGCTAAAAGCTAGATGTACCTTCCTACTCTTCCACCAAAGAAGAAACTTACTTGTAGCCAAAAAAATAGACTTACATGCTCTCACTAAGTTACTTCAACATTTAAGCATCTTTCCTTTCTAGGTTTAAAACTCTGAATATAGCATTCTTTTTTTCAGATATGAATCATATTTTCTTATCCCTAGATACCTATACTTGTTGACAAGTAAAACACTTTCATTTGAATGGACTCAATTTACTAAAGCAATCTGCAATACTTTACACGACTGCCCTGTCATAAAATCGTAAATTCATTTTAAATCAATATGATTTTAATCCCATTTTACTCTTGACAAAAATCAAGATAGTCTTGACTTGGAAATTAACTATTTGAACACCGCTTGGATTCCCATTTCTTTTTCTAGAAAAGTTAACTTTCATTAGCCACCTAAAACATTACTGGTGTACACCTGTGGTCTCCAAAATAGAGTCCACACACCCCAAAAGTACATGACTATCCACCAAGGTGCTGGAGCGGGTTAAGGGAGGAGGGGAGCGAGGGAACACCAAAAACCAGTTATGTGGATTTATGGATTATATTGTCTAATTTTCACTCAAATGCTTTAGTCCACTCCAGTTATCTAAAGCAGTATACATAATGACTAGCATGAACACAGACCCATATCTTAAAGAAAATATTCCATCTACTTGCTTTGACACAAATACTACATCATAGCTTCAATTATTGCATGTGTATGTCCTCATTCAGGAAAAAATATTAACTTGATAAACAAGCAGCAGAGACTGACTGCGAAAGACATATGTAACCCACATGTCAGTGGCAATACCACTTATATTTAACCTCATCTATCACTGATTTAATTTTGAGCTATGTCTTGGCAAAATATCTCTATGCAATACAATCTAAATATGTAAAGCTATTAAGCTAGTAAGTAGCTTTCCAGTGCTTTTCAGTTTCTTGTAATATTAATGCCCTTTTAGAGTTTTCTCTAATCCTGTCAAAAAACTGCGATCTGCATTATATCTTATGGTTTAGAGTCTGTTAAATCAGACCCATAAATGCCAGTAAAATACACCAGACTGCTCCTGCAGATCAAGGTGTTCTGTATTCTCCTTCTGATATCACATTGCCTTTTGTTTATAGTTTTAATTTTCCTATGTGGCAATTCATTGGACACAAGCAAAATACCTTAAACTAGTTGCAAGATTTGCAGCAACAGTTGTCTTTCATGGCACACTAATACTGGTACTCTGTCAAGGATACAATTCAACAAACTGCCACAAATTCAAGGCTCTCAAATTAGTCTCTCAAGGGAAGTGATTATAAAACCCAGGGCAGTGTGTTCTGACTTAAGCCAAAGCAGCATACATGGAACATCTTACAATCTCTGGAAACATAGCACCTTAATGTTACTGAAGCCATGATCATCCACGGACTGTAAAAACTCTAAACATGGAAGGAGACACTATATCACCACAACACTTCAACTACATTTCTTACTTACAAATATAAGGATATGTTTGCAAAAAGAAGAAATAGTAGTCTAACAGTTAGATGACTTTTAAAGAAAAAATCTTCCATAACTAGTTATTTACATGACTAAAACAGAATTAGAGATGTATCTTATTGCAATAATTATTAAATCAAATATCCATTTATCTAACATTCCCTATGTTAGATGAACTGTATCATCAAGCCTCCTTTCACAGTTATAGCTATCTATTGTATGCCTCGCAACACCCACAATTAAACTCTGAAATCAGTGTGATGTCACAATCCAAAACCAATACAAATTTTTGCACACAATCAGGCTTCTTATGGCCAGTAACTACTATTTCTCAGAAACATTATCATGTGACTATATTATGCAGCTACCATTTTTACCAGATCTCTTGCACTTATTCTAGCGGAAAAAAATTACTTTAAATATAAATTCAAAAACTCCTGTACATTTCCTTAGGCCAAATGCTAGAAAAGGATTGGCATAAAACAAGAAAAACTGCCAGCAACACTTTTTATAGATGTTGCTGGACCACACTTAAAAAATAAATTAGTTTTTATCATCGTTTATTCACTTGAACATACATAGTAGCATCTTCACCTTAATAATTGAGCAGCTCAACCTTCCTATTAAAAGAAGCGTATCAGCAGGAAAACCTCAAAACTGAGTCAGTGTCTTCCCTAAACAACTCACAACACAACCACAGCAGTCATGAGTATACAGATTAACAGTGCCTATGAACAGATTCCTCTTCAGTCAAGAGATTCAATATTTGATTCAGTTTAAGTGCTCTAACATTACATTCTTGAATTAAACATAGAGCATTATTTTCCAAGACCACCTGCATGGATTTTTTTTACTTAATAAGCATTAAAAACTACTTCAACTAACTGCTTATTTTTTTTCTCCTCCATAATAACCCCAAATTAGAACAGAAGTAATAAAGCAGGACAGCATTACTAAAAAAAAAATTTAAAGAACCAGCTTTCAATTTAAGAGCAAATTCTCAGCTACCTACCTAGAAGTATAGTTCAAAACAACATTCATGTGAAGTAACTACTAAAATTCACTTTGCATTTATACTGAATGATGGCTAGCAAGATATATAGAAAAGATATGAAGTGAGACAGCTCAAACATAACTGTAAGCACCCATAAAATGTAATTTATATTAAACTAAGACTACCCTGAATTGATTTACTTGCTAACTCTGTAGTTCACAACCAGAAATTTTGTCTTCAGTTTCCACTGTTCCTGATCATTAGAAACATAACACCCTTGTTTTAGAAATTAAATAATATTCTACAATTTGAAGCTCTTTAGTTACTACTTTAACTATGTACTGGGAACATTCAATTAATATATTTGCACACATATCACATCAGAGTATTCTCATAAAAATCTTGTTTTCAAACTCACTTCAAACTTTTATAACTTCCATAATTTTTACCCTATAATAGCAGCAAGTGAAAGATGCCAATCCCATAATAATTTGAAAAATACAGAATGACGTAATTGATTTTAAATTATTTCTAGAAGATCCATGAACAAAAATAATCACCTGACACATTAATCTACCTGTAGTGCTTTGTTTCTAGCACTACACTCAAGGAGACTTGTTACTGAGGCACTTCCTCATGATACAATAAAATATCAATCTAGTAGTAAGTTACAGTCTATCAACTGAGAAAGAAATTAAGAAATCATTATACTGAAAATTTTGTCTTCGGAAGAGTTATACCAGAACACAGATGCTGATATATCATGATAAAATCATGCTGGGCTGATTTTTGTTCCAGAGGCTGCAGTGAAAGGCAAGGTGGCTATGGCCCAAGGGATGAACTAGAGATATCACTAGCAATCTGAAATCCCATTGCCTTCTCCCAGTGGTTCAGTGACAGACTGAAAAAAAAAAGTCACTTGTAACTACCTTAAACAAAAAGATAGCCTGTCTTTCACTGGCAATATCTGCTTCATGCATGCTATATCCTCAATACAGTTGTACAAAAAAAAATTAATAGCTGCCACTGAACACTCAGATCTCACACACACTGGCTAAAGCTGGTCTGAACTGAAATTAGATGAAGAATCACCTTTTCTTACCTTAAACATTTTTGTCTTTACCTAGAGGAAAAAGCACTAAACACTGAAGTGCTGAATTTTATTCTTGGGCCTTCAGCCCATCAAACGTATTTCCAACACAAAAAAGGAAAAAACTATCAACAAGAATGTCTAATCTACCAGTCCACATTAAACTGTGTAGAAGGTACCTCATAACAAAGAAGTGTTCTAGTTTTAAGGTACTCTGCCCCCCTCAAAATAAGAAATTCAGAGTATTTCAAACTCACTTTGCTACATTCCAAAACCAAAACACAATTATCAATCTGGCGAATCCTGATATGCTTTAAATGCTAAAATAAAGATCCTACTGAGCTTGACTACAAAATTGTGAGCAGACTCCACTGCTCTAAAACAGCAACTGACCACCCCACACATATGCTTTGTACCTCTCTGGCTGCGATTTCTCAGGATTACCTACAAATCTGTTTTACACTAACAATATTAACTAGTCAATACATATACAAGTGATCTGGTAATATTTCTGTATCTTCCAAAACCACAGAAATCGTCTGAATTACTAACACAAGAGTAACTTTTTCATTACAGCTGTACAAGCAGTATGATTCCATTGTGTGAAAGGCAGGTTCTCATGACCTCAAAACTGAAAAGTGTATTTTTAGATAGCAATGCAGAGCACATTTATCACATGAATGTTGGTACCAAATCATAAAAACAATGCATGTAAAGAACGCAATACTTAGCATTCATTTCACACTGGCTATGACCTTCTTAAATACAACACCTTTTTCCACTGTACAAAAATATATATTCACTGGGCAGCGGTCACCCCGTAAGAAAGTGTTTGGCTTCCAGTTTTAAAGTGGAAGTGTTAACTAAATTTCAGCTAAAAGAACAGAAGTACAAAAGTTAAGAAAAGTAAAACCTGATTTACGATACCGAGCATCTGCCTTGTCTGAAACATTAGTACAGCAGTTTCATCAGCAGGATAATCCAAAGCTGAACAGATCTGTGACTCTTTCAAAAATTATCTCAAATGGAAAAGTAAAATCTAACAATGGATACCCCTCGGTGCTATAAACAGGTACTACAGTAAGTCTGTTCTAACAGCAGCATTACAGACAGGAACTCTACTAAGACACTTTAAGCAGCACAAGCTGCTTGCCAGTCTTTTGCTCCACTTGTCAGGTAAGTACATACAAAAGAGTTCATTCAGTTCCAAAGACATTAGGATAATGACCTATTCATTAGGAGAGGTTAGAAAAATCAGACAATGAAAGTTGAATAGTTTTTACACTCTTCAACACATAACTTCTTTCATTTACAGACTCCTTTTTGCAAAAGGAAACTGAACCATACTGTAAATACCTACCTGTCAGTTAAATTACAGCACAGAACAGCTTATCTTCAAACCATGTGAAGAAAAGCTGATAGCATGACAGATGAATTCAAAAATCAATAAAAAATACAAAACTGTTTTCTATTAATTCCAAAAGTCTTACTGCAACTTCAGGTAAGAATTCAACTATAGTTTTACTTGTAGTACTGCACTTATGATAGTATAACAGTCTTTCTTATACTTGCACATTAAGAATAATACACATTAAACAAAATTTATTAGAAGCAGAGGTATTTTAAATTCCATCTGTACATTGCTCATTCAATTGACTAGAAATTTCTGCATACTAACTAAACGATCTGAAACTTCCTGAGGAAAACATGCTCATAGTTATTGAACAACAAAATTATGGCAGAAGAGAAAAAGCAATTTTCATAAAAATATTCATATATAAAACATAAATGCAACCTAAATAATGATGTGACTAAAATAAGCCACATCTTTAAACTAATTTAGGAGCTATATTTAATAAGTTTTAGGTCCATTTCCCTAAAAAATTAAAAATTATTCAAAAAGCCCAAAAGTACAGAAAATATTTCCTCTTTAAGAAAGATTCTTCACATTTTTTTCCTGTCAAACACCTACATGTTACTGCACATTCATAGCATTTCAAAAAAGCATATTTAAGAGTAAAGTTACAGGTAAGCCTTCTTTATGAGCAGATCTCTGTCTTGGGACGACTTTATGAGGCTGTATCCCTATCATCTCTCTATGCCAGATGTGAGATCCTGTGCCTTTAAGCTGGTCGAGAAGCCAGGCACTGTGTTTTGACTTCTTCAAGGACATACACATTCCTAGCTTATCACTGTCTTCGAGGCTGCTGTGGTTTTTCAGCATCTGAGTTTGGAAGGGAGCTTTTGCTTTTTTCTCCTCAAGCTAGCTCTCTCAGCTTTGTCGTTCTCAGGAGAGAGAACACTTTTACTTTCTTTTCTTTCTGCTAGCTCTTGGCTCTGTGTTTTCTTAGGAGAGGGAGATCGGAGAGAGTTAAAAACCTACTCTTTGCTTTTTTAGCTACCCTCCTAGCTGAGGCAAGGAAAGAAGACAGCTTTTTCTGGGACCGTGGTTTTTCCTTCTTCCTTTGGAACTGTACAACAGACAACTGATCTCCGGGGCCTACACCCTGGGCCCAGAGAGGGGCCTACACCACCCAGTGCCTGGAGAGGGGTCTACACCTAGCAGCCTACTAGAGATAGAGCAGAAACCACACCCAGAAAAAGGACTCTGAATTCATCCAGGTTTCTCTACCATGAGAGGTTTATTATTTGTCATTATTCATTTTGGGTTTTTTTCTTCCCTTCCCCTGGTGCCCGTGTTGCACCCCCCAGCACGCTGGTTTGTTAAATAAACAGGTTTTTTCACTTTCCTTTGAGAAATTCCTAAGGTGGGGGAGGGGAAGGGAGTTCTCGATCCCTATCATTTGCAGAGGAGACTCCTCCTTAGGAACTTAGTCTTCCTCCTAAGTTTGTCCAAACCGAGACAATCTCTCCAAAGGAATACAGTTTTGAAAAGTTAATTCTTATTCATGTAAGTCAAAAGCACTTTTTATTAAATACAAATAATTAATACTCTCAGTTCCAAAGTCCTGTGTATAAAAACTGCAAATCTATCAAATTTCATGCCTATTTTCTCCTTGTTGTCTCAGTGAGCAGAACTATAAAAGATACATCTGATTTTTTTTCACTCAAGAATGTCTTCCATCTTCATGGCATTCAAGATACTAAACAGCACAATTCAACACAGAGATTAATAATACATATATGAAAAAAAAGATCAAGCTACAAGGTCATTAGAAAAGCCAGAAAAAGGGATATTATAAAAATAAATAAATAGACTTAGGAGACAAATACTGGCTGGAGATAAGGAAATACCAAGAAAACAGAATTTCTAAATGCTACTCCTTCCATCAAGGATGCCCAAGTCATCACAGGAAGCACAAAGATGCTCTGTTGAAAAGGATTTGAAGGTAAGATAATCTGTAATCCCAATACCATTTTCTTTACTTGCTTTCAGAAGACAGAAAATAACTTAATTTTCTTCTAGAAGTATTCATTCACATGTTAATACCTCTCCCTTCTCCCCCTGCCACCTCCAAGTCAAGTGGGATGTCACAGGGGCTACAGGAATTTTATCCCTTAAGCTTCAGGTTATTTCACCTTAAGCATAAATCAATTTGTAGCATAAACTGTGGAATTCATGGTTATTATTTGTGAAAATGATGGGGTTTTTATAGAAAATAATGGCTCTGCTTACAAGACAAGGAAGGAGTACTGGGAGTACTACTCCCTTTTCACCAATTGCTTCTGAAACCATAGTTTAGTAGTCACTTGCTATTAACACACATGTATATATATGCAAACGTGAGAACAAGGGAAAGCACAATTTAGTACAATTAAATGCAAAATACACAGTCCACACAGTTATAAAGCAATTGGCCAAACTACAAGAAGTTTGTGTGAATAAACAAAAACAGGTTTTGTTTATTCACACAAGTAAGGAAAAGACTACTTCATTGTAAGAAAGCCTGCAAATGTGGAGTTTTAGAAGTTTAAAAGACAGAAGGCTTCAGACAATTGTAACTGCTAGTATGGTGCATAATAGCATATCAGAGAAACCTCCTATCTGCTCACAATTACTATATTTCAAATTTCTTCCAACAATAGCAGCTATTTTTATACCTCCTACAACAGACTCTTCTGCAACTTGCACAATGAGGATCACTTCCTTCGATCTACTCTCTCTGACGAAAGTACAACCACTGCCCATAAAATACTGTCTATATAGGTAGACCTGGCATAAGATTTTTTTTTACTATCTCCTGGTTTACATAGGAAGGATTACTTGCTTCCTGAATTTACTACTTGGTCAATCAACTTTCCAACACCATGTTTTCCAACTGTTCATGAGACAAAATTATTTAAATCTATGCTTGACAGTAAACATGCACACCATGAAAAATCAGTATACTAAAACCAACTGTTGCAAATTACATGAGAACAGAAATTACATAATACTGCAACTCTTTTTCTGAAAATCACAGGCCACACAACTTTCTAGGCTCGAGGGCCGAAGTCCTGCAAAGATGGAAAAGAAGACTGCTGCAAAAAGATAAAGAATCAGCAATTTTTTTTTTAACTTCTATATAGATGGGAACAAGAAAATTACTTTCTTCATAATGAGTCTTTACCATAAAACCCATTAAAATAAGCCTCAAATGGGGTGCCTGAGAAAGGCTCAAAAAGGAGCTTTCAAGGTTCTGTGCTGGGAGAGGCTTTCACTTTTGAATAAAAGAAGGTTATTGCAAAAACAAAGGAGGTCTGTAACAAAGTTCTTCATAAATACTGATGACGCTTAGTAAGTCACCAGATCTATCTTCGTGTTTTCACCCTAAAGGTCACTTCATCTTCATGCAAAGAATCAGAGAGATGACTCTCCCTTTTCAATACTTCAACAAGGCATCAGAGAAAGAGATAAAAGTTGTTGCAACCAGCAAATAGGGTTAAAAAGACTCAACGATACCATAAAGCAAAATAACTTTGACTTGAGTATGTTCTTACACTAAACACAGTTCCCAGTCTTATTCAGTAAACAAAAAGGTGAACAAAGTTACATTCACTAAGACATTTCCCCAAGAAATATTGCAGAAGCACTGCCACATTTCTGCAGTCTGAACTAGAAAATCACAGCTTTATTCTTACCTCCACTACACAGCTCCTTTGCAGTTTTAGACAGTTACACCATTACTTTCACAGCTAGGTACCGTGCCTAACCTGTGGGTTGCCATGGCCCATTAGTTGAGCACTCAAGATCTCAGCTTTCCACTCATCACCTATTTCACAATGCTAGTGTAAGGTATGCTGACAATTTATAACTACTTACAAAAAACACCCATGCATCATACTCTGATGACTTTCTGCAAGCAGCAAGCATATAAGACTCAAGATTTTGACTACATATCTACAATTTTATCTTCCATTTATGAAGAGAAATTGACAATGTATTGTCAATTGACAATCGTGTCTTGCGAAGTTATCTCTAAAATTTCCTGGTTGCAAAGCATCCTTAGTATAGCATCAAAAAAATTTCTATATTAATTGAACATATTAGAACATATTAGAAACTATATTTCACCAGATGAAGCCTTTAGAGAGCAGCACAAAATTTCAAAAGCTACGTGAGAAACACTATACAGTCGGTGCAGCAATGAGCATATGATCCTGAATTTTAAGTAAAAAAGTGAAAATAATATTTAAAAAGTATTAAAATTCATCATAACAAACACACATTCAAGGTAAAAAACTGAAAGTGGTATAGGCATGTTCATTTTGTATTCCCTTTCAGAGACAACTTTTTATATGAAATAGCATGGGTCGTCCACCCATAAAACAAACTTCCACATTAGTAAAAAAACAGGGAAAATAGCTAATTACGTGACCTACTGTAGGAATAATTTCAAGGAAAAGATGTCACAAGATTTTTTTTTCCCTAGGTTACAGTTAATTTAGAGGATATCTCACTTTACTAGTGTAAGAAACTTCACTTCTTCCTAACTGATTATATGCAGTTTTGTGAAAGGCACAAAAATACGCTCACCTATAAAAGCAAAAGGTGACAATTGCATCATTCAGGTGACCATCATAACAGCACTTCTGGGTATAAAAGCATCGAGTTGTAAGAGCCTAACAACAAGAGAAATGCTTCAAAAAGTGCTTCGGCATTATGTCTGCTTATCATAATCTCTCTTGAACACCTGAAAACTATGTGCGGGATGGACTGCAAATAGTCCGCCTTGAGGCCCATAAAAAGAGGGCAAAACCTGTGCAAAAGCAGCGGCGGATGAGAAAGGAGAAAGGGAGATTTCCTGGCCTGCGTCTTCCCCTCCCCTGGGGGCTGCGAGACACCCTGGGACCCCCGGGAGCCGATGCCGCCAGCCTGAGGAGAACTCTCCGGCGATCCTGCACCCTTGAACCCAAGTCGCGAGTGAGTTGTGGAAACGCCTCTCTCCCCGCTCCTATGTTATGTGGTGGAAGCACTGCGACTGGGCCAAGGTTTCGGCCGCCAAGATCAAAGTCCGCGCCTGTACCTCGGGAGGACGGACGGCCGCATTCCAGCCAAACTGCTCCCGAGATCGGAAAAGGCAGATAAAACACACTTCAAGCGGCAGAAGCAAAGGAGAAAAAAAAAGGCTCAAAACTGCTTCGCTCCCCCTCCCGCCTCCGTCTCAGCAACAAGACAGGCAGCACAGTGTGCTCGTTCTAACTTTTCTGTAGTCTCCTCTTTTCTCTTTGCCTCTTTTGCCATTAAATAAAATATATCAATTTTTTGGTATCAATATTTGATCCCTTTTGGTCTTAATCACACGTTTTCGGAATATTACGAACCTAAGCACCTCTGGCTTTATGCGCAGAGAGTTCTCTTTGCTCCTCTGTGTTTAAACCAGACCGTAACAGGAGTGAAGTTAGAAATTCAAATATTAAACTGCATTAAAAGTTGAACTTTTTCTAGAAGAATTTAAGAGACTTAAAACTAGTAAGCAGCAATATATAGTGTATTAATAAAAGTGAAGTAAAACTGAATCTGCAGCTATTTATATATCATAGCAACTTCAATTAGAACTACATAATTAGTAGATGAGCAGTTTGGAGATCCGCAGTATTTTTTCAAAGTATTGTATTGGGAATAGTCTAAGATTACTTAGTTTAAGGTATACCTGTATGCAGGCAAATGCTGTGATAGCTAAGATTTATTATATAGTCAGGACTTCATAAATACTCTTTAAAGAGTAGAAAAAAAATGTTACAATACTAAAATTGATATATTAATACCGTGACTCATGGGGCTTTTTTCTGCTTTAAGTAGCTAGGAACACTTTATTAAATAGAGTTATACCCTTAAATCAGAAAACTTCAGCCAAAAATTCACCCCGGATTACGTCACAATAAAATGCATGACACTGCTTTTTACCTCCAGATCCTAGCTGCTTGTAGAATCTGTATTCCAAATGTAGTTGCGGTGCTCTCGACTTCATTGGCTCCTGATTTAAAAACAAAAACAACATTTAAAACAAAGCCTAAAAACTAATACACTAATCTACTACCAAGCTAAACTAGCCCTACCGCTTCCAAGCCACATGGAAAGTTTGAACGTGTCTTCCAAAATGACTGGCAATTAAGAAACAGAGAAAACCAAATCTCCCTCAGTGAGACTAGTGCATATACAGTCATTTACATCTTGTATCGCTCTACTGGACCAGAGTTCAACATGCAAAGCAAATAACAGACACAAAAGGGAACAGCTAAAAAATAGCATATTTCTCCAAAGTACATGGATGATATGTCTTGCATTTCTCAAAAAGTGGTATTCATATGCAGCTCAACATCAAAAAGAACCTCCAGACACCCAATACATGACAGAGGTATCTTTATAAGAATAAAGTTTTATCCCAGCAGTTTAACAAAACATACCAAATCCTTCCACCAAACAGTAACAGCTTAGCACAAATTAAGTATCACCATTCGAAACTATAAATCCAAAACAAGCAAAAAAAGGCCCCAGAATAAGTCTGTAGTTTACATACATTAATGAAATCTTATTTCTGCATTCAACGTGCCAGTGTGTCAGGGTCTCATAGAATGAATGAAGTGACATGAGATTAAGCCGAGGAACACACAAGCAGCCTAAATGGAAACCCTTACTTCTTGAGTATCTCCCTTTGCAGTGAAAAGGTATTTTACCACAAGATTCTTGAATTTCCTAGAGCGTCTTTTAGAAGATATGACTTGTTTCTTGTGATATGTAACATGATCTTCATCTTAAACTCCACCAGGGGAAGTTTAGGTTGGACATGGGAGGAACTTCTTCACAGAAAGGGTGCCTAGACATCGGAATGGACTGCCCAGGGAGGTGGTGGAGTCACCATCCCTGGAGGTGCTGAAGGAAAGACTGGACATGGCACTCAGTGCCATGGCCTAGTTGACGTGCTGGTGTTCAGTCAAAGGCTGGACTCAATGTTCTTTGAGGTCTTCTCCAGCCTAATTGATTCTACAATCTTCCAAAGCATCAGTGATAATCTGGACACTACGTGTCCATTATTACTACACAGTCTCTAACTACTAGAACTGCAGCACACAGTTAGTAAGACTGTTAATACAGTTATCAGCAGTAACAGATACTGCTTGATATCAGTTTTCAGGAAAGGTTTGGGCAGGGTGCTCATCCTTTTCGTCACACCATCATCTTCAGAAGCTACAAGTTTATTAACCTGTGTTGCTTCTCAGGGCATAAAAACCTATGAGCCAATGTGCGAGCATGAGAAATTTAGTCTTCTTCCTCAACCCATCTCCCCCCAACATTTAGGTGTTTCCAATTGCTGCCAAACTCCCTGTCAGTGTACACTCATGCATTTGATCTTGCCGGGATGCCAACGGTGGATGCCTAAGAGTAAAGACAGACTAATGTAACAATTTCTGCAAAAAACTAATAGGATTCATTGCATGCTTTTTATGCTCCAGAGCAATCAGCATAACTGAACACTGGCATTCCTTGCAAAGAAGAGAGCAAGCATTCTCTTAAACCAGAAAGTGTTTATCCTTCAAAAAATTAATTAAAAAGCAAGACTAACTCGGCCACCAAAGAGTCCTAGTTGCAGTTTATGAGAAAGACACATAAAATTTACAGTGAAATATTAAAGACAGATACTCCCTAACAAAACACTTTAGTGTAAACATGAGCCAAAGCAAATCAGCCCAACTACAAACCTTTAGTACTCAGCTTTCAGAGGTATGAGGAAATCAACTATGAAATATTTATTGAAATATTTTAGCCTTTTAGAAAATTACACAAATTCAGCAACCAGTTTGCTTGTAGTATACAAGTCTGTTAGTTACAAAATAAACCACACTGTACATAATGCCTAATTAAAACTTACGATTCTGACAGCAAAGAAGAAAATATTTTAGTCCACAAAACTCTGCATGTCTGCTGATTATAATAGCACAAGATACTGGCTTACAGGAAGTTTAATTTTGTTCAATTATACATTCTGCCTTGATTGTACATTAACAAACTAACCCCTCTATGTTATAACACGGTTACATAAAAAGGATGAAAAATAGCTTGTATGTATTAAATTTACATAAATAGATACAAAAAGTTTTTTCTAGGGAAAAGAAATAGCTTCCAATTTTTGACATACACAGCTATGTTTTCATGAATGCTGCTTGTTCTGGTCATCAGCAGAAAACAGCCCTGATAAATCTCTAGAAGGCCATGTTCTCAAACAGTCAAACATCTGCTAAACAACTACACACAGCCAAAGACTGAAGTTAAACCTTGTTCACCAGAGACAATTAAACACTTTTATTCTGTTCAGTAAAAGTAAAAAAAATGTGGCAATATGTACTTGTAGTTCATTTATTAGATGAAGTCTTTAGGAACGGCCTCATTTTTGTAAGAAGACAGATATCTTCCTGTAACACCAAACATGCACCGGGAATACATTATCTTGTTCAACAAAACTTGTAAAAGGGCAAGCACAACAACCTCTTCACATACAATTATTTTATTTCTGCACATCCCACTTTGCAGTATGCAATACCTACTCATAAATGAGAAAGGACAGATAAAGATAAATCCAGACAAAAGACGGTTAAAGGTAATCCTTCACTGTAACATACAAGTGAAGAATTCACTATTGTACCTACACGTCTAAAAAGAAAATTCAGTGATAAAAAAAGAGATGGCAAATCATGGTTCTTTAGTTTCATTAGTGTTTCAGTTCATTTCAGTATCTAAAAGTAAGCCTGGGAACACATAACTGTTCAAACATCATGTTAATCCCAGAGTGCCTTGAAGCCAACTACTTTTACCAAAAGAAACTAGTGTATTTTCTTTTCCTAAGAAAAATGTCTTTTCTTAAGCCCAGGTCTTCATTGAAGTATCCTGAAAGAATTGTCCAGGATCTGCAAAGTTCTGCAAATGACCCTCCCTACACCGCTTGTACATTCACGTCTATTATTTCAAAGCTTCAGTATTAAAACCTAGACAGCTTCTTTTCCATGCAAAAGACCGTTCTGCCCTAAATGAAGAACACGGGGTATCGCTGCCATCAAAGAATGAATGTGCAGTTTATTAAGTCCCAGTTACCTGAGCGACAGAAACAACTGCTCCCTAGTTTATCAGAGAGGGATTTTCCCTCCTTTTTTCTTCTGTGGGATGCTTATACATTCAAACAAAAGGATAAAGACACTTGAAATGTGAAATCTGTCTCAAGTTCATAATGAATTCCTTTCACAATTATTTTTGTCCCAAATACATGGAAAAAACTACTATACAATTTTCAAGTCACTTCCCTTTAAAGGAGCTTTGAAAAAGCAGTTTAGTGAACTGTAAGTATGATACCCCAAACCACAATATAAACATTCAGCTATTACCTACTTTTCATGTTTTTAACAATTCAGTGAGAACTCCTACTCAGTTTATCTTCTGCCTCTGCTTCACACATTTGTAAGCAATGGCAAACAAAGAATTTTTTTTCTGAAAACAGCTTTTAAGAGGTAGGCTCTTGTTACAGGAAAAGACGAGTCTATTAAACAGACTTGCACTAGATTTGGATTTACTACAGCTTCCTAGAGGGATTCTGAAAAGGTGTTCTAGACCATGGTTATTCCTTAAAAAAAAAAGGACAGAAAAAAACATTCCAATGTTTAAAAGAAGTGCAAGTTTCTTTCCACACACACACCTCACTTACAATTTTAGCAATTCAAATCTCAAGAGAGGACTAATGAATCAGTGAATTGAAGATTACAGTTTAAAAGGCAGTGATAACTACTTTGTAACTTTCTATCTTTCACACAAAAAAAGAAAAATTGACATATTTCCAGAAGCAGTTCTGTGGAGGACTAAGCATAATCATGTTTTGTCTCAAACATTTGACTTATGACAGGAAAAGTGTGATCAAAAGACAGGGTCCTGTGGAGATGGGGCAGCACTGCTTTGAGCCAGCTTCCTGCTCCTCCTCAGTCCCTCCAACTCACTCACTCCCTGGAGGAGCGCTCGAAGGGCTGCCTGTGAATGTGCAAACAAAACAGGGTGAAAAGTCTCATTTAGATAAAAGGCTGCATCAGGTTAACTACAAAAGGAAGCGGATCGGGCCCCCTCTCTTCTTCCATATCTTTCTCTTTCTTTGTTTCGCTATCCCAGCTCCGGACCATCCACAAAGCAGGACCAACTGCAGAAATCTACAGATTGGTGAACCTTCTTGTTCTCTTTCTCCTTTCCCACCTTTATTTCTCTCATCCCTTGCTTTGCCTGGGCAAAGCATGCCTATCGTATTCTATCCTGTACTGCACAAAATTAAGGGCTTGTTAGCCACCACTTTTGAGAAGTGTACTGTAAGAATCCAAGGGCTTGTTAGCCAAAAACCTTTCGAGTCTAATAGTGAGGGGTTGCCAGAGTTATGGCAACTGTACAATAAAGCTGTACAGTTACTGCATAATAAAGAGCTCCCTGACGTGTGGTCTGGTGTCTTTGTTCAGCCCGATGAGAATTTACAACAAACATCACATCGCCACTGATGACTCACAACAATAAATTGGTGTCGTGGACAGGACTCTTATGAGGCTGAGAGGGACTGAACAGCTCTTCAGCTATTTATAGCTGGTATGGGCTCACATATCTCCGACTGGGGGGCAGGATGGATCAGGAACAGGGAGGAGTAGGACATGGCAGCCACAGAAATGCCAAGCCTGGACCCCTTTTCCATTATGGACAATACCTGCCCCATACTCATCTTCAGATGTGGAGTACTGTGTGTCATGCTGATGGAAACACAAAAGGATAAAAGGAATCACAACACCTTACTAAAACAGTTAGATAGAGAGCAAAAAGAGAGAGACAAATTATTACAAAATTCGCTTGACTCTTTGCAAAAACATTTAGAAGTGCTGGTTGACTCCTTACAAAAACATCCACAAGATTTGGCTGACCACTTATGAAAATATTTAGATAAAGAGAGAAGTGAGAGAGCAAAATTGGAATCTCTGCTGAATATAGAATGGGACTTTACCCAATTACTGCACCTTGAGCTCTGTAAGGCTGCAGAGGAGGAGAAAATACTGAGAGATCTATTGAGTACCACGGCAGGGACAAGAAGGAGGCCTTGGGAGTACAAGGAGATAGATAACTATTCAGATAAGGAATTAATACGTGAAAGGAAGAGGCAAGATTAGGCTGCTAGATTTTTAGAAACAAAGAGAGTGACTAACCCAGTACAGGAATCAGTAGTGGGGGGTGAGAAGGATGAAGAGAAGAAAAGAACCACAGGAGTGCTGGGCAAGGAGACAAAGGCAGTTGTGGAAGAGGCTGAAGCCAGAGAAGTGGCTATCAAAAAGACAGAAAGGCAGGCAGCAGCTGCTGTAGAGCAGGAAGAAGCTGCACAAGAGGAGGCCAAGGGATACTGGGGACCCCGGGTTTTTGTAAGGGTAAATGATCCTTGTGAGCCCTAGTCCCTCATCCAGTGGGCTGTGTATTGGTCAAGGGGTTTAGGTTTCCTGGAGAGGGAGAGCAGGCTTCAGGAGAAGGTGTTGCTCACTGAGGTGAGCCATCAGGAAAAGAGGCTGAAGGCAGAGGGGATGTTTGCTGTCAAGCATGATCATATTAGGTTTCAGGCACAGTTCCTGGATGTGTATGAGAGAATCACGAAGAATTGCAGAATGTAGAATCTGGACCCCTAGTTAAAACTGAAAGCAGAGATGATGGTCAGGGTCAGCAAACTGCTACCAAAATAGTGCTGTGAATGGTGACCATAATAGCAAAGTTATTGTGGGATAAGTCAAACGAGGAGAGAGAAGTCCCTGTAAGTATTCCCACCTCAAGTGTGGAGGTTGCATCTGGACTAATCCAAGTGGAAGTTGTTAGTCCAGGCACAGGCAAAAGCACAGAGTTTTAAAACAGTGGTTCAGTTATTTACCCAAGCCCAGTTCCACCCAATGAGACAATGGCAACCACTTGACTGCTGGAGTGGTACAGGAACGGGCCACGAGAAAAGGAATCAATTGGATCTTTCACAAAAGGAAAGATAAAGATCCAATTAAACTTAAGCACCACTCAGGAAAAACAGCTTTAGCAGATTTATTCACTACTGGAGCAGTCAGTGATTTAAGATGCCTTTGGGCAGCTATTTGTGGATAGTTACCAATACCCACAATAAAGAACATGTGTTCATACCAAATAGATAGTACCTTCCTTTTAACCACCAGTTTATGACTAGGCATTTTTGTTTTCCTACAGGAACTGTAACAGAGCAACGACTGATGTTAAAATCAGGCATTTTGACTGCTTGTTGTTTTTTAATTTGTACCTAGCATTACCGACCGAGATGTTTCGGCAACATGTCCTTTGTACCTTCTTCCTGTTAAACACGACCTACTGTAATAAGACTCCAAACTTAGCTTGGTAGCTAACACAAGAATTGCTAAGAATACAGAGGCCTCACAGCCAAGAGCTTTGTGTTGCCTGCCTTTGTTCACACAGGAAAGAGTTAAGATACTTTCTGTTGCCTATGTTTGTCTGCTGTGATGTTTATTATTTGTAACACTTGACCTGAAGACCTCCCCTGAAACAGGGTTCATATTTCGTATTAGAACTTGGAATAGAAATACATGTACTTGCTGCAACTGTAATAGGACCAAAACTCTAAATCTTACTGACACCTATAATTGTAGAATGACAAAATATACACCCCTTTGGTATTGGCTGTGAGGAGTTCAGATGGAAAATCTTATTCCTATCTAGTACTAGAATACCATGCTAGATTGAAATGCGGTGTCTGAATTCCTTCCCTATTTCCTATCAGTGTTCAATGTGACAACCCATCAGAGAGGGATGCACCATTAGCACATCAATTATTAAACAAGAGTTCTGTGGGATGCTCAGCCTCACCTTCGGGGAGTGTTGTGACACCATCCACAATGCTACAACTTTGATTGAAGAGGCCTGAGCAAAGATGAAGGAAGTTGCTAACCAGATGGCTTGAACTATTCCAATCACTGCAACCAAAGGACTGGTTCAACGAATCAAGCCTGGGACCCCAGATTTCTTCTGTTTTGAAATCATGGGGTGGAGAAAGTGTTTGGTACAAATCAGGATTGTAATAGTGGTGGGATTTCTGGTTTTAACACTGAGCATAGACCTTATTTGCAGCTATGATTAGCTGTTTACTGTCATCTGCTTTCTCTCTATTCTCTCCCTCTGCTACATAAAAATCACCACAGGCAAACATGAGCCACAAGCCCAACCTACAGTAAGGAACATTTAACCCACAGGGTGGTGTGGAGAACCTGGCATAAGCATGTTTGTCTCAAACATTCTGAATCTTCTGACAGGAAAAGTTGTGACTGGAAGAGAGGGTACCACAGTGGTGGGAGACTGCTGTGCTGAGCCAACTCCCTACTCCGCGTGGAGGCTATTGCTAAGTGCCCCACCCTGAACTAACTCCCTGGAAAAGGGCTCCAAGGGCTGGCTGCGCATGCAAGAACAAAACAGCACAAAAAATCTCATTTATGTAAGACGCTACACCAGCTTAACCACGAAAGGAAGCAGATTGGGCCCCCTCACTCTCTTTTTCCTCTCTTGCTCTTTCACTTTGTGTCACCATTCCAGCTCTGGACCATCCACATGGTGAGACCAATGCAGGATCTAAGGACTGGTGATATTCGTTCTCTTTCTTTTCTGCTTTTATTTCCCTTCTCCCTCACTCTGGGCAAAGCACAGCTAACATCTTCTATTCCATACTCTATTGTGTGACTGGGGAGTTGTAGAAGCGTGTTGTGGTTTGTGAGCCAGCACTTTTGAGTAGTGTGTTGTGGGAGTTGAGAGCTTATTAAAGTATACTGTAAAAATTACAGGTTTGTTAGCCAGCACTTGCAGAAGTCTATTGTACAAATGCAAGGGCTTGTTAGCCAACACCTTTTAAGTCTAAATAGTGGGCTGGTTGTTGGACGTTAGGCAACCACACAATAAAAGCACAAGAATCCCTAAAACACATCCAGTGTCTTTGTTCAACTTGATGAGAATTTATAACGAATATCATGGCCCCTACCAATGGGTCATGACATGCTCAAGTGGAAGTTCCTTTAGCTGGTCTTTTGCTAGTGGTTAAGCATCTGCAGAGGAGGTAAGTTTAAGCAATGAAGAAATTTGTCAAAGGGAAAAGCAAAAACAATGAAGAAGAGGGAAAAGCTGAATAGGAAATAAGAGGTTTAAGTCAAGTACAGAGTCACATAATAAAAGTAGTAAATATAACAATAAATGAAGAGGTGAGCAGTAAAGGCAGAGTTCTTACACACCAAATAGCTATTGCTAAAGAATAGAGATACCTGATCACAAGAAATCCATTTGTATACTAACAGATCAGCAAAAGCACACAAACACCACCACACAGTGCACAACTGGTAAAGCCCACTTCTTAGGAAGCTCTCTTAAACGCTTCATTCTAGTTCTTAAGGAAGTCTATTCTCCCCTCTCAAACCTGAGTATGTCTGCAATCAGAACAGACCATAATGAAACAAGCCATTACGAGTAAGATTCTGGAACTGTAGTTGTTTTACCAAAATAAATATGCATTTACATATAAACATTATACATTAAAATGCATACATTGTAAGACCCTGTCTCAGTTTTGAGACAGATTTAAGAGAGGATTTCTGGAATGAGTCCTCTTCTCTAAAAGGGTTCCAGCAATCCCTTTCCACCAATAGGAAATGAATACTAATAGATGAAAATGAAAAAAAAACCCAGTTTATTAACAAACTGAATTGCTCACCCACAAGGCAAGGGAAAAAGTAAATAATTGTTAAATACTAAACTGTTTGAACTCACTTCCCCCCTCCACACACAGAGGAACAAAGACACAAAAAACATCTGGAGAATGAAAGCAGTGTTG
>VZRJ01007954.1:46979-60538 GCA_013397565.1 Ptilonorhynchus violaceus | reverse complement strand
AGAAAGAGAAAACAATAACAATTTTTGGGAATAAGCAGAGGACCATGTAATAGACTAGATCACTCCAGGACACTGAGATGCAGAACTAACAGTAGCTACTAGAGGTTTCATTTTTTTATGTAATTTGATTGACTTTCCCAAGAACTGTAGCCTGAAAAGTAAGGAAAAGAACAGTGAAGACAAGTAAGAAAAGTGACAACAGCATGTTGACTGGCAACAGTCACACACCTAACACCTGCAGAAGCGTCCCTAGATTGGAGATAAAAATCTACACATCTCTCTAAATCTCAGTTTTGAAATGTCCCAATTAACAATACCAAAGACTATATACCACATAAGAAACCTAATCTGTAGCAGTAACGACTCTCCAGGCACTGTATAAGGCAGAATAAAAGAATAACTCAGTTAAGCACCTTTTTTATTCATACATTTCTCAAATGCCTGGTCCTGCAGCAGCAGCACCACTGTAATTATATGCAAGCTTACGTATTCTGAAGTGCTGTCATGACAATTTTCACATTCAAGTGTGCAAGTCACCATTTAAATAAAAACTGACTAGCTACTTAATTCCTTTTCCATGCTCCAGATTTACTCCTAAATAAACTGATTAAGATAATATTAAAGTTGCTAAATAGAATATTCCACTGCCCAGGAGGGACAAAGTTAAATGAAAAGTGCAACCATAACTGCTTCCTTAGGTAACATACACATTACCTTTCACATTTTAATTATAAGATCCTATACCACTGCTAGCATCAGTATACTAACATTTTTCTCTACTTCTAAGAAAAGCATACAGTAGCAAAACAGCTATGCAGGAAAGTAAAAAATGGATAGAGCTTTAAACTAGATTGGAAGAAGGAAAAGGACAAACAGGGTTGTCAGTGATAAGCAGTACGATGGCATGCCAAAACTTGAGGAAATGAGTGCTAGTGAGATCCTTCACCTGGTCCATGAGGTGTCAGCTGCAACTGACCACACCTGGAATGTTTCTACACCAACACACGCAGCACGAGGAACAAGCAAGAGGAGCTCAAAGTTTTGGCCGAGTCCCAGAGATTTGACATTATTGGTTGTTGTGGGTTGGAGTTTGTCAATGAATTTTTCTCCCTGGCAGGGAGACCTGTGAGGGGGGCAGGGGGTTGCCCAGGAGATAAATGGACAATATTTAAGAGACAAAAGATGTAGCCAGGGCAGTGACATAGCTTTGGAATGGGCGGGGGTGGGGGAAGGGTGTGGTTTCTGCGGTTTCTTAGCTGGGTGTGCTTCAGTCTTCACAAGGTTTGGAGGGGAGACGTTTTTGTGGTATGGTGTGGTGTGCTGGGCTGCTGCTCAAAGGATTCACTGCTACTGCAGAACTTTTCTTTGGTGCTTTTCCCCTTACCATTGGTAAGCCATCGCTTGCAAGAGCAGCCCATGGACTGGGACTTTCCAACACCCACTCTCGCCAAGGGAGAGACCCTCACCATCTGTGTGAGGTGTCTGGGTGTCTCAGGGAAACTGGGCCCCCCACCTCCTCCCTCTCCGTGGAGGGAGCACCTCCCAGCTGCTAACTGGAGCCTTGGCTGCTGCTGCCCTCGCCAGGGATCCCACACTGGACACGAGANTTATTGTTGCTGTTTGTCTGTTTTGTTTTATATATATCCTAGTAAAGAACTGTTATTCCTTTTCCCATATTTTTGCCTGAAAGCCCCATAACTTCAAGGTTATAATACTTTGGAGTGAGGGGGTTGGGCAATCACCAACTGTATGAAGTTCAACAAAGACAAGGGCCAGATTCTGCACCTGGAATAGGGCAACCCTGGCTGTCCCAACAGACTGGGGAATGCGAGGCTGGAGAGCAGTGCCACAGACAGGGACCTGGGCATCCTGGTTGATGACAAGGTGAATGAGTCAGCAATCCCCTGGCTGCCAGGTCGGCCAACCATGTCCTGGGGAGCATCAGGCACTGAATTGCGAGCCAGGCAAGGGAAGGGATTGTCCCACTCTGCTCTGCACTGGGGCAGCCTCACTTCAAGTGCTGGGGGCAGTTTTGGGCACCACAATAAAAAAAGACATTAAACTATTAGTGTCCAAAGGAGGGCCCTGAAGATGGTGAAGGGCCTTGAGGGGAAACCATATGAGGAGCAGTTGAGGTCACTTGGTCTGTTCAGTCTGGAGAAGGGGAGACTGAAGGGAGACCTCATTACAATTACAACTTCCTTGTGGTGGGAAGAAGAAGGGGCAGGCACTGATCCCTGTGGTGAGCAGTGACAGCACTTCAGAGAATAGCCTGAGGTTGAATCAGGAGGTTTAGGTTGGATATCAGGAAAAGGTTCCTCATACAGAGGGTGACTGGGCAGTGGAACAGGCTCCCCATGGAAGTGGTCACAGTACCAACCCTGACAGAGTTCAAGATGTGTTTGGACAATGCTCTCAGGTACATGGTGTGACTCTTGAGGTGTCCTGTGCATAACTAGGACTTGGACTTTGATGATTCTTGTGTGTCCTTTCCAACACAGGATATGTTATTATTATACAAAAGACAGTAAAGAAACGTTCCTAGTTTAAGCACATGGCAGTTAAAACTCATTCAGCCATTTGCATACCTCTGCAGTTTCTCACCTCTCAAGTGTCTTTGTTCACTTACTTCTAATCCCAAGGTCTCATGATTTTTGGCACTAGCAGTAATTTAGCAACACAACTTCTCCTCACACCTTCTAGAAGAGTGAAGAGAAAATTTCTAGCGCCTCTGCCACATTTTCAAGAGATTTTCTGTAGCGCTACACATAGTTTTTATGGAATATTTCACCTACTACAAAGCCCCTACTTGAGATGGAGAGTAGTCATGTTCACTTTCCAATAATCATTTGAATGTTACAAATACATTTGGACTCCAGCGAGAATACAAGATTTTATCTGACAAAACCCCTTTAGATATATTTCAGAGTAGAAAGTCTGAAATTCATACTACAAATCTGAAACCAAGCTAGAACAAGAGCTTCACTGTGAGATCATTAACCCAAAATCTAAATATCTAATCAACTATTTCTGCTATTTTTGTATGCTTCATGGAAAGATCAAGCTGTTCTTTCTAGCTTAGCTCTAAATCACTGCATCATTTTCATTCATTTTTATATACATGTCTCTATGCAAAAGAGGACATCTATGAAATTCCAGATCCACAGCAAATAGGCTCATAATTCAAGATCCATTGAAAGTTTAGAACAGCAATTTCTAACCATGAAAAACTTTTCAGATAGAATTTGAATTGGAAAATATCTCTAAAATTACATATTATTTAGTCAGACTCACTGTTTATTTAAAATGAAAAATAAATCCACTCTTCAATCATTAAGTACTTAATGATTTTCACTTTAGTCCAGTGAGAGAAATTCAAGCCCTCACATGACCTTCATGTGATCCAAAGAAGTTGAGTTGCAATTCCAATGATTTATAATACAAATAAATATGTCTATTGTTTTATTTTTTGTATAACATTTTCCTAGGCAAACTTTAAAATAAAAAGTCATTAAAATATTCATTGCATAACTCAATTAAATTTAACCCAATTATTACTTCATCATTATTCAGATTTCAAAAGCAGAAAAAAATATGCAAAATCATTAGCATCTAAGTCAAAACGAAAGACAAAATAAGTGTGCTGACATATCCAGTACATAAAATTTCCACAGATGGTGGTGGTACCACTCATGGTATCAGCTTTGAAAAACAAAGGATATGTCCAAACAAATTTTTCCTGACACAAAGTTTCTCTCTCCAGCTATCAATAACCTGTACCAAAATTGTTTATTACTGAATCATTTTACAAGTCTTATATGATGTTCTTCAAATGTGACCTCAGCATAATGAAAACTTATTCATCAGTAACTCACTTTGCTCTCAACAATAAAATCCACTTCATTCGCATGGGGAACTCCAGTCTTACTCTTCCAAGTCTAATGCAGCCTGATTTTACAGCTCTTTTCAAACTTTTTAACATAAAAACAAAATAAAGCTTGGCATTATCTGCTCTTCATATTTTCCAATGTTAGTTAATTCATCAAAGACTATTTTATTCTCCCATTCCTTAAGTACTTATTCTGACTTTAATTAGGTAAAAAACTACCTTGGAAGTGAACATGCAAATCCTCTGAAGCAACATCCTTTTCCCTAAAATAAACACCAATATTTTGTAGCAGATGTGAACCAATCCAAGCAATAAAGATGGTCTTTCCCAGTTTCACACAGGAGGACTGCTATCTCCATAAAATTAAGAAGAGAAACATATGAGATATATAAGAAGTGACAACGCATCTGAATCAGATCCTCAGCAGCATCCACATTCAGGCCATCAAAAACCACTGCTCACATTCTTTCCCTGTCAGTTTGCCTTTTGAAATACTGAACTACAGATTCCACACTTGCTTCATTTCTTCCACAGGTAAAAAGTACATAATATACTAATAAGCTGGAACTCCTTCCTAGAGTTTCAGCAGCAAAGAGGGAAAAAACACAAAGCAACTGCTACTTCTGGATCACATCACATCAAATTTTTCACACTTCAGAAGACACATGTGTTTACTTAAGAAAGCAAATATAATAACTTAATTTCAAAGGCAAATGAAATCTCCTTGTACCAGATCATGCAGGAGCTCAGCTGTGCAGTTTGTTTCTCAGTGTGCATGGCTTCAAAACACTTTTACTTTGATTCATGCTCTTCAGCACTCCAAAGCTACTAACAGATCACAAGTGCACATAAATTTTGTTTGCATTACCAGAACTTCTAACAACACAATATTTGTACCTAAAGTACCTTCTACGTTACCACTTTTTTTTACTTAAAAGTCTCAGTTTTTCACAGATTCTTCTTTTCACTTTCTGAAACTCAGACACCTGTACTGTTTAGGCAGCTTTCAGTCTTCTTCCATGTCTACCTTCCGTAATATCAACCCCTTCTAGACTAAAATAAGGTTTGCAAACCAAAACTAGAACAGAATTTATTAATTTTGGTGTACAAATTAGACTGTCAGCATTCACGAAAATTATTATTTTTTTAAAAAATATATATCTGCTTATTCTTATAGGTTTGTATGATTTTCCTCATAAAACAAACTTTTAGGTAACTGAATGTAAGTCTACATACACACAGTCTCAGTCTACAAACACGTATGAATGAGATGCACTCAAAGTAGCAGCCTAATTGCAAATGTCAAGGTAAATCCAGGTGGCTTTCTCACGAATAAAAATTTACATAACCAAGCCTTCTAAAAAATCATGTTTTCATCTCTAGTTGTAAATATATTAGAGAAAAATAAAAAATTACATTTTCTCTTACAGTATCAACTGTCACATGCTATTTTCAATGAACATAATTAATTTGAGATTCTAGAATAAGCTTTTCAATTTGCAGGTATATAGGCATTTCCCTAGGGAAAGTTCATCAGCAAACCACATATGGCCACATATAATCCTCCTTTAACGCACAAAATCTAACAGGGAAACAGCTTTATTAACACATTTAATTAAACAAAATGTAACCAAAAATGTATCTCATCTTTATTGAAGCTTGTTTAAGAAGTCTATTCTAGTTAAACTAGTGTAATTTTTCTTGTACCAAGGTTTAAGGTCCCATGAACAAATGTGAGGGCTGCCAATATCCAAACTTCAGTGTCTATTCTTTACATTTAATTTTGTCAGTTGAAAGTCTACTAGCTAATGAACCATAATGCATCCTTCTGCACCACCCAACTGCCAGTTCTGGTCAAAGTGCTGTCACATCAAAAGACAGGTATAGTACTCAGGGTCACCCTAACTCAATACCATTTTTCCACAAATGACAGACTGGAATAACTATGTAACAATTAATATCTCCAAGCAATCTCTTCATCTCTGTTAACTCTAAATGAACATTAGCTGAAGATGGATATCTCTGGTCACTGCATAAAAATTGTTATTTTCCCATAGACCTAGAAGACAAGTTTGGGCCTAATCTATGAATTGCACTTCATCATAGGCTTTCACCACAAAATCCTACCAACTTTACTTTAGGATTTCATAAAGTGAATACATTTACTTGATTAAAACTTGTGTGCGTGCATTCTTCTTCCACTTTCATATAATCACCATTTTAGAATGAAAGTTGAGAGGCAGTTTTCAGAAAGGAGAGCCATAACACAAAAAATAATTCCTAAAAATCTACTAATGACAGTATTAAAGCTGATTTACTAAAGAGCAGAGAAAGGACAAAACTGATGGTTAAACAATATTTCAATCACTTGTTTTTTCACATTTCCACCCCCACAACCATACAGACATAAATGGGCTATATTGTCCACAGCTGACAGAAAGCTAATGCTGAGCTAGCTAATACTACATGATGGAGGCTTCAATTTTCTACATGAAACATTATTGTACCATGGCACACAACTGTTGTAGCAGAACTGAAATGTTCACATTAGCTTAAGGCTAGGCCAGAGAAACTGTGGAGTTAACACATCCGACAGTTAGAAAACAAAGCAAAGAGTATTGCATTTCATCTAACACCATAACTACATCTGAAGACAAAATTAAGCACCATGGTGAAGCCCCCCAGCGCTATGTGGAAAAAAACCCCAAGCATTTCTGAGAGTCCAAGAGACACTAATTCTGTCTTCAGGTTATAATTTGGACAGGATAAAGTACATAATGTGCTCTAGCATTCCACAGTGATTGTGAAGATCAGTTTTCAAAATTAAAAGTATTTTTAATTCTCTGACACAACTCCTTCTCTCACTTTAATTATTTGGTCAGATTCTACTTCAAAAACATAGAACGGAGCCAAATTCAAGTTTAATAACTCCACATACAAGGAAAAGGATAACCCACAGTACAGGAAAATGTCTCAAGGGTAAGTTTTGTAGTTATAAACCTGTCAAGATTTTCTAACAATAATAAACTACATGGCAATCAAATGATTCTGCTGTCCTAATAGTCTCCTTAACTACATAGGTATCTTCAACAGCAATTCCAAGTACTTTACTGTGAAATACACTTGCAACTCTCCCCTCACTTGCCTGGCTTTCACTGCAATGTATACCTAAAACATCTTTATTCAATTGAAACTACAGCTCTAGTCTTCAAAAGGCTATTTAGCTTTTTTCTTGTGTTTTAAGTCTAGTAAGGAATAAAATGGTATAGATAAAGTCTCAGACACCACACCAACTAGAATCATGCTTGACACCTTCATCTTGAATGCATAAGATGCACAGTGACACCAATTTAATGAAAAACACTAGCCACAGTTAAAATCTTGGATTCATCATTAGTGATGTAATACAAACCATACTTAAACCAATGCCTTCCTATGGAACTCACAGGAAAAAACAAGTCTCCCAATGTTTCACACAAAATCAAACAACACTGAATATGAAATCATCTGGTGTAAATTAAAAGTTCTGAAAACAAAATAACCTGATGCTATTGACATCAGTTTTGCCAAGGCCTGACGGCAATTACTTAACCACACTGATTTTAATTCAAAACAAAATTCTCAAGCACTAAAACAAGAAAATGTCAGTATCTTGATGTGAGCACTGCGTAGTAAACTCTTAATGTACTACTTAGGAAGATTAAGATAGAATAATTCCTCAAAAGCATCAACGTTAGCTAAGCTCAGCTGTCTACAGATTAGTGTTCAACACCCACACAGCCCCAGTGCAGTAATTTCAGCTTGTTGGATATCTTCCACATTTCCACAGTATTCCCAGGCCACCCTCTGATACATCTTCAACTCTCTTTCTTCGCAAAACCCCTTGTTTCTTCCCACAATAAAATGTTCCTTCCTTACTCAGCAAAAAGAAATGTTCTATTGCTCGCCTAGCACTACAAATTGCAAGCCGAACAGCTCTCAAGCACAGGAAACAGCTAACATGCTTCCTTCACCGTGGATAGTTAATAAGTATCTACTATCTAAATTGGTTTTTATGAAGCTTATAGGAACCTATCCGCACAGGCATAACAACCTAAGCTTGGTTAAAACTGCCCTGGAAAGTCCATTTTTACAGGCAGCAGATGAGAGACCTGCAGATCAAAAATAGGTTATTTCCTTAAAAACCAGACTTTTTTCAGAAGAAAATTCAAAGGACAATCAACAGAATTTACTTACAAGTCTCCCAGCGTTTTACACGAACACAAACAATACTGAATATTGTTGGAATATTAAAATCAGAGATTCAAAGAGCATTTCTGTAAAGACATTCATCTCTCAGTCTGACAAAAGCTTCAGAGCAAATTTAGTTACGTTGTCTTCCTCTTGTCTGTTGGAAAAATTCTTCCTTCCCTCTTTACTGTCACTTGTAAATTTAAGTTTCATCACTTTTTATTTCTCCAGATTTAGAGATGCCTCAGCCTACCATCAGCAAATGTCACACAAAAACTTTCATAACCTGATACACTGAACAACCTGCTCCTGAAACACTGCAAGAAATGAATGGGTGCCAACTCAGATGATCTTCCACAGAAAGGAAAAAACATTTTATACTGAACTTCTCTGTTTTCAGAAAAAAGTATTTGCGAGGCACAACTAAGAAAATACTTGTGGCTGAGGTTAGAGTGAAACATGTCTCCCACGACCCTTAAAGCAATCGTGTCCCTGACTCCTCTATAGCATTACTTCATCTTCCCACGATTACTCCACAATCACTTAAGATTTAAGATAGCTGTATTTTTATGAACATTATCTACATTTAAACTAATAAAAATATCAATGGTATGTAAAATTAAATATGCTCTTCACATTAAGCTAGCAGAATTCCTCTAAAGCAAGACCAAATGCCTTTAAAGATTGCTTTGTATCATTATATTAAAAAGCTGTTGAAGCATGCTAACAGTCATATTAGCTGTTTCATTTAAGTTCAGATATAAAGACCTAAAATGGAAAATGCTTAGTGCCTTAAATACAGAAAGATCCTCTTTCTGGATTTTTCTACACACAACAACACAATTTTTAAATAGTACTTTCTTCTAGGCTGCAGACATGTGTCCTACCCTGGACTAACTCATAACTTCCAGCATCCCAAAGTTAACCTGCCCAGAAGCCCATGCTTTTAAAGCATTTTCTACAAAAATACAGCCCATGCAGTTTTCAGAACATAATAGATGCAACATTCACTAGGTAATTAGCACCTCAAGCTCAAAGACAAACTGAACCAAAAAGAATAGTTTTAAGGGTACAATAGAACTTAAGTCTGCATTTTTCAGAACAAAATTTCAATTAGACAGCTATGATGGGTTAGTAAAATGGCTCTCTTTTCCTACTGCATCTGGCCACACTACCCACTGCTCACCAGCCTCAACACTCCCACACCTCAATGAAGCCATGAGACTCACTCACAGTAGTAGAAAGCCCACATGCCCACAGCAACTCCCTACTGAACAGAAGCTGAATCAACTCAGTGGAGGACACAAGAGACAGGATGCAGAGCAAAAGTGGAGCTAAAAAACTGCACAGCCAGGAATGGAGCAGGGGAATATGGGGGAGCAGAGAGAAGGGCCTTTCCAACAGCCCGAAACAGAGCCGCCATGACTGGTGTTTCACAGCCCACAAAGTGCATCCCTGCAGGGACACCACTCCTGTTCTCAGTGACCTCTGTACACAAACTGCCACCCAAAACACCACCTTCAACTCTCCAGGTTCTGCTGGAAAACGTTCCATCTACATTCTGTTATTGCACATGGTTTACCAAATAACAGGCATGGCACCTCACAAATTACTTAATGAATAGTTGCAAAGACTAAAAGAAGGTGTTGCAAATCACAGATTTCAAACTGAAATCTAGGCTCTGCTTGTCATAGAACATCTCTGTACTGCTGGATTACTGAAAAGGACATCATCCTCCACTGTTGCAGTCCACATCCTGTCTTAATCAAAAATAACATCATTTAAACATGTGGTTGATGAAGAATATAAATTACCACCCAGGTAATCTGGGGACAAAAATTATTTCTAGGAAAATGACATTAAATTATTAAGAGATTTCAGTTAAGTAAAACACTTACTACAAAGTCTTGGTATGTTAAAAGCTAAACTGGCTAGTAAGCTTACAGGGAAGATCATAAAGCATAAGAAAAAACCGTTGTAATTATATTAATGATGTTACACACAAAGTCAGACTAAGTAATAAACCTACTTGAATATGCAAATCATACCTGTGTGTCTGTCACAGGCTTCTGTGACTTACAGTTATCTGAGTTAACATTTTGGTAAAGACAGTTCTGACTGATCAATACGGCTCCCTCCACTCCTAACTCCACTGCACAAGGCAGGATACCAGACACGTAAACAGCAGGAAAATTTTTTGGCTTTTCATACCAACAGGATATACTTATTTTGTACTAAATACTCTTCTTTGAACAGCTAATTGGGGATTTTATATATCTTATATACAAGCTCTCCTACACAAACTCAAAAACATCAGATAAAGGAATTAACAAGAGACGAGAGAGTAGATGTCAAAAATGCTGTGAAAAATGCTCTCTGTAATGGATAAGGAGCATGCAGTTCAATAAACATCCTAGAAGAATGCACTGGCAAACACGTTTGTAATATTCTAAAATTGTTGTATATTTAATATTCACAAATATTCTCTGCCCCTTTTCTTAGAAAGAATTCTACTCACTAATTTCAGGCAGTGAATACACAATCTATAAAACACTAGAACTAAATATAACGTGTGAGCTAAATCTAACAAAAATAAATGAATCCATCTTTTTTAAGTAGTTCAGTACTTTACTACTTATTAAGAGTTTCGGAACTTTTTTTGAAAGTACTGCTTTCAGAGAGCTCCCTAAGTAACCATAATCCAAACCAATGCTGCAGCATGGATTGATGGATTGGTGTGTGATGTCTCCTCTTCTACATCCTCCCTACGTCGAAGAAGAGACATTAAATTATAAGTGGCTTACCTAAGATCACAGGGAGGGACAGATGTTCCAGTCACAGTCACTGTGATCATCACCCTAGTTTTTAATTACTTTCTTACTAGTCTTTTATTTACTTGCTTTTATTTAAGCAACTATTTAGCCTAAACATACAAGTTTTTCTTCACCCAACCGTGTCAGCTGTAGCTTACAAACCCCTAGAATTTCAGTGACAATGTCTAGGAGGCTGCTCAGAACTACACTTAGAAAAAAAAGCTCAGCAGCATCAGGCTTGATCTCACTGCATTGGTTCTGCAGCAGCACCGAGGAGGCATTAAAATGCCTGCATAGCATAAAAGAAATCAAGGATTGTCAGAAAGTACACAACAATTACTTCAAAGTTACTTTTTTACCTTGTACCAATTATATACAAGTCTCAAAACACTTTTGAAAGAGTGTTAAAGGCCCAGAAGCGAAGCAAAAAACATGTTGTAATTCTTAAGCTTTTGCCTACTCTTACAGGATGCACTAGTTGGAAACATGCCATTCCCTTTACATTATTAAATAACTCCCTAGTATTATGGTCAGTTTAAGATCATGTAAACAGAGATCGTGGCTGAAAAGCATTGTCCCACTCTTCCACTAAGCACTGTTAGGTATTTTGTTCATACAGCCTCAGGTGAGGTATGAAGGGTTGACTGAGAACTCTTGCCATTAATTTGCAGTTGAATCACTGAGCTTAAACTGTGAAGAGAGAGTATGTCAAACTCATTTACAACTTTGTTATTCTTGTTGTTTGTGTCTTTAATTATGTTATTACTTGTATGTACACCACCCCCCAAAAAAAAATCAATTAAAAGTAAAAAGAAAGGCCTGAGGAACAATAAGTAGCTATAAGTTTTGTTTACAACAGACTGAAAAAAAAATGTTCAGCCGGAGAAAATTTACATAAAGACAGTTAACACAGCTGATCAGTCCTCCATTGTTTAGAAAGTTCTTTTTAGTAATTAGAAGATATTGGAGAAAAGTAACCACTGTCACTTCCCTATTCCCCACATTCAATCTATTGCTGTCTCAAAGACTTAACTAAACTAAATTAATCTTAAAACATCAGAGGACTTCCTAGTATTTTTAAACAAATTTTCAAGACAAGAGTAAAGATGTTAGATATTCCTGTAACTTTGATACTTCTAATCCCAGAACAATTTAGCACAGTAATTAGTGAACAACTCTATTTTCATAGCACAATCTTTGTGAGCTGATACACTGCATCAGCTTTAAAAATGCAATTAATTTAATTATGAGACTATTAAAAACTAAAAAATACCACAGGAAGTAAATTCAGTCTCGTTAATTGTACATAAGTACGCACGATGAGAAAAGACTCTTTTGTGGATTCAGTTACTTTTTTTTTTATGGGAAGAACAACTTCAGAAGGGTTAAGATGGGGCCTGTAAGTCTTCCAAACACGTTCAATCTCTTAACTGACTTTAAATATATTTATCTTGATCACACAGAAGAAAGAAAATCTACAGAAAATGTGATGTATCAGAACTGGTACTCTAGATTCTGAAATTCATTTACATTTTATAAGTCAATACATCTATTTGTTGTAGAGTGGGAAGAGAAAAAGATTAATTTCATTAGCGGTAAATAGTCTGTTGTTTGCCAGGTAATTTCTCCATTTCAGGCCAGCACAACAAAATACCACTTACTTTTACTGCAAATATTATTTAACTATTGAAATATCTCAATTAAAAAGAAACTGACTAAAGAATATTGAGGTCAAGAGATGACATCTCTTAAAACCTAGTTAGCACAGAAACCTCTATCTCATCTTTTCCCTCTTAAGTAAAATTGCATTACTCCCATCTGGGATTTCAACATCC
Source organism: Ptilonorhynchus violaceus (assembly GCA_013397565.1). Classification (NCBI taxonomy): domain Eukaryota; kingdom Metazoa; phylum Chordata; class Aves; order Passeriformes; family Ptilonorhynchidae; genus Ptilonorhynchus; species Ptilonorhynchus violaceus. The sequence continues at coordinate 47,771 of VZRJ01007954.1, read as the reverse complement.
CAGTGCATGCTCTGGATAAAATGCATCCACTAGATATTTGTGTTCAGAAAAGTTGTGAGTTGTTTATCCTTACAAGCAGTCATAACCCAGGCAGCAAGGCTTAATATGCTTAACAGTGTGCTTCACTTATAATCATGCTTAAGGACATGCACAGTATATATTTCTAACTATATATGTACTTACTAAAGATCTTACGTACAGAATTCAGCAAGAAAAAAATCTTCGCTCATATTCTAATTTCTTTTACGAATTGCACGTTACTTCAACGCTTACTTAAGAGCGTTCCAGCACAATGAAAAGGAATACCTGAAAATAAGCTCTATCCAAGTTCCATGGCGAACCACTGAAATATCACTCTTAGAGATTTTAATTAATCTAATTTAAAACCACTACATTGAGACTGTGCCCGTAAATAGCTTTTTTAAAAGCAAAATAAAAAGTAAAAATAAAAGAATACTGGTAGCTCAGTTTGCCTCTAACCTGCTAATCTGCTATCCCAGCACAATCACACGCCAGCAACCTGCTTCTACGGAGCAGGAAAACGAACTTACTTGTTCCTACAAACCCAGCACGGTGCTCGGGCAGACCAAACACCGCCAGCAGCACCGACACGGGCCGCAGCCAGGGAACGCCACAGCCGCAAGCAACTCCTGCAAGAGAGGGCACTCGGAGGTCTCACAGCAAAGGCTTTTCCCACCCGGGACCACAGACACAGGGAGGCGACGGGCCCTTCCAGCGCCGGCCGAGCCCCGCTGGCAGCGCCGGCGCCCGCTCCCCGCGGCGTGCGCTCCG
>VZRJ01007954.1:22677-46594 GCA_013397565.1 Ptilonorhynchus violaceus | reverse complement strand
GCCCGCGGCGGTCCGGCTGTTCCTTGGGAGCCGGTGGGCGGCCGATCCCGGACGCTGCTGCTCCCCTGCAAACCCAGAGATCCGGTTCAAAGGAGGCAGAGGCGGGCTGTGACCCCCGACTCAGCTGCGAGCCTCCTTCGTCTCACGCCTGTCCTTGGTAGGGGCAAAGGTACTTGTTTCAAATGGGAAGGGCTGGGCTTCCAGGGATTGCCCTGTGACCAGCGGCGGCTGAGACTGCAGCCGCGGGGCGCCTGGAAGCGCAGCTCTCTTCGGTCCTCTGCTGGGTACCAGACCCAAATGCCAGCATCCTTCGGCGTCGGGCGGATCGCGTCTGGCAGTTTCCAGCAGATGCTGCTGCCCGTCTTGTGGCAGCGGTCACGCTGCTTGTTTGGCGCTGTCGTTACACGTGGGTGAGGTTACCCTGCTCGTTACACTCGGGCATCGTGCATTCCCTGTCCTGTGCATCCATGCAGGAAACGGGGAAATCAGAACCCCGCTCTTGCTTTATGCCTGCAAGAGCTGCCACGTAGTTATTAAAAAAATACACTTATAAATGCTATGTAAGGGACTTTGTGACAAGACTTGTGCAAAAGAAAAGATCTTTAGGCCCTTTTCTAGTTCTCCAATCAGGAGAGTAGCATTTTAAAAACCTTGAAATTTGAGTAGCATTTAGGCCACTGAGAATCTAAGGTTTTAAGTAAAAGAATTACCTTGTTTATATTTGAAAGCTTAAGAACAGCTTCGAAAGTTTACTAATGACTTGGTTTACAGTCATTATAAATATGGAGGAGAGAGGATGCAAAAGATAAGTGCTGAAGGTTCTGACAGATCTTGGAGTATTGCTTGTTCAAATAATATCTTAGGTAAAGTTGGCATCTTCCAGAACATTCTAGAAGTCCTTGCAGAAAAAAAAGAATCAGAATCTATATCGCTTCAAAAAACTTTCAGAAGTCATTTGCTCAATCTTCATTTCCTTGTCTCAGTAGACATGGAATTACTTTTGCCAAAAAATCCTCCGTAGCCAATCTGTGCTGTTATTCTTATTAAGAAATATTTTGCTGACATTTAGCTGTGATCTTGCAATTTAGGTCCATTGATAATTGCCCAGAACTCATGCTAAGTATTTTGCAGTGTGCTGGTATATAGGGCAGGCCTCAGGAACATCACTGTCATTGATTCTCATAAATGTGTAACTCCTCTCTTACCTTGTGGAGCACAGATTCACCTTCAGAGCTTCTAAGTCTCTTACAGCAATTCTTGTCTTCTCTAGCATCATACATGATGCAGTCTTACAGGGAGCTAGTGTTCTGCACTGAAAGTTTCCCCTCTGTCAAAGATGCCTTCATCAAAGAGGAGTGAGCATGTGCTTACTTATACAATTAGTAACTAAGCAGAGAAAAAACAGTCTTGCATTACTGTGATTCCAGGTTCATCTTGCACAATCTGTCCTGAAATTTTCCATGAACTTTAATCGGAAATGGACACGTATTCACAAGCACTGATACTGGCTCTCCAAATGCTGCAGCTAAATATGCTGTCATAAACCTAACAATAAGTACAGACTTTTTTTTTTATGTGAAAGCTGTAGGTTATTTTTACAGTTATGATTTCTTACTTTAAAAAAAATCATTGGCCTTTAGTTCAACTCAACAAATTACTTAATAACCTGCAGTTTTAAGATTGAGGTGACAAACATGAGGCAAAAGAGAAAGATGTCTTCCATGTATCAGAATTTTAAAGAAAAAGTGCATCAGTTTGGGGTAGTTAGAATTACAGTCAGGCTGCAGCGGTGAAGAAAGTGGATGATTGCTACGTGTAATCTCAATCATAAAGAACAACAGAGACGTACCATGCAGTATAATAAGTGCATAAAATAGGGAGTGCTGTGGCTTCAACTTTATACCATTGCCATGGTATAAAGCAAGCTCCACATAGCCACTTGCTCACACCCCCACCAGTGAGATCAGGGAGAGAACTGGAAGAGTAAAAGACAGAAAAATTGTGGGTTGAGATAAAGATGGTTTAACAGGGAAAGCAAAAGCCACACACAAGCAACACAAAATAAGGAATTAATTTACTGCTTCCCATAGGCAGGCAGGTGTTCAGCCATCTCCATGAAAGCAGAGCCCCATCACACGTAACAGTGACTGGGGAAGACAAATAACATCACTCCAAACATCCACCCCTACTTCCTTCTGCTACCAGGTTTATATGCTGAGCATGACACCATGTGATAGGGAATATCCCTCTGGTCAGCTGGGGTCAGTTGTTCCAGCTGTGTCTCATCCTAACTTCTTGTGCACCCACAGCCTGCTTGTTGGTGAGAGGCAGAAAACCAAGCAACCGTGAGCAACAGACAGAGAAGGCTTCGACTCCTCATAAGCACTTCTCAGTGTTAACACGTGTTATCACACATGGTGTTTCAAGAACAAATATGAAACACAGCCCTGTACTAGCTACTGCAAAGAAAATTTAGTCTAGCCCAGCCGAAATCACCATGTGACCATCCCAAAATGTGACATAACTTGCTATGTATATACATGGATGCTGTTCCAAGTGAAGGAAAAAGTACTTCCAGTGTTTAATTGTAGACTGAACATTATTGCCTTCATGGAATCCTTTGAAAATTCCTGCACACACAGCAAAATAACAGAAATTGCCAGATACCACGCCTTTTAACTTTCCAAAACTTTTTATCTTTCTAAAAAGTACTTAACTATAAAGGTGACATGATATTTCATTCCCTGTAATGTTTCAGCTTTCATTTTAATATTCACCATTTGGTACTATTTCAACAGCTGTTTCCAGTAGCCTATACCATTTTATTTATGCCATGTTTTTCTAATGAACTTATTCCTCCTTGCAATGCTGAAATATTTAATTACTAGATACTAATAAATTAAATACTTGTACTAGAAACCCACAGGCATAACATCTGGCTTTTAAATATTATAGTTCAGGTTTGCCTTTACATTTTAAAAGCTCTTCCAGCTTCTTAGGATCTTTGTTCATTTCATACATGAGGAAGAAATAAATGTGATCCCTCCTTGCATCCTTTGTTTTAAACTCATACTCGTTTCTAAATATTGGTCTTTTTTTTCACTGGCATAGGGTTTGAGCCAGTCAAGCTTATTTAGAATAATTGTTCACACTGTGGTATCTCAAACACAGTCCCTTCAGATTTCTTCCATTCAGGATCCTGTAACTTAATCTGTGTATCTAGGAAGATCTCAACACCTAAAAATAGAGCTAAACAGGCAGTAATATAAGCTGCTGCAGTAAATCAACTATTTCTTATGAATCATTCGAATTCTATTTATTAACCCTTTAGATTAAGTTCTTTGTTCTGAACTAAAAGTTCCCAGTGTGTGATAAAAAAATCACTGCAACATGGTAAACTACAGAGTCATGAGCCAGCATTTAACCAACTTTTATCCCTATTTGGAGAGGCAGTGGAGGGAATCTGTTCCTGGCTGCTATAAATGTGTGCCTACAAACAGGGAAAACAAACAACCCTGGGTACGTTCTATTTGTTCTAAAGTTCAAGGAGTTTGGCATCATGCTGATGTGAAGGAGGAAGCCTTACCTGGCTGGCCTTAACAGTATGCATTGCAGACTGGAGTTGAAGTCAACTTGTAGGTTCCAAAATTTTAGGACCACAAGGAGCATTTTATAGTCCTCTTATGAATGTAGAGAGCACAGCAAGGAACCTAGACTTGTTAATACCATATAAGAGAAACATGAGGCTCATGCAGTCCATGGTGTAGTGCTGTCATTGCTAAGGATGGGGACAGAAAACATGCCCAGTTTGAGAATTCCTGTAATACCTCAATCTCATAGATCATACAACAATAAAAAATTGATAGACTGTCATTACCTTAAAAAAAAACCAATAACTTGCTTTGGCTGTGTATATCATCTGGCTCACATACAAATGTTGTACTACCTTCTCTTCACAATTCTGAAGTTGTTGGTTGAGCTGACTGCTCAGCAGTTTGCTGGTCACCATTTTTGTTGGAAGAACTCTGCATAACCAGGGAAGAGTACTCTTACATGAGGGAGAGATGTGAAAAAGTTCTGTGATCAGGTTGATCCCCTCCATACTAGACAAAAACAAGCTTTTAAAAGCTTGGAAATCAGAGTTGCACACACACAAAAAAAGAGCAAGCAAAAAGAGGACATGTAGAACTTCACTGGTGACATGCCTCAATCACATCAAAATCTGTTTCCATTCAACTGGTGAATTACCCTGTTAAATCGTACAATGAAAAGAACGTGAGTCAGGTCAAGTGAGTGAAAGGACTGAAAAGGCCACATACATAAGAACCACACGATAAGGTACAGAAAATCAGGCACTTTGGCAAAATGCTAGAATTCTGGAGTTTGAGGTAGTGATCAGTAATCTGATTGTTGATCTAAGGCTGCTTCATGTGCAGAGAGAATTTTGTTTGTTTTAAGCATTTAATCATAGACCTTCTTCAACCAATTGTAATCACTTTGTCATTTATCCAAGAGGTTGAACAGAATATACAGATTTTTTCATTTAAGGAAGAGTGATCATCAAAGCTTAAAATTCAGGGAAAAGAAAAAATGGAGTTAGAAAGTTTTCAGCAAAAAATTTAGGAGGCATTTAGAAAGGTTTTCTGTCCCATAAGCACTTTCAAAGATAAGCTTCCCAGTAAGTGCTGGAAATAAAACTAGACCCTTGTGTCACTTCAGAATATTTAGAAATCAATGGATTGATTTCATTATAAAGCTACATCTTTGTTTTCATTCTATGATTCCAACTGTAACTAATTTAATTTAAAGCTGATATAGACTTTTTTTAAAGATGGAGCTTTCTTTTATTAATAGAAAGGGTATTTTTAAGAGTTACTTTTCCTTTTCAGCAGTGCAAGCTTCCTTATATTCTCTTTACCCCATTTTCTGTTTTCAATATGTTTTAGAAATATCTCCATAATTCTGGAAAATTAATCAAAAAAAAAAAAACAACACAGAAGAATACTGCTACAATGTAAATTTTTTCAATCTTTTTCAGGCACTGCACCTTTGTGATTATTTTCCTCTCTTAATGTAACAGTAAGGAACTACAAATAAACTATGTGTTTCAAGCTATTCTGCAATATTTCCTTTCATGAGAGTCATTAGTAAGGTTCAAGGTTTTTGAGGTGCTACATTTGCTGATATATCACAAACTACACTAGAAGTTATACTTGATTTTTATGCCAGCTGCTAAAGAGTTCATGAATTGGCTTTGCCAATATTCATAGTTCTTCTTAATCCTTTCTCTCGAAGAGGAGCAATGAATAGTCATTTGAATCTAGATTTTTACCCTTGTTACACCCAAGACTCTGCTCTCAAATCTGTTCTCTAGTTTACTAATTGTTGGAATACTACCTTAGAAAATCAATAGTACATTAGTCACATTAGGGTTTGGCTTTCTAATTGTCTACCCAATCAATAGCACTCTGCTCATTGACACTAAAAATGTTTCCTGAAATAGAGTAATTGATCAGGTACAGAGCTACATGGCAAAATTATGGCTGTGCTACCTAGACCAAGTGGCTTTTGTATAGTAGTAGCTAGAGAATTCTCTAGAGATTTGTATCCTATTATACTGGCTCTTACAAAAATGAACAGGAATGCATATTTCTCATTAAAATGTTAAACAGAAGCCACTGATATCTATTATTACTCAAGTCATGTTTTCCTGTTGGAAGTAACTAGTTTTACTGTAGTAAAATGCATGTTCAGATTTGTATTGCTTTTGCTTGGCTTTTCAGATACAAATATTGCACTGGATTGATCATTGTGTTTTACATTTTCTCTGAAAATTGAGATCAGTGGACTGTATTTTACAGATATAAAATCGAGGAAGAACTGACCCTAAAAAATAACTTTGCTATTAAATCACAGTTGAAAGGGGTTCTCTTGGCTTTATTTATGTTTCTATCTATGCTATTAATTTATTAAGAGTTTCTTCCACTTAATTTTGACCCTAAAGAAGCCATATGTATCTTTTTAAGATATCAGTATTAAATTTCTGAAAATTGGATTCACGTGGTTTCGGAGGACAAAATAAGATTTCCTACTCAATCCAGAAATAGAAACCATTTATACCATCAGATGGAACATAAAGGATTAAATAGCTTTGCTTCCTTAACATCACTACCTTTTCATTAATTCCATAAAAATCTGTGCTCTACATTGTTGCTATTGTATAATTTTCTCTGGAAACTTGCCAATGATGTGCTGAAAACGTGGGTATTTCCACAGAACTAATCTTCTTTATTCATGAAGAATAATAGTATATTTGGCAAAATGCTAAGCTCAGGAGATGATGATTACTATTACAAGATCAAGGACATTTCTATGAACCTCTTTTTGGTGAAAACCCTTCCATTTGTCATCTAAAACTTCTGACAGCTGCTGTACTTAAAAAAAAAGGATCATGTGGGAAAGGTAGAAAGATAAGACAAATATGATGCGAGCTTTTTCATTTTTACAAAGTTTGCTATACATAAATTATTAGACATTTTTGGGGTTTGTTTTGTTTTCTTGGAGTTTTCAGGAGTTTGTTTGTTTGTTTGTTTGGGGGGTTCGGATTGGTTTTCTTTGTTTGTTTGGGTTTTTCTGGGGGGGTGTCCCAGTAATGTAGTTATTACTTTAATCAATTAAACTGAAGACAGAATTTTTGTCAACCAAAATCATACAAGCAAATTTCTAGTTTTAAGAATCGTATTTTATCCTTAGTTACAGTCTTTCTCTAAAGGTTGCAAAGGTAAAATATGTCCTGATTTATACTCTTCTATGAGCAATTGAGACACTGGAATATACTGTCCTGAAGCAGCTAGTGGATCCCTGAATTGACTAGCTCACATATTTCTTAATTTTCCCTCCTCTGTTCTTCCATCTGAAGACAAAGATATATTACTGCCCAGAGGTATCATCACGTGATTCCCATTTCCATCTGAAAAAAAAGTCACTTTTACAAAACTTCCCAAAGTTTTGCCCTACCCCGTCTGAAGAAACACTAAGATAACACCAGTCTGATTTAAAGATATACTGAGGGATTTCAGGGAAATCAGGGATACCTGAACCAGCAAGATTGGAAGCCCGTAGCATCTCTTGAAATCAGCCCTCAGCCTTTATAGGAGAACAAATGCAAACAGCATTCCACAGGATCCTTTTTGTTTGTACAAAGGACCCAAACCATCACTGCCCAGGGATTAGTAAGAACGTAGCAATCACATGTGAGACTGCCCCCACATATTTTCCAAGTCACTATTTGCTTTCAGGTCAGCAAATTCCTTTGCTTTTTCTGTTTAGTAACCCTCAGTAGATCTCTCTTACGATGTTAGTCCAGACTGAACTCATGTCAAGTCTGTGCATTGACAACATCCTATAGTGGGGAGATTGACAGAAAATGTAGCTGCTGTCTGAAGAATTTTGCTAGTTTTGAACCTGGCTCTTCTTGGCTTTACTCTTGTTAGAAGTCTCACCGAATTTATGCCACTAGTGATTTTAGTAACCACTGACATAATCCTTACCAAACTGTTGAGGTTTTGTTTGGTTTTTTTTTCTCAGACTGAAAAATCCCACCTTATTCTTTTATTCCTTGTAAAGGAGTGTAAAGAAACTATTACATGCATTGGTCATCCTTGTTACCCTCCTCTGAATCTTTTACAATTCCAATACATCTTTTCTGAGATATGGAGATCAGGATGATCCTCCTTGGTTCTTTCTGTATTACTTTTCAAATCACTTTTAACTTCCAATTTTCTTTCTTTTTGGCCTCTGTAGAGCATTAAGTTGAAGTTTTGCGTATAAACTAAGGTCCATCTTCTGCATAGTTATGATCAGCCCATCTTTTTATGCATGAAACTAGCATTGTTTTGCCCCAGGTCCATCACTTCACATTTGTCTCTCTTGAAGTTCAGCTGGCATTTCAGCTGCTAGGTGATTTGGTCTTATAAGATGCAAAAATTTTTATTATTGGATGATCTAAAAAATCATATTTGTACACATTTCTAAAATACATTTAAAATACAGATCAAGCTTGGGTTTGTAGTTATCTTTTGGTTTGAAAAACTAAAACGACATTATTAGAAGATGAAAAAGCAAATGACAAGACATTTATCTTATGAAAAATTCAAATTCCACCACACTAAGTGTAGGACAGAAAGCCATTGAAGATTTGACTCTCTGCATCTGACTCAAAAAAAAAAGTACTCTTTTCAAAGAGTAAGCTATTTACTCTTTTTCAAAACATTGCAGTCAAGGTATATTTTTTTTCCCATTTAAATTGGCCTTTGGTCCATGTCTTTGTTTTTCCATGTGGGAAAAAAGTATAATTTCAGATAGATCCCACACTGCATAAAGGCATTTAATCCCATTTTCACTACATACCTAAAGGTTAAAAAGGGTATGAATGTCCACTTCACGGACAATAGAACTTAAAAGCTACCTAGCAGGATGTGGCTCTCTAAGGTTTTTGAAGCTGTTGAATTTGAGGAATAATGAAGATAAGTGTTAGGACAAAGGAAATATAGGAAGTTATTTTCTGCTGTGAGGAGAGAGAGAGACTGGAGGAAGGAAATCCTTTAAGGAGTCTGGACCAACATACTTTTTTTGTGAGAGACGTTGTTGTGGATAGGTAAAACCTTGCAAAAAGATGTGTGTCTTATTTGTTCTTAGTGTAGTTAATAAAAGCTCAGGCAGTGTGAAATGTATGCATTTTACTTCCCATCACAGTCTGAAATGAAAGAAGGAAAAAAAAAGTGTAAGGGTCTGAGTTATCAAGGCATCCCTCAAGTTAACAAAATCTAAACAAGAAACTATAGGAACAATCACATAAGCTAGATTGAATACAGTGCACTCCTGAATTAAACATAATGAACTATCCCTATGCCTGAGCAATCCTTACAGATTCTGGAGCAAAGGTGATGAAGAAAAAGGTCTGGATTCTATCAGGACATATCTGTAGCTGTGTAGTGGTTTGACCTTGGCTGGGTGCCAGGTGCCCATTAAGCCGCTCTATCACTGTCTTTCCCAGTGGGACAGGGGTGAGAATAAGATGAAAAAATACCCAGTGGGTTGAGATAAGGCAGTTTTATTAAAGCAACAGAAAGAAACAAGCAAAGGTCTGTGCACACATAAGAAAAAGGAAAAAAAGTCAATCTCTAGTTCCCATCAGCGAGCGATGTTCGGACACTTCCCGGGAAGCAGAGCCTCAGCACGCGTGGTGGTTGCTCCAAAAGGCAAACATTACAGAATAACGGATGTTCCACTGTTTCTTCTCTCTCCCTCACCTTTTATGTCTGAGCTGATGTCATATGGTATGGAATATCCCTCTGGCCAATCTGGGTCTGCTGGCCCNTAAGATGAAAAAATACCCAGTGGGTTGAGATAAGGCAGTTTTATTAAAGCAACAGAAAGAAACAAGCAAAGGTCTGTGCACACATAAGAAAAAGGAAAAAAAGTCAATCTCTAGTTCCCATCAGCGAGCGATGTTCGGACACTTCCCGGGAAGCAGAGCCTCAGCACGCGTGGTGGTTGCTCCAAAAGGCAAACATTACAGAATAACGGATGTTCCACTGTTTCTTCTCTCTCCCTCACCTTTTATGTCTGAGCTGATGTCATATGGTATGGAATATCCCTCTGGCCAATCTGGGTCTGCTGGCCCGGTTGTGTCCCCTCCCAGGCCCACTCCCAACCCCTTGATGGGGGAAGGAATGTTAGAGGGACAGCGCTGCTCAGCAGTAACCAGAACACTGCTGTGTTATCAGCACCCTTCCAGCACCCAGTGCAAAGCACAGCACTGGGAGGGCTGCTGAACTCTACCTCAGTCAGACCCAATAGAAAAGTAGATGCCAAAGGTAAAAAGGTGGAATGAATTTAAAGGACCATGCCAATGTTTGGAAAAGGTGTTGAAGATAATGTCCTTCTATTTTAATGTTTTCTAATATTTCCTGTATTCATGTGCGTAGTTCTCTCCTTGTGTATGATATCCTCAAAATTTTACAATGTGATCTACTTTGCATCAGTACATTCTTAACAAAAATCCTGCAGAAATAATTTCACAGTTTTCCATTCAGTTGTAGTCTTAGTAATATCTGTCAATAATGCTGCATTTTTCAGCAATTTCAATTTAAATGTTCTCAGATATATTTCCACTGCTATTTCTATTACAGTAATTTCATGGACTAGAGTCTTGTAGAGATATCATTTTGAATATGTACAAAATTTGTTAATTGTTCCTGTCAAACCACAGGCTGTAGCACGGCTTGTGGTGTAAGCTATATTGTATATTGATAAATACATATTTTACATTTATCCTGACAACTCTAACGCTGCTATTATTAATTCTATAAATTTCCATATATTCTACACTAATTATATTTGCATAGAGTAAATTCTCTATTATTTCACTAGTTGCTTGTGTTTAATTTTTTTCTCTGGTGAGGCTAACAAAAGTAGAACATTGAGAATTTGTAGAAAGTGTGAAGTCTTCTCTTATTCCTGTTACCCTATTAATATGCTATCCATTCTCAGACAGTCCACTGTAAAAATTTTGATAGTAACTACTTTCTCGGTTATTTAGATCATAGTGACAAAGCAAACATACAAGCAAAAAAAAGAACACAAAACCCCAACTAACCAAAGAAATAAAAAGCGCAGAGCAGCTAAGCAATTACAGCAAGGGGAACCACTTCTTGTGTCCACATACAATGTTGCCAAAATTAATTAGTGTTTCTTACCCAGTGTATCTTTAACATTCAGCCAAAGGATTCTCTTATTCTCCGTCTGAACAGTGCTACTATCCAAAAGAATCATTCCCCCCCTCCTCAACTTTGTAGTCTTCTTAGAAAAATATACCAGCACTTTCTCCTACTTTGCTGTTTGATAAAGCAGTCTAACTCTACTTTTTCACTTCTGATAAATTCGTTCCTTATTTTTGTGACCTATACTCATGTAATTTCTTGAAATCATAAACCAATTAAATCTTGAAATCATCAATTTTAAATTGTCAATATATGTATTGTAGGTATGTAACAAGGAGACACAGCCAAATTAAAAAAATAATGTTCTAAGAGGGCCTTAAAGATCATAATTTCCAATTCCCTGTCTCAAGACTACACCTACATTAATTCAAGTCACTGCTTGTCTAATCTTTTCCCAAAAGATTTCCAATGGCCATATAATTAGGAAGTAGGCCAAAACTCGCCCTTGCTTTTAGTACTATGTCAATGTATAAATTCTATACTACCAAAAACCAGGGGGAAAAAAAGCTTCATCTTCTTTGTGGGGATTATATTTATATTATTATGTTGCTTGCAAACTCTATCAGAGAAAGATAGACCTATAAGTTAACTTTAGATTAAGCATATAATCGATACTTGCAGGTGAACTTCTGTGGCAAAAAAGAGGAAGATGAAACTGAGTGAGTTAGTACTGATGTAGTTTGATCTGAAATTAATTAATTAATTAATGTCCTAAGCTAAAGCCTTTTTAAAGTCAATAGAAAAAATGTGGAAGGTTGAGATGCTATTAAGTATTCAGGTTGATAATTTAATTCATCTTTCACTTGAAAATTAATTATTTTTATTCATGTAAAATTCTTTTTCTCCAGTAATGTATGTAGGTATTTTGTTTCATCATGGAACAAAAATATGAAATTGTCATCAGGTATCATTTTCTTTCCCACTATAACAGTCTTTGAGGTCTGGAGGACAGACATTTCTCTACCAGTAGAATTACTGTGAGCCAGTTGTAAAGTTGTATGCATTCTCACTATTGAGAAGAAGTCATGCAAAAAATTAAAGACCTGAACACTCCCATAGCTTTTCTTCCACATGAATTATTCTGTTGAGTTCACTAGGACTGCTTACATTTTTCAGGCACAGCATGGCGAGGATTATAATTTTTATCATGTTAAAAAATCACTTAATAAGATAAAACCAAGGCAGGAATTTCTTAGTGTTGAGAAATCACAAAAATATATCAAATTAACCCAGAATATAATACAGTGAAAACCCAGTGCAAATAAATCAGATTTAAATATGTAAGTATCCAGTAAAATGAAATATTTTTAAATTACTGCTTTTTCTGTTTTAGTATCATCTCATAAGTCAACATTATCCAGTGTATCTTTTGTCATTAAAACATTCTTCTCACTAATGCATTTCAGCCCTTGACTCTGAGGCCTTTGTGTGATCTTGCCTAATGCCTCGAGTGGACTCCACCATACCTCAGTGCCAATAGGCATTGTGCTCTTGACTTCAGCCCAAAAAATTCCTAATTGGAGCCCTGGTTACATTCAATTAAAAGGTAGATTATTCTATTTGAGAGATCCATTCTTAATGTGTGGCTGATTTTTCTCTTTTAAAACAGATAAAACAAAAATATTTGGTGCTTATACTCTATAATGGTGCTTGTTCGTCTTGGCAATATGGAGCTCCAGTAAGAAAGTTTTCATTACATTCTTTGGATGAATAAACTGGGAAAAAAACAAATAAATTCTTGAAAGTTCCTGCTTTAAAAAAAAATATTTCTAGTACCATGTCTGTCTTTTCAGTAGGTTGTTATAAAACTGCGGATAAAAAAAAAAGTGAGAGGAACTTCTGGAAACGGATCTGCTTCTAAGATTTAACACTCTTTCATTTTAGCAATACAAGTAAAGTTTTCAATCACTTTAGAACATACTTTTTTAATTTAGATTTTAATTTAAATTGCTATGTCATTCACTTAGCATTTTACCGTTAAAATCTTATCCAAGGAAAGGACAAGCACCATAACATCCCGGAAATACTTTCTGAATTAGCAACTAATGAAAGATTCTAAAATTTGAAATAATTATATGAAATTCTTACGGTTTTTTTCCGTGCGCGGAGGCCTTATCAATTTCCTGCGGAGAGATTTTTGCGTCTTGACAAATTAACATACAGCAGAATGTATGAATTTGCAAATTCATGCAATGTATTTATTCACCCCAAAGGTGCAATGATATGGAAGTCATCTTCTTTCTACCCTGTATATTACTAAAAATTTATGTCTTGCTATCTAGTTATTCTGGTTGCAATTCAGTATAATCCAAGTTGCCTCATTCTAATTTTTTTCAAGGTTATTTAAAGGATGCAAAAGAAAAAATACAGGCACTGCTAAATTTTGCTTATCTGGGACTGTGAGAACTATTGATTTTTACACATCACTTTTATAACCTAATATCATTTAGACTGAAGACAGTGGCAAAACTAAAATCCTTGATGTCAGTAGTATACTAAAGATGTAGGGGGAAAAAAGTAAAGTATTAACAAAGAAATTATATCTTGTTTAGTCTTTGGACATTGCCAACTTTAAGCACAGGATTTAAGTCTTTAAAATGTTCCTCTGATTCTGCTATGAAAGCAAGAGCAGAAAGGAAGGATCAAGGTTGGAATACTTTAAAAGTGTTGAGCTGCAGTAGCAAGACAAAGTTCTTAGGTTTTCCAGTATCAGTTCATTGGAATGGGAAAAAATATTTAATGTGCAGAATATTCTATAACAACATAAAATTAAACACTGTCATTTGCACTAAGTAGTCTCCGACACTTATCTTAGGCTTGCAGTCAAGTGAGCATTCACAAGAGTGCTATGCCTGACAGATAGCTGATAATTGACATACCTTAGTATACCTTAATAGTGAAGAAGAGAGCAAGAAACATCTTTTTCCTTTAATATATGTCAATATTTTGTACAAAGGAACCTTGATCCTTCTTTGAAGCATCTAGTAATTAGTAACAGTGAAAAAAAACCCAACCAATTGTGCTTGATTTAAAATACTGAATCTGTGCATTCTCATGCCACATTAGATGCGTTTCAACACTGTAAACATTTAAATAGTTAATATTTCTGGCCATTTTATTATGAGTAATAATGACAATAGCCACACTTGACAATTCCATATCTCATATACTTCCAGTAATAATGGTATATGCTTTCTAACAATGGTGAATGGAGGAGACATTGGACAAAGCATAACTGAGTTGGCATCTCTGTATACACAGGCAGGGATTGAAAACTTTGAATAAATTTTATTATGCCTTCAGAAACATTCTCTCAGTTTAGATTAGGCATTTCGTCTAAGTACTTTACCTGGATTTTATTTTTCACATTAAAAATACATTTAGTAGTAGCCATTTGCTGTATGGTCCAGCATCATTATGCATTAGAGAGAAAACAAAAAAATCAGAATGGCTTGTGTAGTGTGAATTTATTTATTAGAGTTTTTTCAATTAATAATACTGCCTTAAATGGGCATGATATAATGAAGTAGGATTCAGATAGTTAATTTAAACATAAGTACCCCTAAAATATGTCCTTTTTTTCACCTTGCTGAGTGCTACTAGTAGTCTAGAAAACAATTCAAGTATACTGAAATGTAAGATCAGGTGAAGATTTGCCACTGGATTCAGCAACTGCTGATGGTATTGCAATTCCTATAAATACATATTTAGAGAAGAAAATTATCATTCCGATAGTGGAGGAAAGCACTCTCCACCACAACGATTTTAACAATACTAAATTGAATACTAAACTACTACTAATTACAATTAGTTCAAACTAATTTCAGGCCACAATATATGTTGTGAAAGTCGCAGTTTTGGTTTGGGGGATTTTTTATGGTACTTAAGAGGTACAATTCTTACTATTCCTACTTAAAAACTATGCTGAAATATTTGTTTACATTGCTTCTCTCACATTCCAGCCTGAATGTAAAAATAGATCCCTTATGAAGTCTTAAACTACCAATAGGATTAAATTAACTGGACATCCACATAGAGCTCTTGTGTGTATAACACAGTAAGAGGTAGTTGACAAGTACAGAAGTTGATAATATCATATTTGTAACTTTCACTAAAAGTTTGTTTCAGTTGTATTTTAACTATATGGGAAATAACACATCCAACAGACCTTAAGAGACATGATACCCTAGATGCACAATTTACAGTTGCATGAAGATCACTGAAAATAAAGAATTACATATTTATATTCCATTGTTTCACCCTCCTATTTCTTAAAGACTAAGTGAACAATGAAATTCTAATAACTAGTATAAGAAATAGTATTTTAAAAATATGTAAAAAAGGAAGACTGCTTTGTTTACCCCTGAGAAGTATTGCAATAATCAGAAATCCTAAGCACAACAGAAAGATTTTCACAGGAACACCACTGAGCATAACTCCCTGATGAATCAAAGTGGGAAGCTATACATCACACATTTACTTAAGAATTTATAGCTGCTAGTTCATTTTTCCAAAATATTCCACCCTCTTGAAAAATCAAGGGGAACCTTCTTTTTATCAAGACTGGGAAAAATAAATTGTGTCCACAGTGTGTCTTGTCTGCAGTTCCATTTGATAACCACTTAACATATGAGTAGCACCTCTGTCATGGTCTGGTGGGCTTTCCAGTAGCATGAAAGGAACATATGCTTGCATTCAGTGCACAAGCTAATTTGCAGTGAGCTTTGGATACCTGATAAAAAGTTGATTGTGCTATGCAGTACATAATTTGGCCTTTTCTGCATTTTATTTTAACATCCTGTACAAAATTTCAGAAGTGATTTCGCTTGTGAAAAAGAACACAGATGTTTCATCACTGCATATTCTGTTGCACTTTCACTCTTCTTTTAATCTGCACCAATAAGGTACGGAGTCTTTGAGAGACGTCAAAAATGGGCAACTAAGCTGAGCTTCTGCTTTCTGTGTCCTTATAGACTGACTTCGTTGAACACAAAATTTTTGAGCTCCAAAAGCAAGGTCAGGAAGAAAATCAACTTTTCTCGTTGGGTATCTCATAGGGAATTTCAGTCCATGTCCCTCAGTGGAGTGAAAGTCTTTGATTCTGCCTTACTGGTGAGGGAGGATGTACAAAATTTCTGGGGATGGTGGAGAAATTAACATACGCATGAAGCGTTTATATCTTTGGAGCACTCAAGCAGAACTGTAAAAAAGCTCAATGAATGAGCTGGATGGACAGTTATAGATCCTTCAGGAGAGACAGGCAGGGCAGGAAAGGTGGAGGGGTAGCACCGCATGTAAAGGAGGGGTCGGACTGTACAGTGCTTGCATCTGGGAGTGACATGGTTGAGAGCCTCTGGGTAAGGCCTAAGGGAAAAGCAAATGAAGCAGATGTTGTTGTGGGAGTTTACTATAGATCAGTCAGCCAGGATGATGGCACCAATGTATTATTCTAGATGGAATTAAGAGAAATCTCCAGAGCAGTTACTTTTGTCCTTACGGGTGACTTTGTATTGCCAGGGGTTAACTGGGTCTGTCATACAGGAGACATAAAGAATACCAGGAAATTTCTGAAGCACATTGAAGACAACGTTGAGATACAGGTACTAAGGGAGTGGAGTGGGAGGAGTGATCTCTTTTCTCTGATGTCTGATGGTAGGACAGACAGGAATGGTTTAATATCTGGTGAAGGTCAGACTGGATATTAGAAAAAAGTTCTTCAATGAGAGGGTTGTCAAGCACTGGAACAAGCACCCCAGGGAAGTCATCATGGCCCCAAGCCTTTTGGTGTTCAAGAAGGAGATGACTTGTCTTTAGGTTGCCCTATCGGAGTTGGACTCAA
Source organism: Ptilonorhynchus violaceus (assembly GCA_013397565.1). Classification (NCBI taxonomy): domain Eukaryota; kingdom Metazoa; phylum Chordata; class Aves; order Passeriformes; family Ptilonorhynchidae; genus Ptilonorhynchus; species Ptilonorhynchus violaceus. The sequence continues at coordinate 29,971 of VZRJ01007954.1, read as the reverse complement.
TGATCCTCATGGGTCGCTTTCAACTCAGAGGTTTCAATTCTGTGATTCTGTATCGTATCTTTAACTGTCTCATAAGTACTTTTCACTCAAACAGTAACTTACATAAACTTTGTGAGAGAGGAGGAATGAGTCTATTCATTTATAAGAGAGTTGCCATTTTTTACACAATTTCAAGGATTTAGAAATTTAAAAAGCAGCTCACTTCCAACCTGCACAGCAATAAGAAGGAAAAAAATAAAAATAAAACTATATATAAAACACAGCATACACTATGTAGAAAAAAATGAACTTCACAGCACAGGATACTTAGCTCAAAAGGTAGCTTTTCACATAATGTGTTCTGGATAGGACACTATAATGGAACATGGAATAGAGGAGTAAATTCATGTCTTTATCATTCCGAAGCATCCGTGGGCAAGTCATACAATCCTTCTATGACAGTTATCTATCTCCATAATGGGAGATAGATAAAAACCCTGTCTCTAACTCTCTGTCCATCTGATCCATCTAAGACTAGATGCCAACTCATACTGGCTGAGTTACCAATTACAGAAATAGTTTGTGTAAGCAAATCCATACAAATGCAAGTATAGATTACTGTTTGCTAGATTTAGACAGTCTTTTCCATGTATCACTTTCTACTGTCTATACAGGCCTTAAGGATCAGCTTTAGCACACTTTCAGTATTCTGGTCTTTGGAACTACAATATTCATACCGTATGTTTTGTTAGATAGATGCTATATACGTATTCTCCATGTTCTGTTATTCATAGAAGACAGCAAAGACTGTTTCTAATTTAATACTCTGTAAGGAGTTATTATACAGACTAACACAGGTACTTAAATGTGACTGGCATCACTAGATTTTAGTGTCACATTCATAGAGATGTATTTGACATTCATTTTCATTTTTTCTATATACCGAGTGCCCCAGAATAATAGTGAATTTTTCAAGAATATTAGGTTGCGCATCTGTACAGACATAATACTAGAAATCATATATCTATGCGAAGAAATACAATCCTGAGTTAGAAAAGAGACTGAGTGCAAGTGGTTTTTAACTAATGTCATTCCCTCAGGACAGAACAGCACTAGTGCTTTTTGTCATAATTAATTTATTAGGACTACATAACTGCATTTTCCCATTGATTTGTTGATGCCTATTCTGAGATTTCCACTTGCTTCCTTATAATTAAATTTACATTTTTACTTGTGATAGAGAATTGGAAAAGAAAATTATTGCAGTAAACATACTTCTTTTTCTTTTCTTCACTTAATGTCCAAAGGATACTTACCATGTAACCTTAGCACACTCAAGCAGATACAAACACCTGTGCAGCCCCCAAGTCATCTCTGAGTCCATGTTCTCTTTTGTTTTTCATTGGATGTGCTCCTGCTTACTCTTAACCTATGAAGTTTAAATAAATTAATTAGATGCGTATATCCCATTATTAATGCTGGATCTGGTAGCAACCCAAACTGGAATACCAGACCCAAGTGACTTTTTCTTAAAATACTCTAAAAGATATCTCATTTCAGTATCTTCGCTGCCTCTGATCACAGACTACAGGAGTATTTTGATGGTTTTGTCCTTGATGTCTCTGTTCTAATAGCACATTCAGCTTCACAAATGCTCTCTTCAAAAGAGAAAGATAATGTCTTGATTTATATTAAGACCAGCAAGGCCTAATGTATAGGTAAAAGAACTAAGATTTGGGAGATCAAGATTCTCAGTTTTTCACTGATCTGCCAGGTTATGCAAGCCAAGATGACACCATTCTCTTTACTGAAACTACAAAAATCCACTGTGTTTACAGTTCAAATTAGACCTGCACTGTGTGGGTAAACTTTCTCTTTGCAGAGATGTAGGAGTAGGTCTGTAGTCACTTGAACAAGATCTGAAATCTGCTAAAGTTATTCCTTCCAAGAAAGGGATAACCTCCCTTCTCGCTGACTCATGTGGGTTCTGAATCAGATCCTTAGTTTGACTTGGTGCTTAACTTACTAGCTCTTTCAAGATGCAAGGAGTTTCCTGGAAATTAGAGAGTGTTAAGGGGAATCTGATGATATAAGAGATTTCCTTCAACATTATCATAAGGAGATGCCATTTGCTGAAATTGTTTAAATTTAAATTTGAGTCACAGAGTAAGCTTTAAGACATCTTACCCCTCAATAAGTACCTTAAAATTTGAAAAATGTAAATATTTCTATGAATACTAGAACACTGAAAAATAGAGCCCATGAAATATTCTCACTTTTAGCAAGTCTTTATTTTCCCCAAAAATGTTGACTGAAAGTTTTCCTTCTTCCAAATAATTAGGGTTGGGCAATTCTTTATTCTTCAGTATCAGCAATATTTACTAGCTGAGCAGTGGGCAGCCAAATAATAGGAAATCATGTGACCAAAGACCAGTAGTAATGTACCCATTGATGGCATTTGCAGATTTCAAAGCCGTTAGCCATCTTCAGTCTTAGAAATTTCTATCACCAACAATTTCACACAGAATCTGATCTGCTGCTTTTACTGACAAAATCTGACAATTAATAGGAACAATCTGGTAAGCTACGTGAACACTCCTAGAAATTTTACCACACAGGCATGCTTAGGGGAGATCCAGAATACATTCAGATATTCTTCAGGATGCTCTAATTTTTCGTCATAGAGTTCTAGATAGTCCTAGACTTGACAAAAGAAAGCCATTGTTTTGGCCCTAGCTTGTTAAATATCCATGGGATACAAACTGTCTGTTTCCTTTTCAGATCCAATTTTTCTAACAGTTGTAGTGGGTTGGCTTTATCATCCACTGCCAAGTGCCCACTGCTCTATGACTCCCCTCCTCAGCTGGGCAGGGGTGAGATAATATAACAAAAGTCTCATGGGTAGAGATAAGGACGGGGAGAGATCACTCACCAGTTATTGTCGGGGACAAAATAGGCTCGAAGAAAAAATTAATTTGCTTTCTTGCCAATTAAATCAGAGTGAGAATGAGAAATAAAAACAAAATCTTAAAACACTTTCTCCCCACCCCTTCCTTTTTCCTGGGCTCCTGATTTTCTCTGCCTCCTGCCCCCAGTGGCACAGGGGGACAGGGAACGGGGGATGTGGTCAGTGGGGGCTGTGGTCAGTTCATCACACAGGTGGGCTTCCCACAGGATCACAGCCTCCTTCAGGCACTTCCACCTGCTCTGGCATGGGGTCCTCCACAGGTGGATCTCTGCTCGCCTGTGGTCCTCCATGGGCTATAGCTATAGCTGCTTCTCCATGGGCTGCACCACAGGTTTCAGGGAATCTCAGCTCTGGCATCTGAAGCAGCTTGACCTCTCCCTCTCCACTGACATTGGTGTCTGCAGGATGGTTGCCCTCACACATTTTCACTTGTCTCTCCTGGCTGCTGTTTTAAAAGCCTCTTTTTTTTCCCTTCTAGACTCTGTTATCCCAGAGGTGCTGACACCATCACTCCTGAGCTGAGGTTTGGCCAGTGGTGGGTTCCGCTTGGAGATGCCAGCATTGGCTCTATTGGACATGGGGAGAGCTTCTCACAGAAACCACCGCTGTAGCACCCCCACTACAAAAACCTTGCCACACAAACCAAGTACAACTAGTTTTCTAGTTTTTCTCTGATATTCGTGATACATGATATCCATCAGTACAGATAATGTGAATTGAATTAGGCATTACAATAAACTTTTCAGCAACATTGACGCCAATTGGTTACACATACCATAGCTGTCAGTGGAGAAGAAACAATCTTTTCTTACTTTTTCTGAAGAAATATATTTTACCACTTGCTTCTCCCATTTTTGGAAGCATAAAACTTACTGCTTTTCTTATCTAATCTTTGAAAAGAGCCTTCAACAGCCCCTCTTCTTAAATTCAAATTTCCTTTGTTTAAATGATGTTTTTTCTCCTCCAGATCATGCACTGAGGATCAGTGATTCAAAATTCTAAATTTTGCCTTAAAGACAGTATTTAAAATTTTTCTCTCCTATTCATATCCATACAAAATGTGCTCTTAATAAGGCTGTTTTATGATAAGAAAGTATGGAACACTTAAGATACTTTCTAAGTAGTTCAAAGTGTTACCAAACAAGCATAAGAAGACTAATTTTAGAACACATATTGCACTTACATGCAATTTAAATCCCTACGACAAAGCGGTACAGCTATTTGTTATTCTCTCTGCATGAACAATCCTCGAACGTAAAAGGAGTTGCAAGACAGGTTAAATAAGAACTAAATAAATGATCCTAAGCCAATTAGGAATGCAGCAAGTATTAATCTTTCAATGTTAATAGAAATACATTTTAAAATTTTAATCTAAGAGAATGAAGTAAAGAAGGCAGAGTGAGTAACCTTGTAAGATGAAGGATAAGAAAATACAGAGAAACAAAACTGGCATGTTATGTCGATGGAAAGTGAAGCTGTGATTGAAAAAAGTAGCCATGCCAAGAAAAATAATTTAATAATTATGAAGAACTATTAAAACTTAGTAGGCTCTAAAACAAGAAGACAAACACAAAAAGTGCCGATTAAAGCCTTTAATAATAGTACTCATAGATTAATTCAATAATTAGTTTAATCATTGTCTGTATGAAGAAAATTTTGTAACCAGTGCTAACTTAAGCATTGTACCTAATATTCACTACTTGATGTGATTTGATGAGATAACTTATAATTTGTATTCACCTGAATTTAATTGTATTGTTTCCTTAGAGATGTGAGATAAGTGAAGACAGTAATGAAGCAAAAATGCCGGACAGTCTCTATCTTCTTCACAGAAATTTGATTATAAATTGACAAATTAATATTTTAAGAGCTACAGTTCTAATTCTATTGTTAAAGAGAAGCATAATAACATTAATTTGCCTAAGGTGCATTAAAAGATCAAACTAAGAAAACGGAAAAATGAATTAGTATAATGTTATAAAAACTGACTCTAGTTGAAACATTGCTTTATTACTTGTTCTCAGTGAGGTGGTTTTTTTACTGTTATATCCTGGGGTCTTTTAAGTCTGTATATTTCAGAGGGATTAAAAAGAATCTCACAAATTATTAGAAAGAGGTGTGCTGAATGGCATTAATGAACAAAAGATGTAAAATCTTTTTAATACCACCATTTTCTTTTTATTATTCCATTTAGATGCCCTTCCAACTCTGAGGGTCATTGGGTTGTCCCTACTGTTTTGAGTTTTCCTTCATTTGGAGACAATAAATGACTCTAGCAAAAGGCATAACAAATTTCAAGAAAGTATATTTTCCTGTTTCATCACCGTTGTCAAGCTCTAGATTGTCAAAAAACTTCCTAATACAGAGGGCTCTCCTTCCTTGCTGGTTCTGAATAGTGTATAGCCACTTGTTGCAGCATTCCAGAAGCACAAGTTATTCCACCATTTTTCCATGATTGCTTACAATGTAATTTTTGGGCTTCACAATGTTTTCCATTGGTGTAGATGCATTTCAGTTGGGAAGGCAGAGTAGTAATGGAGGAGGTGCTCCACCGTGCAGGGCAGGAAGTAGTCACCACTTCCCCCCTATCCCTTAAGTCATGATGTTCTGCAGATTAGAGATGGAATAGGGAATCCCATGTATCATGCATCCTGTCTGCCTTATAGATCTGTTGCTGGGAAGGTGGGGAGTTTTTCAAGTAGTCTGTCTCTCACTCAGGTTCTCTGATGCTGCTCAATCTACTCACCTCCTCCCACCCCTCTTTCACTAAGCAGAGGAGTTCCTCTGCCTGGGCGCACGTCCCACGGGTGTGCTGCTGTCCAGTATTCTTACACACATCCTGCAGCAGACACCTTGGCAGGCAAATGTACAAGATGAAATAAAAATAAGCAAGACTATCATAGCATAATAAGGAAACAATCTTTGGTGGTTCTAGGATGAATAGAGAAGGACTTGGTGTACTCCAAAATAAATGAAGATGATAAGATGAAGAAGGCCGTATTATCCTCTTAATGTCTTTTTTGTCTCCTATCTCCTCTCTTTTTTCATAAAAAATAGTCTTTACTGAAAAAAATTCATAATGATGAGGCCTTGGCACAGTTAATACCTGTAACATCAAGATAAAAGTGAGGTTAGGGCCAGGAGAGAATGTCAAAGGATAAAGCTCCATGAGGTAGGTGACCTGATTTAAAGGCTTGGTGTTGCCAAAAGGAGAGATCCCACATGCTTTGCCATGTGCAGACATAAACACCCATAAACCAGCGTTGTTAGTCACATGCTCTCAGTCTTTTGTGCTGGCTCTGGCATTTGTCTGACCCTGTGCTGAACCAGTCCAGCTTGCTAAATAAGCAAAAAGCAAATCCATGAACAGTTAGAAGAAGAAGTGATTGTTTATTCAACAGTAGTTCACAAGATTATTTCCAGTAATCTCACCAACAAAAATCAATTTTCAAATTAAAAAGCTGTACAGGTAAACTGTATTTTTATTATAATTTGTGATCATGTTCCCTCACTAGCCAAAATCACTCACTATTCACGGGTCTGCCCTCAGGTTTTGTGTAAAAAGTACTATAAAATGTACCTACAACCTGACTTGCAGAGGGTGACAGTGATAGAAATTTAAGAAGTCAGACTGTAGACCTAGAGAGTTGCCATGCCAAATACAGTGTTATACAACAGATGATACAACAAAAAGCAGCAAGTAGAACTGGAGAGATTCAACTCGGATATCTAAGAAAGCATCTTTTTGGGAAGTGTTTCAGAACGAGAATAGATTCTTGCAAAAGGAAAATAGGTTCTCCCTCTCCTGGTGTTTGCAAATCGTGACTTAGCAACTTTACAGATTATGTGTGTTAGTAAAACACAAGGATTTTATGTCAGCACAAATATTTTGCTAGGCTATCTAATAAACAAAATATTGTAAACTTAAAAATGGGGGGGTTTGCCTCACAGTCAAGACATACATATGTGACTTGGGATGCCAAGTGCAGGGACAAACTAATACTGGTATGGCTGCTTAACTGATTATTACTTCATATGGAAGACAAGAATACTCTAAAAAATTACCTTAGGAGGGCAAAGCTGCATTTTGCTACTGCAGAATTCAGCTTCTCCTGTCCTGACACTCATCACAGTGGGGGAAAAAAAAAGGAAAGAAACTTCCCCGCTTTAACAGAAGGCACGTTTTTGAAGTAGCCGGTATTCCTCCACTGGCAAGGTAGAGCGCTTGTGAAAAACGTTTTTATACTTTTATTTGTGAGGTTTTCGACTACATTTCCATGTCCGTGTCTCGTGGTCCGCGACACGGCACTGCAGCTGTCGCGCTGGCGATGGGCCGGTGCGGAGGCG